>CM035161.1:40675213-41275213 GCA_020205615.1 Panax quinquefolius
CACGGAGGAAACACGGGTCAAGCAAATTACCAAGATATTCGATGTCTGGGATGCACGGAGGAATAGAAGGTTCCATTCGCCACCTTTATGTTCATGTATGGCGCATTACCGCTGGAGTCATGGTGAAGGCATCTATCCAAACGAGACTCAAAGATGTCTCGGGGAGACATTTTAAATTATTTAATGACAAATACTTTCCAAAGTGTTCATTATACGAAGGAAGTGGAGTTCATCGATTAGAACAAAACAACACGATTTTGTCTCAAAGATGAAAGCAAAGTTTGCAGAGTTATCCAAAGTTCAGACCTTCATTTCAGCGGAGAAACGAGGAACGATGACGCCGATGTTTCGAGAGGTTCAAACCCCATATACACGCATAATATCTCATTTCTCATAAATTTTCTCTCTATTTAGATGTCAAAATATGGCTCAATTGTTGTGAGCCGAGATAATCTAGTATGTTCAACCGAGGACCATAATCGTGGATCGCATCAGTAGATAGCAAATACCAATGTAATAATGATAACCAAATGGAGAAAGAAAATGATTTTGACAAAATGGTAACCACTCCGTGGTAATCATGGCCATGGAAAATAGAAGAAGTTAGTCGAGGAGATTTTAAAAGAGGAGATTTAATAACGACTATGCTAAGATCACGTCACGGCAAGAAGAATCGGGTTCTAAGGGAGGAGAACGACCACCTGGCCATATGCTACAAATGCGAAAAGAGGGACATATCACCAAACCGCCTAACAACAGCTCAAGGTATGCTATAATCAGGAAAGGAATGACATATCGCTTCGAGATCAGACGACAGAGTTTAAACCTAGTTCACGGGGACGCCACTAAAAAGACCGTCCCTTAAAAGTCAAAGTCAATTTTCTCGGAAGAGCGCTTTGTCGTGACCGGTCAAAATGCAAGGAACCCAACGAGGTGATCACGGTAAGTTATTTATAAATTCTTGCAAGTTTATACCTTTACTTGATAATCGGCATACCCATTCATTTATCTCTCCCCGCACGTGCTCAACGCTTAAACTCGACCCGAGAAATTAGACTTCAATTTATCTCGTGGAAACTCCGTTAGAGAAACTTTCATCACATCCAATCGCTTATAAATCTTGTTTCGATTCAAGTTGCACCATCACCTTACCTCGCCGAATTTTATCTCTTTAAAATATCATTACTTGATGTGATTTTAGGATTGATCGTTAACTACTCATCATGCCAAAATTGATTGTTTTCAAGGTCATAGTTTTCATATTCCTAACCAACCCGTCAGTACCAAATTCAAGCAACTAAACCATTAAAATCAATCAATCGCCATATCTAATCATAAAGCTATTCGCTTATCGAAAAAATGATGTCAAGCTTTCTTAGCCCATGTTATGGATTTGAATAAAGACACGCCAAATTTGAATAATATTCCTGCATGTTATCGATTTTCCCGACGATTTCAAGAACTTCCTGGCCTACCCCTTTTAACGTGAAGTCAATTCTTTATCGATCTTGAACCGCATAAAGCCCATTTCTAAAACCCTATATCGAATGGCTCCTATTGAACTTCAGAGTTAAAGGTCCAACTACAGTGAATCAAGTGGACATCATTTCATTCGCCCTAAGACATCTCCTCGGGGTGCCCCTGCTTTATTCAGTAGAAGAAAGACTGGAGTACGCGACTTTGATCGACTATCTGAATCGAACCATGTCACCATCAAGAATAGTATCCTCTACCCCAGATTGATGACTTGTTTTACCAACAAGAAGGGGCACAATTTTTTCAAAATCGATCTTCGCTCGATATCATCACCAAGATTGTAAATCGAGGATATTCCAAAAAGACCGCTTCGTAACTCCTTGATGGGCATTATGAATTCTTAGTCGTCTTTCTGACCAACTAATGCTCCCGCTTTTTCATGGATATGATGAACCGAGTATTCAAGAATATTTCGATCAGGCTTGTTGTCGTTTCTATTTATTTACATCCCCATATATTCCAAAAGTCGTGAAGATCACGAGCACCATTCGAAGTCGGGTACTCCAAAGGCTTCGTGAAAACAAACTATATGCCAAATTAAAGAAATGCGAGTTCGCTCGAGGAAGTAGCATTTCTGGGCACGTGGTGTCAAAACAATGGAGTATCCAGCGGACCCTTGAAGATTGAAGCAATACAAAGTTGGGGAGCAACTCAAGCTTCGATCAAGTACGAAGCTTTCTGGTCTAAATTTGGTTATTATCTGAGATTCGTGGAAGGGTTTTCTCAATCGCTACTCCATTAACTCAAATAACCTTTAAGGATACAAAATTCGCTTGGAGCGTAAGAATGCGAGAAAGAGTTTCCAAGAGCTTAAGAGGAGACTTATTTCTAAGACTGCTCTAACAATACCATCCGTTCTTGATGGATTTGTTATCTATAAATGATGCTTCGTGCAAAGGGTTAGGATGTGTTCTCATGCAACGGGAAAGTCATATCTTATGCCTCATGACAACTTAAAGAGTATGAGAGGAATTATCCTACTCATGATCTAGAGTCAAGCAAATAAGCTTTCAGCGCTAAAGATACGGAGGCACTATCTATACGGGGAGAAAGTGGAGATATATTCGCACCATAAAAGCCTTAAATATTTCTTCACTCAAAAGAACTCAACACGCTAAGAAATGACGTTGGCTCGAGCTATCAAAGACTACGACCACACTATTCAATACCATCCTCGAAAAGCGAACGCGGTAGTTGATGCGTTGAGTAGAAGATCATATGCGGGAATGAGTGCGATGATGTCAAGTATACGACAGAGCCAACTTTAATAGAAA
Source organism: Panax quinquefolius (assembly GCA_020205615.1). Classification (NCBI taxonomy): domain Eukaryota; kingdom Viridiplantae; phylum Streptophyta; class Magnoliopsida; order Apiales; family Araliaceae; genus Panax; species Panax quinquefolius. The sequence goes on from CM035161.1 coordinate 40,678,024, forward strand.
AAGTTAAGGTCAAGCTTTCACCCCAATCGGAAGCTGATGCGCATGAAGAAGAAAGTACAAGAAGGAGCTATTCCTAAGCTTAGAATCGATGAAGAAGGAATACTTCGAGTCCACTCTGCACTTCAGGTCCCTAACGACTGACTTGAAGTACAAGATTATGATGGAGGCACACAATACACCATTTGTAATCTATCCTCGAAGTACCAAATGTATCGTGATCTTCGACATACATTTTGGTGGAACAATATGAAGAGAGATTGCAAAGTTTATCTCGATGTGTTTAACTTGTCAACGTGTAAAGTGAGCATCTAGTACCTAAGGGTCCGTCAGAACCACTTGAGATTCCAAAATGGAAGTGGGAACATATTACCATGGATTTCATACGGGTCTTCCTACTATTTTTCAAGGCATCAATGCTATTTGGGTTATTGTTGATAGATTAACCAAGTTCCGCTTATTTCTTTGCCGACACGGAGACTTATTCCTCGAACGCCTTGCTAGTATGTGACGTGAATGAGATTGTGAGGTTGCATGGCATGCTCAGATCCATAGTTTTGATCGTGACCCAAGTTTCACTTCAAGATTTTGGGTTAGCTTGCAAAAAGCTATGGGCACGGATTTATTTATCTGGCTTTAAATACCATCCTCAAACCATTTTGACAATCGAAAGGACTATTCAAACTTCAAGATTTATTAAGACTCGTGTCCTAGACTTCAAGCGGCTTGGGATAAGTATTTACCATCGGTGGAATTCTCCTACAACAACAAAGCTTATCGTGTATAGTGTGTGGCTCCATTTGAAGCATTATATGGACGAAAGTGTCGCTCTCAATATGTTGGGATGAGGGGTGAAGCAAACATTGTTGGGACCCAAGTTGGCACGTACGACATCACTTTAAAAGATCCAAATGATTCGACAACGTATACAAACAAAGACAAGATCGACAAAAAGAGTTATGCGATCTTCATCGAAAGGACGGGAATTTAGTATATGGGGATCATGTATTGTCATGAAGTCGCTCCATGGAAGGGAGTTACAAGACTTGGGAAGAGAGGAAAGCTCAATCCACGCATTTATCGGGTCCATTTCAAATTTTCGACCGAGTAGGAAATGTAGCCCATAGACTCATAAGCATACCTCCGAGTATGTCTCGTGTTCATAATGTGTTTCATATCTGTAGATTTCAGAATATGTGAAAGACCCGAACCACGTTATAGAGTTAGAACCGGACGAGATAGCCAAGACTTAACGTATGAGGAGGCACTGCCAAGATCTTGGATAGAAGGAGCATGTCCTACGCCAAGCAAGGTCATACCATACAAGTTAAAGTTCGGAGGAATCATGCTATGAGGAAATGACCGGGAATTGAAATGGAAATGAAAGTGAGGTATCCTCACCTTTTGAAACACCAGTACGCACGCCAATTTCGAGGACGAAATTTCATAAGGAGGGGAGGTTGTAAGACCCCAAACTTATTATTAATGAAATTTAATTTTCTATTTATTATTTTGAAATAAGAAGGTTGATTTGATTAATGTGGATAGTTAGGGTAAAATACGCAAATATTTCAAAATAAGCAAGTGGTTATAAAATATTAATTGTTGCTCGTGAATATTCGTTTGTCGTGGAATATTCTGATGCTTCGAGGAATATTCGTATTTATTTGGCACAATTTGCGGGCCCCATAACTAAAGCGATTGGATGAAGAAAACGACAAATATAAGTTGTTTAAAAATAACGAGCCAGAGTTGTTACCAAGTAATATCGTTAAAATACTCTTGTGGTTAAAACACAAGAAGACACCCAGATTGCACCAATTATTGATTCTTACGTTAGAAGGCACTACTTAATAATGGTTACGTGAATTACTCGCTCAAGATTTTATCGATTCAATAATTGTCGCATTGATATTTTATATTATTGTTGCTTTCAATAATTGTCATTACACAAGATTTTCCATTATCTGAGCAATAATTCATATTATCCTAATAATATTATTAGATAACATTATTAGTAATATCTAGAAAGTTCTCATCTAAGGAGAGGTTTGGTCACCTAATCAAGGCTACCAAGAAGGAGAAATCTTTACTCGAAAGCCCTCTTTCCTGAACCGCCTCGTCACAATATCAGATTCCGTAATATTATTTGTGAATAATTAATTATTGATTCATATGATGAGAAAAATATTAATTTTATGTGGATATAGATGGAGAAAATTTTAATGTGACAATTGTTGAAAATTGAAATTTTATCTTTTCCTCGATAAAATAATTATTTAAATATATTATTATATTTTAATAATATAATAATGGTGATATTTTTACAACGAATGTGGGATATATGAGTATACGAGGAGAAGAGTATTTTTGTTGTAATAAATGTTTAAAACATGTTAAATATGTCATGAACCCCATTTATCGACCGAATTTGATTATAACAGAAAATCGCCTCGCTTGGATTTCATTAATTTTTGTTTGGAATTTGGAAAACTTTCTTCTAAACGTTGTAGAGAATTGAATTTCCTATAAAAGACGCGAGATTCAATTTTCCGGTAAAAGGGCTATTTATTATGAATTATCAAGTTCAAGCTCAAATAATTGATTTTTGAAGTTTAAAATATTTAAAATTAGAAAAAACGTTTTATTGTTGTTTGCTTTTGTGTAGTGGTCAAGTTGGATGTATCATGTTGGGCAAATTAAGTGTGTGTTGGAAAAAAATATATATATATATATATATTATTAATTTATTAACTTTTCTGTTTTGGTGTTCTAAGCAATTTCCTATAAATAGGTGCTTAGGTTAAATTGAAAATCACACCGTAAACTAAAAGTTTTCTCTCTATATATATCGAGTTATTCTTGTGAGTATTTTGAGTATACTTTTGAGTATTGCTATACTCTGCAAGTTCAAGTCATAGCCTATATCCTGTTTCAACTCAGAAGTATTTGTCTTTGTGAGGTAAGTGATATTATTTTTTTTTCAGAATGATATTATTTCTTCAATATCATTATGCTCAAATATTGATCCAAGTTTTTATAAATTTTGAACTTTTGGTGTTGAGTTACTATTCACGATACTAAGATTATTCACGATATCTTACATTATTTACTTAATACAAAGACTATTCATCTAAAATGAAAATTTTCCTTTTCGCCTAAAATATCTATTGTGATACTAGCTTTGATTGTATCCATGTTTTGATCATTCTTGAATTTTACACCACTATAATTATTTTTGAGGTATTTTTTGGACATGGATAAAACAAAGTACTAATCCTTAATCCTTAATCCTCGCATTTTGTTTCAATCGGATTCGCTTTTTTAAAAATATTTTTCATCATCCTCGCCTTAAATGATGATATTATTGAATATCTTTGGCCAGAAGGCAAAGATTAATGATTTTCTGAAGAATATCTTTTGGCCCAGAAGTAAAAAGATGAATGTGTTTAGATGAACATGAATTAATCGATGAATATCTTTGCCTCAGAAGCAAAGATGAATATTTGATTCCTGTATATATATCGATTGATGTTACAGTGATAAAAGATAGATGATGAACTTTAAATTCATACATAGAAGATAGTAGTTTGTATTTTTCACTTAACTCTTCTAATGAATTATTATTTCATTCATAATATTGATTTAAAATTTGTTGTCTATCGTATTCTATTAGATTTTTCCTGTTGAAGACTAACGATAATTTGTTGTATATTATCTTAGTCATAATATTCTTTATCGGGGCTAGTTGAGCTCACCCTTTTCTTTTGTTCCATTTTTCTTCAGAGGCGAGAATATAACTTGTACGAAGCCCGGGTATGGAATGAAAGTTCTAGAGAGAGTTATTTAGTAGTCCTCACCATTTTATAAAATAATGTGTCAATAAATGTGATGAGGATTTATCTGAGTATAGATATTGTCTAGAAGATATTATTTGTATTCAAACTCACAGCTTTTATTGTTGTAATAATAAAGTTGTAGTTGTTTCAACATGTATTGACAACTCAGAATGGGTGATGTATACCTATTTTGGGGGCGTCACATTTGATACTAATTGTGACGCCCCCAAAAGAGGTATACATTACCCATTCTGAGTCGCCAAATACATGGTACAAAATTCAAATACAACTTAATTATACAACTGTCGTGTAAAATACGACAAAACATATTTGAGAGTTTTAACACGAATATTGTCTCGTATACAATATCCAAACTCAAATAGAGTCCTCATTACAATTATTATTACACCATTTCATAGAATAGTGAGGACTACTAAAGCAACCATCTAGACCGTCACTCTATTCCCCGAATAGTCCCAGCTATATTAATTCTCATTTTCTGAAGAGAACAATAAAAGCAAAGGGTGAGCTCAACTAGCCCAGGAAAAGATATTATGACTATGATATTGCAGAATAAATTATCGTTAGCCTTCAACAGTGTTAAACTAATAGAATACAATAGACAACAAGTTTAACTGCAGCGGAACAAACAATCCATTAGAAGAGTCAAGTAGAGCATGATATCTACTATCTTCTATGATTTAAAAGTTTATCATTAATTTTATCGCTTAGACTCAACTCAATAAATAATCCACATCACTAAATTATCCATGCACTACGGGCCAAGGATATTCATTATTATCACATCTACGAATCATCCATGCACTACGGGCCAATGATATTTGTTATTATCACCAATGGTCATTGTGACGCCCCCAAAATAGGTATACATCACCCATCTTGAGTCGCCAGATACATGGTACAAAAATCGAATACAAACTTCTTTAATATAACTGTCGTGTAAAAATACGACAAAACATAGCTGAGTTTTTACATGAGTATTGCCTTCTAGACAATATCCACACTCAATGAAGTCCTCATTGAAATTATTATCACACTATTTCACAGAATAGTGAGGACTACTAAAGCCATTTATCCTGGACCATCACTCCATTCCCCGACTTGTCCCAACTATATTCTCATTTCCTGAAGAGAATAGTGAAAGAAAAGGGTGAGCTCAACTAGCCCAGTAAGAAATATTATGATTAAGATAATGCAGAATAAATTATCCTTAGCCTTCAACAATATAACAACTGATAGAATATAATAGACAACAAGTTTTAGATCAACAACCTGCAATGAACAAGCAATCCATTAGAAGAGTCAAGTAGAGTATATGATATCTACTATCTTCTATGATTTAAAAGTTTTCATCAAATTTATCATTTGAGACTCAACTTAATAAATAAACCACATCATCGAATCATCTTTGCACTCACGGGCCAAGGATAATCATGTAATTACCAATGGTCATGATTATACCAATAATCCTCGTCATAATCATACCAACAACATCCATCAATGCACTACGGGGCGAGGAGGACTTTTACCACATCATTTGTAACATTACGTGTCATGATTATCTTCGAATGATCCTCGGTCATAATCATACCAATCAACAAATCCATCTATATCGCGTAAGCCAAAGATGACTTTTATCACAATATAAGCGTGAGGATGATGACAATGATATAAGCATTAATTAAACGAAATCAAATCAAACGAAATCAAGGATAAATATTAAATACTTAAAATTTATCCAAAGTTTAAAAATATCCAAATTGCCAACATGATACTGCTTTGTGGAGTAAAATTCAAGAATAATATTCATGTACCAAAAATAATTTGGGCAGAAAAGAAATATATTTTTCGGGTAAATAGTACCCCGTGAATAGTACCCTGTGAATAGTACTTTGGGAATAGTACCTCATGAATAGTATCCCGACATGAAAAATACCCCAAATACCCAAGTGAATAATATTCGAGTGAATAGTAATTGGGTGAATAAGAAACTTGTGAATAGTAACTCGTGAATAGTACTCGGCGTGAAAAGTGCCCCGAATAATACGAAAGAGTAATATTTGAGTGAATAGTAACCGGGTGAATAGTAACAAGTAAATAGTAACTCATGAATAGTATTCCGGAGTCATGAAAAGATCAATAATTATCAAGAAAGCTCGAATAATATTTCCATGAAAGATCTTTGGATGAAGTCGCAAATATCAAGGATATTCTACTAATTTCATGGAGTATAGAAGCCAAAACTTTAACAAAATGAGTATATAATTTAAAATCTAAAATCGAAATAATATTACTTACATACTACAGTATAGAAGAAAATATTATTTCAAGCTTAATATTGAACAAAAAATAACATCCTCGAAGCGAAAATAATATTCCAATGAATATTTAACGAAGATAATATTCCTACGAATATTGAGCGAAGATAATATTTTTATGAATATTGAATCTAAAATAATATTCATACTGAATACAAAAAATAATATCTCTTCGAATATGAAATAAATAATACCTCTTACATCGTAAGAAGACTAGATCTTTGGAGTAGTGAAGTAGCGATTTCACTCTTCTTTTCTCTCTATAACCTTCTCTCTCTATAGCTTCTATCTCTATAATTGCTCTTGTGATACTTAGTGAATTGGTGAGAATGAAGGAAGAATGAGCTTTATTTATAGGAAAATATATTTTCGATAATTGCACGTTTTGGGGCTCGAAATATTATAGTATAATACCTTCATCTTTTCCTTCATTTTTAATTTAGTCCGCAAGTATTATCAAACTTACACCACCTCTCCTAATAGTAAATCATGTGAATCAATAAGAAATCATGTGACTCAATAGTTCTAAACATGTGAACAAATTAATTATAGTATAGTACCTTCAACTATACCTCCATTTTAATTTAGTCATGCAAGTATTATCAATCTTGCACCAACTCCCTAATGGTAAATCATGTGAATCAATAGTACACACATATGAACATGATAGTTATAAGCATGTGAATTAATTGTAATTAATTACACATTTATCCTATTAATTATCTGATTGGTCGTTAAGATAACTTCCGGACATTAATTATTATTGAAATAAATGTCAATTTCCTACTAACACTAATAATCCCAACACAATGGAACTATCAATTTCATCTTTAATCAACACAAACTTATTCATCATTAATATTATAAATCACAATATTTAACAACCGTGTCGTTTCCTGGAAGAGAGGTGTTTTAGATAAGATTTCTCCTTATTAGCGCGCGATTAGGTGACCAAACCTCTCCTCGATGTAACTTCTAGACATTGTCAATATTGCAAATAATAATATGAATAACTTTATCGCCTCAATTATTGATTTAATAATATAAAATATTGATCTTGTGGACAATAATTGAATCAATAATACGAGATATGATGCAACAATTCATCAGTAGCAATAATTGAGTATAATCGGAGTGACTTCTTACTTAAGCATCAATAATCAATACTTTGTGTGCTACTATGCAACCACGCCGTATATCGTACTTTTACTACCGGGTAGTTCAACAAATTTAATGATAAACTTTTCGTAGTTATTTTTATAAAAGTTGATCATGTCGTTTTCTAAATCACGCATAATACTTTCGTTAATAGGGTTCACCAATGATTGTATCGTCGCACAAATATTCCCTGTTAAAATGAATATTCCCGACCAATCGAATATTCCACACACAACGAATATTTTATATCAACTTTACTTATTTTGCAAAATTTTCAAATATCACCCTTAACTTTAACCTTTATCAATTTAACCATTTACTAAATATCATAATAATTATAAGAAAATTGAATACTTTCATTTCATAAAATTTGGGATCTCAATCTCCCTCCTTATGAAATTTCAGACTCGAAATTTACGTACACAATGAGTTCAAGAGATGAGAATACCTTGCTTTCTTTTTGGATTGTACCTTCCCAGTTATTTCCTCTCTATCATGATTTTCCCATTTCTCATCTCCTATATTTCAGATATCATTCTTGAATACATATTCAAATCAAAGGTTAATTGACATGCCATATATTATCCCTATATTCTGACCGACCAATTAAATACCAAATAAACTTAGGTAGGTCATACTAGCGAAGGAATTCCCTGTCTCTCCCCTCCTTGTTCTAGCCTCACATCTTAGCAAGGATCATATCCCTAAGCTTTGATACCAACTGTGACCCGCATCCAAGACTTAAATATCACCTCACAATGATACCTATCAACTTGCCACCGTTACTCACGGTGTCCCCTACAGAAAGTGTAAAATCTCAAATTTTACGAATAAAGATTTAAATTTCTCGATTTTTTTTGAATATTATGGTGTGGATTTAATATAATGTTATAGTTGTGGGTAATATTTATAAATTTTGCAAAGTATGCAAGTTGTTATATTATATTCGATTGGTTGGGGAATATTCTTTCAGGTTTCGGGAAATATTCGTATTTACCAAGACAATCATTAGTGGACCCCACAACGTAATTATTATCAAATTGAGAAAACGATAAAAATATTTTTATGAAAATAACAAGTTTTATGTGGTTGCTATAGTAAAACATGTATTGATTATTGATGCTTACGTGATAAGTCACGTGATAAGTTACACTCCGCTTGGTTTTATTGATATTATTAATGTAATAAAACGTAAAAGCTTTTTATATAAAAATGTAATACTTTTATAAAGTTATTCTATAAATAGAATATATTATATTCTATTACGCATAGTGTTTTTTGCATAGTAAAATCTTTTTATATAAAACAAAAATACTTTTATAAAGTTATTCTATAAATAGAATATATTATATTTTATTATGCATAGTGTTGATAAAGTGCCAGATAGTATTTTTTGCATAGTAAAATCTTTTTATATAAAATAGAATACTTTTATAAAGTTATTCGCTTTTATTAGATTATAAATAGAATATATTATATTTTATTTAAAAGATTTTACTTTAAATACTGGACCGTCCGATTAAAAGTAAATCAATCTGGACCGCTCATGAATTAGTTACTATGCAAAATCCATTCTTCTATAAATAAAAGCTCATTCCTTCATTATTTCTTACGAATTCACCAAACTCTGTAGAGAGAAACTATAGAGAGAATTCTTCTTCTATAATCTGAGCGATATTTCTTTGGAGTTTAAGAAAGCTTTGAGCGTAGTGCAAGTTTTCTTCGAGTATATCCTCGCCTACCAAATGGAAAGTACTCTTCTTTCAAAGGTAAGGGATATTATTTGTTGTACTTGTAAGGGGTATTATTTTTTCATATTCATGAAGAGAACTTCATTATTCCATTCTTTATTATTCTCATTGAATAACCTCAGATACACTACCACCCTATACTTGGTGAAATTCTTCCGTTATTCCATTATTTATTATTCTCACTGAATAACTCTTGCTTTATGCCAAGTACATCGCATACATGGTGAAATTCATTGTTATTCCATTCTTTATTATTCATTGGAATATCCATCGTCTGCGTTTTACGACACGGTTCCGTTCCGCTTTTTATTATTCATTTGAATATCCTGCCTTCTGCATGCATTTTACGCCTTACACCGGTTCCGTTATTTATTATTCTCGCTGAATAACTCGCCTACATGCGCAAGTACCGCATGCATGGTGATTTATTTTGTTATTCCATTCTTTATTATTCTGCTGAACATCCTGTCTTGCTGCAATTACTTTGACCTAGTTTCGTTATTTATTATTCTATTGGAATAACTCGTTATACATGCGACGTACCACATGCATGGTGATTTCTGTTATTATTCCATTCTTTATTATTCTGCTTGAATATCCTCGCTTATTGCGTATTACCTTCGGTTCCGTTATTTATTATTACTGTTGAATAACTTGTCTATCTGAAGTACCGCATGCATGGTGATTTCTTTTGTTATTCCATTCTTTATTATACTCAGTTGGTTAAAGTTTTGACTTCTATACTCCATGAAATTAGTGGAATATCCTTGATATTTAAGCTTCATCCAAGATCTTTTCATGGAAATATACTTCTGAGCATTCTTGAATTTTACTCTACAAAGAAGTATCATGTTGACAATTTGGACGTTATTAGTTCTGGATAATTTAATTCTTGAACTTGTTTTATTGAATTCTTATATCATTGTCATCATCCTCATGTTTATATTTTGTTAAAGTCATCTCGTGGCTTGTAGTGCATAGATGGACTTGGTATGATTATGACCGTGGATTATTCTTAGATAATCATGATCGTAATGTTACAAATGATGTGGAAAAAGTCCTCATTGGCCCGTAGTGCATTGATGGACGCTTTTTGGTATGATTATAGGCTATGGATTCTCTTGACCAAGGGTGCAAAGATGAATTGTTTTATGGCATGATCAGATCGCTGATGAAAACACAATTATCTTTGGCGTAGTGCATGGATAATTCGTGGTCGTGATACTAAATAATATCCTCGGCTTTAGTGCGGGGATGATTTGATGATGTGGATTATTTATTAAGTCGAGTCCCAAATGATAAAAGTGATGAAAAACCTTTTAAATCATAAAAGATAGTAGATTTTATTCTCTACTTGACTCTTTTAATGGATTGCATGTTCACCGCAGTTAAACTTGATGTCTATTGTATTTTATCAGTTTAACATTGTTGAAGACTAATGATAATTTATTCTGCATTATCTTAGTCATAATATTTCTTACCGGGCTAGTTGAGCTCACCCTTTCTTTCACCGTTCTCTTGAGAAATGAGAACGTAATGGGGACTAGTCGGGAAACGAAGTGACGGTCGTATGATAGTATTAGTAGTCCTCACTATTCATTAAATAGTGTGATAATAAATGTAATGAGGACTTATTCGAGAGTGGATATTGTCTAGATGACAATATTTGTATTAAAACTCACATGCCTTCTCTTGTTGTATATTAAAGATTGTATTTGTATTCTGTACCATGTATTTGGCGACTCGTAAATAGGTGATGTATACCTATTTTTGGGGGCGCCATAGTTGGTATCAAAGCTTAGGGATATGATCCCCATTTGAGATGTGAGACAAGAACTAGGAGGGAGAGATGGGGAATTCTTCGCTAGTAGATGACCTACCTAAGTTTATTTGGTATTTAATTGGTCGATTAGAGTATATTGATAATATGTGACATGTTAATTAACCCTTGTTTTGTGGCGTGTTTGAAAATGGCAAATTTGAAAATGTTCACAATGGAGTGAATGAGACCGCTTGAGACACCTTTAATCACTAATCAAGTTAATGTGGTGTCGCATAAAGAAGAAATTAGAGATATCTACGTGGTGAGTGAAGAGCTAATAGTTGCACCTGAGCTAGTTGCAGAGGTAGCAGCTGAGAGTGAGGAAGAAGAAGAAGAAGAAGAGAAACCTGAGGATAATTTATTAGAAGAATTTTATGATCAAAATTTAGAATTACAAAATCGTATTCATGAGTTAAAAGAGCAGGCTGAAGAACGACAAGCGGTCGTGGAGCAAAGAGATGTAACAATTCAAAATTGTGTTACCCGATGTGCGATGCTTGAACAGAAGCACTCTTTGGCAGAGTATAAGATATTAGAGCAGGAATCTGAGAATGTTATGATCAAAGTTCTGATGAAAGAAGAAACAACTTAACGAAGGAGAATAAATGATGCATGGGTAAAAGCCGCACGACGCGTAGATATTGTAGAAAAAGACGTCCGATCTAATAAGGCCAAAATAGATGAAATGGATTTTGCTTTTTGGACAACAATTGGGGGAATCCAATATCGAATTCGAAATTACCCTCACAATAGCTGAGCGGTCAACCCCAATTCGATATGGATCGGAGAATAATGATTCAAATCATGGACCAGAATGTGAAGAAGCACTTAAGGGTGGAATGTACCTATAGTAAAGTCAAATCCTAGGTAGTTTAAGTGAGAAGCGTTTGTCGAGGAACCCAAACGAAGTTATTACGGGTAAGTTAATGATAAACTCTTGTGAAGTTTATACCTTATTAGATACCGCTTCTACCCACTTTTTTATTTCTCCTACTTGCTCCAATGTTTAAATTTGACTCTTGAGAAACTAGACTTTGATTTATGTGTTGAAACTCATTTGGGAGAAACCTTCATTACCTCCACTATTTATAAATCTTGTTTGATTCAAATCAACACTTTCACGTTACTGTCGATCTTATCTCTTTGAAAATACTTGCATTTGATGTGATTTTAGGAATCGATTGGTTAACTACTCATCATGCTTTTTTCGTAAGGTTGTTAGCTTTCATATTCCTAACCAACCCGTTATGCAAATTCAAAACAACCAAACCACTAAAGTCAATCACTTGTTTATATCAAACCATAAGTAAAGAGCCCCGATCCTTTCGTTGTTGACTTCCTCGTGTGGAATGCACCGGCCGCTCGACTATCCGTAGGGGCGACGCCGTGAATAATGGTGATAAGTTGATAGGTATCAATGTGACGTGCTATCCAAGTCTTGGATGAGGTCACAGCTTTGAATGATATTTCTATCGTTAATAAATTTCTTGACGTATTTCAAGACTTCTTGCCCTACCCTGAGAGCGTGAAATCGAATTTTTGTAATCGATTCTAAACAAAAAACCCATTTCTAAAACCCTTAAATATTTCTTTAACTAAAAAATGTAACGTAATACGCGCTAAAAGACGCTGACTCGAGTCATTTGAAGATTACGATCGTACCATTCAATACCATCGTGGGAAAAATGAATGTGGTAGCTGACGCGTTGAGTAGAAGATCGTATGCGTTTCTAAGTGTGAATATACGAACCTACGTGAAGATAATGAATATACGATTAGAATCGAATTTAATCGATAAAGTTAAAGACGCTCAAGCTACATACTCAGAGCTGATGAATGTGAAGAAGAAGGTTCAAGAGGGAGTTATTCTAGAAGCAAGAATCGACGAAGAGAGGAAATCTCAACCCTCGATTTATTTGGCCCATTTGAAATCCTCGATCGAGTAGGAACTGTGGCCTATAGACTCGTTTTACCGCCAAGTATGTCGCGTGTTCATAACATTTTTCACGTATCGATGTTACGTAAATATGTGGACGACCCGAACCACATTATTGATTTAGAACCGGACGAGATAACGGATAATTTAACGTATGAAGATGTACCTGTTAAAATCCTGGAATGTATTCAACACTCAAAGGTTATACCTCAAGAGTTAAAATCGGACGAAGTGTCCTCATCTATTCGGCATACCAAGTACGTACATAAATTTCAAGGGCGAAATTTCATAAGGAGGGGAGATTGTAAAATCCCAAATTTTACGAATAAAGATTTAAATTTCTCAAAAAAATATTTTTGAATATTATGGTGTGGATTTAATATAATGTTATAGTTGTGGGTAATATTTATAAATTTTGCAAAGTATGCAAGTTGTTATATTATATTCGATTGGTGGGGAATATTCTTTGTGTTTCAAGGAAAATATTCGCATGCGACGGCACAATCATTAATTGGACCCCACAACGGAATTATTGTTATCGAGAAAAAATGACAAAAATATTTTTATGAAAATAACGGCGGAAGTTTTACCGTTAATCTTTGTTGAAACACTCTCGGTTATAAAGTGCGAATACTGCGTAGGTTGCATAGTAGTACACTACGATATTGATTATTGATGCTTACGTGATAAGTCACTCAATTTAGTTTTATTGATATTATTAATGTAATAAAATGAAAAGCTTTTTATATAAAATATAATACTTTTATAAAGTTATTCTATAAATATAATATATTATATTTTATTATGCATAGTGTTTTGCATAGTAAAATCTTTTTATATAAAATATAATACTTTTATAAAGTTATTCTATATATAGAATATATTATATTTTATTATGCATAGTGTTATATAGTGCTAGAGTAGTGTTTTTTGCATAGTAAAATCTTTTATATAAAAATGTAATACTTTTATAAAGTTATTCGCTTTATTAGATTATAAATAGAATATATTATATTTTATTTAAAAGATTTTGCTTTAAATATGGATCGTCCGATTAAAAAGTAAATCAATCTGGACCGCTCATGAATTAGTTACTATGCAATCCATTCTTCTATAAATAAAAGCTCATTCCTTCATTATTTCTTATGAATTCACTAACACTCTAGAGAGAAACTATAGAGAGAATTCTTCTTCTATAATCTTGGCGTATTTCTTTGGAGTTTAAGAAAGCTTTTTAGGCGTAGTGCAAGTTTTCTTCGAGTATATCCTCGCCTCTACCAATGGAGTACTCTTCTTTCAAAAGGTAAGGGATATTATTTGTTGTATCGTAAGGGGTATTATTTTTTCATATTCATGAAGAGAACTTCATTATTCCATTCTTTATTATTTTGTTGGAATAACTCGTATACACTTATTCACCCTATACTTGGTGAAATTCTTCTCATTATTCCATTATTTATTATTCTCATTGGAATAACTTTATTATGGAAGTACCGCATACATGGTGAAATTCTCGTTGTTATTCCATTCTTTATTATTCTCATTGGAATATCCTGCTCATGCATTTTTGCGACCGGTTCCGCTTTTATTATTCTCGTTGAATATCATATTCATGTATGCGCTTTTACGCCGGACTGGTTTCGTTATTTATTATTCTGTTGGAATAACTCGCTACATCTGCGGCAGTCTGCATGCATGGTGATGATTTCATTTGTTATTCCATTCTTTATTATTCTGTTGGAACATCCGCTTTGGGTGCGTAATTTCACTTTGACTCGGTTCCGTTATTTATTATTCTATTGGAATAACCTGTCCTACATCTTGACGTACTGCATGCATGGTGATTTCTGTTGTTATTCCATTCTTTATTATTACGTTGGAATATCCTGTCGGTGCGTATTACGCCTGACTGGTTTCGTTATTTATTATTTTGTTGGAATAACTCTGCCTACATGCGAAATACCGCATGCATGGTGATTTCTTTTGTTATTCCATTCTTTATTATACTCGGTTGGTTAAAGTTTTGACTTCTATACTCCATGAAATTAGTGGAATATCCTTGATATTTGCACTTCATCCAAGATCTTTTCATGGAAATATACTTCCGAGCATTCTTAAATTTTACTCTACAAAAGAAGTATCATGTTGACAATTTGGACGTTATTAGTTCCTAGATAATTTAATTCTTGAACTTGTTTTATTGAATTCTTATATCATTGTCATCATCCTCATGTTTATATTTTGTTGAAAGTCATCTGTGGCTCAGAGTGCATAGATGGACTTGGTATGATTATGACACTGTGGATTATTCGGTATAATCATGAATCGTAATGTTACAAATGATGTGGAAAAAGTCCTCATTGGCCCGTAGTGCATTGATGGACAGTTTTTGGTATGATTATGGCTATGGATTCTCTTCGGCCAAGGGTGCAAAGATGAATTATTTTATGGCATGATCAGGACCGTTGATGAAAACACAATTATCTTTGGCCCGTAGTGCATGGATAATTCGTGGTCGTGATACTAAATAATATCCTTGGCCGTAGTGCAGAGATGATGTGGATTATTTATTAAGCTGAGTCCCAACAATAAAAGTGATGAAAAACCTTTTAAATCATAAAAGATAGTAGATTTTATTCTCTACTTGACTCTTTTAATGGATTGCGTATTTCCAACCGCAGTTAAACTTGATGTCTATTATATTTTATCAATTTAACACTGTTGAAGACTAATGATAATTTATTCTGGCATTATCTTAGTCATAATATTTCTTCTTGGGCTAGTTGAGCTCACCCTTTCTTTCACTGTTCTCTTCAGAAATGAGAACGTAGCCGGGACTAGTCGGGGAACGGGTGACTGGTCCGGATGATAGTATTAGTAGTCCTCACTATTCTCATTAAATAGTGTGATAATAAATGTAATGAGGACTTATTCGAGAGTGGATATTGTCTAGATGACAATATTTGTATTAAAACTCACATGTTTTCTCTTACAGTTGTATATTAAAGATTGTATTTGTATTCTGTACCATGTATTTGGCGACTCAGAATAGGTGATGTATACCTATTTTGGGGCGTCATAGTTGGTATCAAAGCTTAGGGATATGATCCCTGGTTGAGATGTGAGACAAGAACTAGGAGGGAGAGAAACGGGGAATTCGCTTATTTAGTATGACCTACCTAAGTTTATTTGGTATTTAATTGGTCGATTAGAGTATATTGATAATATGTGACTTGTTAATTAACCCTTGTTTTGTGGCAGTGTTTGAAAATGGCAGATGAAAATGTTCACAATGGAGTGAATGAGACCGTTGAGACACCTTTAATCACTAATCAAAGTTAATGTGGTGTCGACCGAAGAAGAAATTAGAGATATCTACGTGGTGAGTGAAGAGCTAATAGTTGCACTTTTAGAGCTAGTTGCGAGGTAGCGGTGAGAGTGAGAGAAGAAGAAGAAGAAGAGAAACACGAGGATAATTTATTAGAAGAATTTTATGATCAAAATTTAGAATTACAAAATCGTATTCATGAGTTAAAGAGCAAATTTGAAGAAGCGACAAGCGATCGGTGGGAGCAAAGAGATGTAACAATTCAAAATTGTGTTACCCGATGTGCGATGCTTGAGCGAAGCACTCTTTGGCGTAGTATAAGATATTAGAGCTGGAATCTGAGAATGTTATGATCAAAGTTCTGATGAAAGAAGAAACAACTTAACAAAGGAGAATAAATGATGCATGGGTAAAAGCCGCATCGACGCGTAGATATTGTAGAAAAAGGCGTCCAATCTAATAAGGCCAAAATAGATGAAATGGATTTTGCTTTTGGACAACAATTGGGAGAATCCAACATCGAATTTGAATTACCACATGCAGGCAGAGCGGTCAACCCCAATTCGATATGGATCTGAGAATAATGATTCAAATCATGGACCAGGGAATGTGAAGAAGCACTTAAGGGTGGAATGTACCCTATAGCAAAAGTCAAATCCGGTAGTTTAAGTGAGAGGCGTTTGTCGAGGAACCCAAACGAAGTTATTACTATAAGTTAATGATAAACTCTTGTGAAGTTTATACCTTATTAGATTCCAGTTCTACCCACTCTTTTATTTCTCCTACTTGCGCTCAATGTTTAAATTTGACTCCGGAGAAACTAGACTTTGTTTATGTGTTGAAACTTCATTGGGGAGAAACCTTCGTTACCTCCACTATTTATAAATCTTGTTTGATTCAAATTAACACTTTCACGTTACCTGTCGATCTTATCTCTTTGAAAATACTTGCATTTGATGTGATTTTAGGAATCGATTGGTTAACTACTCATCATGCTTTTCGTAAGGTTGTTAGCTTTCATATTCCTAACCAACCTGTTATGCGAATTCAAGCAACCAAACCACTAAAGTCAATCACTGTTATATCAAACCATAAGTAAAGAGCCCCGATCCTTACGTTGTTGACTTCCTTGTGTGGAATGCACCGAAGCCAGACTATCCGTAGGGGACGTCGTGAATAACAGTGATAAGTTGATAGGTATTAATGTGATGTGCTATCCAAGTCTTGGATGAGGGTCACAGTTTTGAATGATATTTCTATCGTTAATAAATTTCTTGACGTATTTCTGAAGACTTCTTGGCCTAACCCAGAGCGTGAAATCCAATTTTTTACTGACCCTAGTACAAAACCCCATTTCTAAAACCCTTAAATATTTCTTTAACTAAAACGAATGTAACATGCGCCAAAGACGTTGACTCGAGCTGTTGAAGATTACGATCGTACCATTCAATACCATCGTGGGAAAAACGAATGTGGTAGCTGACGCGTTGAGTAGAAGATCGTATGCGTTTTTGAGTGTGAATATACGAACCTACGTGAAGATAATGAATATACGATTAGAATCGACTTTAATCAATAAAGTTAAAGACGCTCAAGCTACATACTTAGAGCTGATGAATGTGAAGAAGAAGGTTCAAGAAGGAGTTATTCTAGAAGCAAGAATCGACGAAGAGAGGAAACCTCAACCCTCGATTTATTTGGCCCATTTGAAATCCACGATCGAGTAGGAACTGTGGTCTATAGACTCGTTTTACCGCCAAGTATGTCGCGTGTTCATAAAATTTTTCACGTATCGATGTTACGTAAATATGTGGACGACCTGAACCACATTATTGATTTAGAACCGGACGAGATAGCGGATAATTTAACGTATGAAGATGTACCTGTTAAAATCCTGGAATGTATTCAACACTCAAAGGTTATACCTCAAGAGTTAGAATCGGACGAAGTGTCCTCATCTATTCGGCATACCAAGTACGTACATAAATTTCAAGGGTGAAATTTCATAAGGAGGGGAGATTGTAAAATCCCAAATTTTATGAATAAAGATTTAAATTTCTCAAAAAAATATTTTTGAATATTATGGTGTGGATTTAATATAATGTTATAGTTGTGGGTAATAATTTTAAATTTTGCAAAGTATGCAAGTTGTTATATTATATTCGATTGGTCAGGGAATATTCTTTGTGTCGGAAAATATTCGTACGACGGCACAATCATTGGTGGACCCCACAACGGAATTATTGTCGGACTGAGAAAATGACAAAAATATTTTTATGAAAATAACGACGGAAGTTTTACCGTTAATACTGTTGAAACACTCGGTGTTATAAATACAGTAATACGCGTGGTTGTATAGTAGCACACGATATTGATTATTGATGCTTACGTGATAAGTCACTCAGTTTAGTTTTATTGATATTATTAATGTAATAAAATAGAAAAGCTTTTTATATAAAACATAATACTTTTATAAAGTTATTCTATAAATAGAATATATTATATTTTATTATGCATAGTGTTTTGCATAGTAAAATCTTTTTATATAAAATGAATACTTTTATAAAGTTATTCTATAAATAGAATATATTATATTTTATTATGCATAGTGTTGTATAGTAGTATGCATAGTGTTTTGCATAGTAAAATCTTTTTATATAAAATGAATACATTTATAAAGTTATTCGTTTTATTAGATTATAAATAGAATATATTATATTTTATTTAAAAGATTTTGCTTTAAATACGGATTTTGTCCGATTAAAAAGTAAATCAATCTGGACCGTTTCATGAATTAGTTACTATGCAATCCATTCTTCTATAAATAAAGCTCATTCCTTCATTATTTCTTATGAATTTACTAAAACTCTGAGAGAAAACTATAGAGAATTCTTCTTCTATAATCTTGAGCGTATTTCTTTGGAGTTTAAGAAAGCTTTGAGCGTAGTGCAAGTTTTCTTCGAGTATAACCTCGCCTACTAATTGAGAGTACTCTTCTTTTTCAAAGGTAAGGGATATTATTTGTTGTATCGTAAGGGGTATTATTTTTTCATATTCATGAAGAGAACTTACATTATTCCATTCTTTATTATTTTGTTGGAATAACTTTGATATCTGTGCCTACACCCCTATACTTTGTGAAATTCTTCTCATTATTCCATTATTTATTATTCTCTTTGGAATAACTTTGTCTGTACATGAAGTACCGCATACATGGTGAAATTCTGTTGTTATTCCATTCTTTATTATTACATTGGAATATCCTACATGCATTTCGTTTCACGTGGGACTGGTTCCGCTCTTTATTATTCTGTTAGAATATCACGTATCATGCGTTTTTACGTGGGACTTGGTTCCGTTATTTATTATTACATTGGAATAACTTTTATCATCACAAATCTGCGCATGCATGGTGATTTATGTTATTATTCCATTCTTTATTATTCATTTGGAACATCCTGTTGGTGCAATTTACTTTGACTTCGGTTCCGTTATTTATTATTCTATTGGAATAACTTTTGCCGCATGCGACGTCTTACCGCATGCATGGTGATTTCTGTTGTTATTCCATTATTTATTATTACATTGGAATATCACATCGGTTGCGTATTACGCTTTGACTCGTTCCATTAATTATTATTTTGTTAGAATAACTTTTGTCTGTCACGCAAATACTGCATGCATGGTGATTTCTTTTGTTATTCCATTCTTTATTATACTCAGTTGGTTAAAGTTTTAACTTCTATACTCCATAAAATTAGTGGAATATCCTTGATATTTGCACTTCATCCGGTATCTTTTCATGGAAATATACTTCTGAGCATTCTTAAATTTTACTCTACAAAGAAGTATCATGTTGACAATTTGGACGTTATTAGTTCCTGGATAATTTAATTCTTGAACTTGTTTTATTGAATTCTTATATCATTGTCATCATCCTCATGTTTATATTTTGTTGAAAGTCATCTGTGGCTTGTAGTGCATAGATGGACTTGGTATGATTATGACCGAGGATTATTCGGTATAATCATGACCGTAATGTTACAAATGATGTGGAAAAAGTCCTCATTGGCTGAGTAGTGCATTGATGGGCGAGTTTTGGTATAATTATGGCTATGGATTCTCTTGACCAATGAATTGTTTTATGCAATCGGATGAATTATTTTTATCTTTGGCCCGTAGTGCATGGATAATTCATGGTCATGATACTAAATAATATCCTTGGCCGTAGTGCAGGGATGATGTGGATTATTTATTAAGCTGAGTCCCAGCGATAAAAGTGATGAAAAACCTTTTAAATCATAAAAGATAGTAGATTTTATTCTCTACTTGACTCTTTTAATGGATTGCATGTTCCGTGCAGTTAAACTTGATGTCTATTGTATTTTATCAGTTTAACACTTGTTGAAGACTAATGATAATTTATTCTGCATTATCTTAGTCATAATATTTCTTACTGGGCTAGTTGAGCTCACCCTTTCTTTCACTGTTCTCTTCAGGAAATGAGAACGTAGCTGGGACTAGTCGGGGAACGGAGTGACGGTCCAGATGATAGTATTAGTAGTCCTCACTATTCTGTTAAATAGTGTGACAATAAATGTAATAAGGACTTATTCTGAGAGTGGATATTGTCTAGATGACAATATTTGTATTAAAACTCACAGCTCTCTTGTTGTATATTAAAGATTGTATTTGTATTCTGTACCATATATTTGGCGACTCAGAATTGGTGATGTATACCTATTTTTAGGGGCGTCACAGAAAGTCTGGCTTCGGTGCATCCCAAGAGTTGAAAGTCACCAGATAAAGGCTCGGGGCTCTTTTATATGGCTTTGATACCAACTGTGACGCCCTTGAAATAGGTATACATCACCCATCTTGAGTCGCCAGATACATGGTAAAGAAATCAAATACAAACTTCTTTAATACAATTGTCATGTAAAAATACGACAAAACATAGCTGAGTTTTTACATGAGTATTGCCTTCTAGACAATATCCACACTCAATGAAGTCCTCATTACAATTATTATCACACTATTTCACATAATAGTGAGGACTACTAAAGCCACTTATCCTAGAACATAACTCCATTCCCCACTCGTCCCATCTATATTCTCATTTCCTGAAGAGAACAATGAAAGAAAAGGGTGAGCTCAACTAGCCCAATAAGAAATATTATGACTAAGATAATGCAGAATAAATTATCCTTAGCCTTCAACAATATAACAACTGATAGAATATAATAGACAACAAGTTTTAGATCAACAACTGAAGTGGAACAAACAATCTATTAGAAAAGTCAAGTAGAGCATGATATCTACTATCTTTTATGATTTAAAAAGTTTTTCATCAAATTTAGCGCTGAGACTCAACTTAATAAATAAACCACATCATCGAATCATCCTTACACTACGGGCCAAGGATAATCATGAAATCGCCAATGGTCATGATTATACCGAATAATCCCTGGTCATAATCATACCAACAACTGTCCATCAATGCACTACGGGCCAATGAGGACTTTTACCACATCATTTGTAACATTATGGGTCATGATTATACCGAATGATCCCTGGTTATAATCATATCAATCAACAGTCCATCTATGCACATAAGCCAAAGATGACTTTCATAACAATATAAACATGATGATGATGACAATGATATAAACATTAATCAAATGAAACCAAATCAAACGAAATCAAATCAAATGAAATTAAGGATAAATATTAAAGACTTTAAATTTATCCAGAGTTTAAAAATATCCAAATTGTCAACATGATACTACTTTGTGGAGTAAAAGTCAAGAATAATATTCATGTACCAAAAATAATTTGGACAGAAAAGAAATATATTTTTCGGGTAAATAGTACCCCGTGAATAGTACCCTATGAATAGTACTTCGGGAATAGTACCCTGACAAGAAAAGTACCCCAAATACCCGAGTAAATAATATGTGGGTGAATAGTAATTGGGTGAACAGTAACCCATGAATAGTAACTTATGAATAGTATTCCGGCACGAAAAGTACCCCGAATACCTGAGTGAATAATATTTGAGTGAATAGTTATCGGGTGAATAGTAACCCGTAAATAGTAACTCATGAATAGTATTTCGTCATGAAAAGATCAATAATTATCAAGAAAGCTCAGAATAATATTTCCATGAAAAGATACTAGATGAAGCTCAAATATTAAGGATATTCTACTATTTTCATGGAGTATAGAAGCCAAAACGTCAACAAAATGAGTATATAATTCAAAATCTGAAACGAAATAATATTACTTACATACTACAGAGTAAGGAAGAAAATATTATTTCAAGCGAATATTGAACAAAAATAACATCCCTTGAACGAAAAATAATATTCCAAAGAATATTTAACGAAGATAATATTCCTACAAATATTGAACGAAGATAATATTCTTTATGAATATTGAGCGAAAATAATATTCATACGAATCTGAAAAATAATATCTCTTGAGAATATGAAATAAATAATACGAATTACCTCGGAAGAAATTTGGATATTGGAGTAGTGAAGTAGCAGACTACTCTTCTTCTCTCTCTCTATAGCTTCTATCTCTATAATTGCTCTTGTGAGACTTAGTGAATTGGTGAGAATGAAGGCAGAATGAGCTTCTATTTATAGGAAAATATAGTTTCAATAATTGCACGTTTTTGGGCTCGAAATATTATAGTATAATACCTTCATCCTTTCCTTCATTTTTAATTTAGTCTTGTAAGTATTATCAAACTTGCACCACCTCCCCTAATAGTAAATCATGTGAATCTGAGGTAGATTCCCCAATAGAACCACTGTTCTATCAGAGACACTTCTCTAGTTAGATATTAAGAAGTCCATGGATGAGGAGGATTTATTCCATGTAGAGACTGTCTTTTCTAGATCCTCTATCTTGGAGGTTAGACTAGACTCTGTTTATGCACTGAGCTCATTTGCTTGTCTCAAGAACTTATTCTCAGCTTCAAACTTGGAGAGAGAATTAGTACTGAGAAGGGTTGTTTCCAGTTCTTCTTGAACTTTTTCTTTCTCCTTTTGAAGAAGTGAATAATCTTTAGACAGAACTCTAAACCACTTCATGTATTGGTGCAGATCAGATGTTATGCCATGTAATGCAGTTCTAAGGTCATCAATATCTACATCAGGAGATTTGAAGTTAAATACCTCATCGATACTTACTTCATGTATGTTGGAGTTCTGTTTGTCCCTGGCATTTTTGGCTATCAGGCAGAGATTTGCCATTTGAGGATCTTCATCATCTCCAGATTCCGGAGTTGAGTCATTGTCTGAGTCACTCCACGATCCTCCAGCTACAAGGCCTTTGTCCTTCTTCAGTGGCCTTTTGTTGCCTTTGTATTCCTTCTTTGCATGTTATTTCTTCTTGAGTTCTTCTCTGAGAGGTTTGTTGCAGTTGGCAATGAAGTGGCCAGGTTTCTTACAATGTAGCATAGGTCATTCATTTGCTCCTGGCTGCTGTTGTTCCTGACTTTCTTTGGCTTACTGGTTTTGCCTTGTCGCATGAATCTTCTTAGTCTTTTCACCAGCATTGCAAAGTCCTCATCATAATCTTCATCATAGTCAGAATCAACTTCAGTGTTGACTTTGGAGGTGTTTTCAGTTACTTTGAGAGCAACACCTTTGTCCTTCTTTCTTCCTTCGGACAACGTTTCTGCTCGTTGTGTCAGTTCCAGTTCGTATGTAAGAAGGTTGCCATATAGCTGTTGAATAATTATTTCATGTAGATTCTTTGACTCTCTAATGGCAGTGGTTTTGGCATCCCACTTGCTTGGCAAGGCTCTAATGAATTTTATGATTAGATCTTTGCTTAAACACGTTGAATAGATAATTAAAAAGATGTTCTTTTAAATCTAGTTAGTATGATGGTTTCTTATTCTTCTTTGACCTTGAGCGTATTCTATTTGGGTCGTGAGTATTTGATAAATAGGGCCCATTTTGAGCAGTTTTAGATATCTTGAATCCATAATGAGAACCTTCCGTTAGCAAATTTGTCTTTTGTTGCACATATCTTCTTTGCCTTATCTTTGATTAAGCTTAGTAAGTGATTATAGCGCGATTATAGAACTTGCTCACGATGGACATGTTAATTTTAAGTGGTTGAGAGCACTTAAATAGCTCTAATCCTTTCTTTTAAACTAGTTAGTATCCTTGAGTAGGAAATCCACCTTAAGGATGTGAGAGTGAGGCATTTACACTTAGCTTGAATCTCACAAGATTCACTTAAAGCTCTAGACCTTCTACTCCTTGATCTAAGGATGTTTGCACTTCTTAGTTCACTCTTGAACTCTTCTTAGTCACTCTTCAGCTAGCGAGACTTGGTTCTTCACGATTCACTTAGAACTCTTCAAGTCCTTCGGACTTGGAACTCTCACTTGATTGATTGGTTGTTGTTGAGATCGTGATTGGTGCTACTCGGTTCTTATTAAGCAACTTGTTCAAAAGAAGCGAGTAGGTGAAATGAGCAAGCTTCTCTTTTTCTCGGATCGTAGAGTTGAGCGTTGAGTGTTCTTGTGCGTTTTTGTTCAATGCTTGCTTACTTTTTCTCATCTATCGTGTGTTACGTATATATGTGATCTTTTAAATCTATCCGTTGAAGTCATCGATGAGGCATTAAATCGTTTGACATTTACGAGCTTTGATGGAGACTTTTACGCATATCTTACGAATTACAATCGGCCCATTGCTTGACACGCAGTGCTTTCTCACCTAACACTGAAAAGGTGTTTTCCTCTACCAATGGTCCTTTTCTTAGCTTCTTGAATACGTTCTTTTGATCGATACTAAGGATATCTTTTGTCACAGATTGGAATTTGGTGGTGAGTGTTTCAGCGTTCAAAACCCATTCCACATTTGTTGGAATTTGTTTCCAAACAAAAGATAGGGCTCGATGCTTTTGACCTGAGGCGGATGATACTCTACGATGCATATCATGGTGTCTTGTCATATTTGTGCTTAATCTGAATAGAACACTACGATTTCTTTCAAGGGTTTTCATGCTATGATCTTTCCACTCGATCTTTGCTTGCTCGTCTTGCGGACTCTACGTTTAGAGAGCACTCTACGATCTACGAGTTATCTTGACAAATGTCTGGACCACTCTACGATTCTTTGAGAGGCCCTTGAGGCGGATACACTACGATCTTCTAAGCTCTACGATCTTGCCTTAACTTACGCATTACATTGATCAATTTGGATAGACTACGATTCTCTTGAAGCCTATCTATTTCTTTCTAGTCATAGATCGACCTAACATTTTGATCTCTTTATCTATCTGTGAACATTAAAGACTAAGATCGACTAACAATTTTGATCTATCACTAAGTCCTTGTACATATATTCCTTGAAGGACTTTACATATAATCATGAGCATTTACTTTAAAACATCAAATCAAAATATGCATTCTTCCAACAATCTCCCCTATTTGATGTTGACATAACCAAGGAGATTTGTTTTCATGATTATTATATTTTTTATATGCGATTCTTGACAAAGTAAACATGACTTAGTATTTCGGTGAGCAAATTTGAAATTTCTAGAAGAATAAGCATGAATTTATTGATGTATGAAGATAGATATTACATTTAAGTTTGATTACATCAATCGACTTAAAATTCAACTTATCTCTATTTCTTGACCTTTTGCTTCTTGGAGGATTTGCATATTCCTCGGCTCTCCTTTTACTTTAGCTTCATCCCTTACGGCTAAATCTTCCACTCACTTGGGCTTAGTCTTAGGATTGTGATCATGCTTTATTCATGAATGCGGGATCTCGATTGGCATTCTTAGGCTGTTGTTGTTACCTCATGAGAGAGTTGGTAGTTGGCCTAGACTCCTTAATGGTTGAGCCATTAAAACTTCCTCTTGATTTGCTCGTTGGAGTGCGATGGGTTTGGATCGTGGAGTCTCTTTGGTGGATTTGCCTTGCGGGAGGATTCCTCGAGGATTGAGTTTGGAATTGACCTCTTGCCTCTTGCCTTTGCCTCCTGATCTCCTTTCCTTTATTCTCCCCTTTATGTCGACATCAAGGGTTGAATGTCTTCAGAGAGGCGAGTGACTCCTTGGACAAGCTCGTTGAGTTGACTCTGAGTTTGAGAAATGTCCTCACGATTTTCTTGGATCAAAGCATCAGAACGAGTTTCACGTCGTTAAAGGATGTTTAGGATAGTTTCAGTTTGCTGCATTTAACCCATGGAGAAGTCTTGAAATTTCTTGACTGTAGTTTGGAGACTTGTGATACTCTTTATCATTAGTTCATTCTGAGATTCTTGAGTCTTTTGTAAGATCAAGACAACATCCCTATGTCTTTTAGCTGCGAGAAAGTGGATGTCATCCCTGTCTTTTATGCTTTGAAGCATTTCTTTGATGATCTCTTAAAGCATTTTAGAGAGCTCAGAGCTTAGGGCGCTTGGTAGATTATTTACAGCATTGATCATTGATGTTAATCTCAGCTGAATAAGTGCAGTGTGATCTTCAAGACTCTCATCGAGTTCCTTGATCACTTTCGTAGACATTGCTGACAAATCAGCCTTTGTGGATAATTCTGAAAGAATTTCATTCAGTTGAGGAATTTGTGAAGGAGGTGGTATGTTGTTGAATTAATCTTGCAATGAGTAGAGAGCAAGATCAAGATTGAAGTATTCATTTCTGGATGAGGAGGGAATATCTGATGGAGGGGCCTGGGTTTGAATGTTTAAGTTTGGTGGCTCTGCGATTTGAGGTTGAGACTTCTGATGGGGCTAGAGTCGGTGATCGTGGAGATGGTGGGATGTGGGAGCATTATGAAGTTGATCTTATTTGGTTCCTCGATTCTGAAATTTTGGGATTACTGCAATTGGAAATTGGTTTAGTGGATGAAGAATTACTTCCAACCATCATGGGAATTCATAAAAGCCCGATTAAATGAGGATGATGGCAAGTGATTAACTTTCGAAGAGGTTGGGATAGATAGTACCTCGGGTTTATTCTTTGAGGTAGAGTTGTTTGTGAGTAACTTCTTGGCAAAGTTGAATCTTCACAGGAATCCATTAGCTATGCTTGAGATGGTAGGATACTCTTTGAAGCTCAAAATATGTGACTCGAGAGTTTAGAATTTGAGCTTGATGGAAAGGCATCATAGGTAGATATGCAAACAGTTGCTCATAGTTGGCTCTTCTGTACCCATCAATGCCCACAACTATAATCTCGACCTCGTCCCCTTCATCCTTTTCTCTACTTTCGTTGGAGGATTCCATTATCTCAATGACCTCATAATGTTCTTGCACTGGTTCCTCTTCATTTCTTGCAGGGACCTCTTTTTCTGTCATAGAGATGTCATGAGCCTCCCCCTCAACTTGGTCATCTTCTTGTACTATCAATAGCTCCCCCTCAGCTGGAGCACTTTCTAGGATGGGAGCTTCAGGCATTTCCCCCTCAGCAGGTGTATTCTCTATCAGATCTTCAGGTGTCTCCCCTTCAGTTTGAGCTTTGACTTTTTGGCTTTCATTTGTTGGTTCCTTTTCAGCAACCAATTCTTTGTCTTCCCTCTTTAGTACTTCTTCATTGACAAGAATATATTTCTTAACCAGTTTTCTTCTTGATTTTCTAAAATTTGAGCCACGACCTTATGGACTTTCTTGAACTTCAGTTTTGTCCTGCTGACTAGCCAGAATGTTTGATTCAGCTACTTCCTTGCTTGATGTATTTGGTCTGGTCTCTACGATCGGTAGAGACTCTACGATCGAAGAGATGGATGGCCTTTTGGACTTGTGGTTGATTTTATTCTTCTTCATGGTTGAGATATGGTAGCTCTATCTTCTTACGCCTCGACTTCTGTTGTTGCTTCCTTCTTAGGATCCTTAGAGTCTCGATGTCAAGGGACTCTACGGGCTTATCGGTAGTGGATCCTTGAGGCTCTTACGTAGTTACGGCTTTGACTTTCTTTTGCCCTTGCTTTTTACGATCAAAGTAATGGGTTCTTCCTTGTTAGCTTCTTCTTCTTCTTCTTCTTGGATTTCTCGACAATGACATATTTCTGGCACTCTGATTCCTTTATTTCACCGGTTCTTCCTTTGGATTGAGACATCATTCGCACATTTTTCAATTTGGATTCCTTTTCCGGTTCTCGAATAGTTCTTTGAGTCATTCGGCGGTTTGGATTAATGGCTTCTCCTTCATCGTCCTCAATTAAGTCACCCAGGCGACACGTAAGATGATCCTTATAAATCACCCAGTAGAGCATCTTTTGAGAGCTCTTTGTCTTCTTTGGTGATTAACCACTTCCCAATCCATTCAAGCAATAGAGCCCCATAGTTAAGTTGTATTTCATAACATATAGCGATCGTGAGCTTGAGTTGCACCTCATTTACAGTCGTGACCAAAGCTCTTGCAACATATACATTTTCCAACAATATCGACTAGAAATTCATACCTCTGTGGAAACTCCTTCTTCTTGTATCCTTTGACGGAGGTGATTTCTTGTGATGCATCTTTTGAGTCCCTTATGGAAGTCTATGCCATCTATGGATGAATACCCTTGAGGTTTGAGACCTAGGGCTAGATTGATGTCCTCGACCTTTAGTTTGATTTCTATGTTCGACTTTTCGCGATGATGGTGTTGTTTTCAAATACACCATTATTATAGAATTCTTTTTTACCGACTTGGGTAGATCGATATATGCGTACCCAAAGCTTCTTGAGACCCGCCTTCTTGATGTGATAGAGTCTTGTGAAATTTGGGTTCAAATTTGTTTTGAACTCGTCAAAGCAAAATCAGTAGCTTGAGAGATGACGTTAGAAGCCACCATTGATTTTCTTGCGGGAAGTGTGGTAGTGAGCTTTCTTACAGGTTTAGGGTTTCTGCTTGAGAGAGGAAGAGAGAGATGATCTTTTGAACTTTAGATTTCACAAAGATGATTTTAATTTGTACTTCTAACTTCCCTCTATCTATTTTGCTTAGTGGGACAAGTGTCAAGTTTTGCTTGGCTCTGTGAATTCTGACTTAGGAGGATTGTACTGATTTTCCCCTTAACTTCTTCTGAGCTAATATGTTCTTTGGGAGGACTACGATCGTTGAGATGGTCCTTAGAGTCGTCGAGTTTGTTCTATCATCGTTGAGTCATTCGGCGGTTTTCATGTCCGAAATTTGCGATCGTTGAGTCGACACATGATCGTCGAGTTTAAATATCAATTAATCGAGTCGTCAGGTAGAGTCCTTGTGATGAATCTTTTGACTTAGCATTCTTCTTGGTTTAAGATAGCTCAGGAAGGGCCAACCTCATTGAATGAATCAAGGGTTAGGTTTGTCCCTGAGGCTCTTATCAGAGAGATTACTTTATTTTGTGCTTGAGCATCATAGGGTGCTCCTTTGGTTTTGTTGATGAAGCTCTGCTATCGTTGAGTCTGTACTGCGACCGTTCTCTTATGATATTTCAGCTCTACGATCGTGGACTTCATTTCATCATGTTCATGATTTCAAATATAGCCTTTAAGACTGCATGGTTAGCACAAACTAGAGCATATTTCATGGTTGCAAGTTAAGCATGCCTAGCTCACTTATTAACTTGTTAAATCTAGATTCATCTATAGGTTTTGTAAAAACATTAGCAAGTTGATTTTCAGTAGGGATATATTGTAAAGATATAGTTCCATTTTGCACATGATCCCTAATGAAGTGATACCTTATTTCTATATGCTTAGTCCTAGAATGCATGATAGGATTATGAGTTATGGCAATTGCACTTGTGTTATCACAGTGAATAGGTATGGATTTAAATTCAAACCCATAATCTGCTAGTTGATTTTTCATCCATAAGATCTGAAAACAACAACTTGCCGGCTGACAATGTATTATACTTTTCTGGTTTGAAGTGAATCTTTGAATTTTGATTCTTGCTAAACCGGGACACAAAGTCATTTCCTAGCAATTGGCAGTGCCACTTGTACTTTTTCTATCAATTTTGCGACTGCAAAATCCAAATCTCTGTGTATCCTGTTAGCTCAAATGAGGTCTCCTTGGGATACAAAAGCCCCAGTGGGGTGTACCTTTGAGGTACACTGAAAATCCTCTTCTGACGATTAAATGAGATTCTTTAGGACTAGCTTTGAAATCTAGCACAAATGTATGTTGCAAATATTATATCACGGTCTCTTGGCGATTAGATATAAAGAGAGCTATCATACCTCTGTATTGAGTTATATCGATACTTTTACCTTTTCATCTTTATCGAGCTTGGTTGCGAGGAGCAATTGGGGTTTTTCATGGGAGAGGTTGACTCCATACCATACTTCTTAAGTAAGTCTTTAATGTACTTGGCTTGGTTGATGAAGATTCCTTCATCGATCTGCTTTACTTGCGATCGAGGAAGAAGTTCGGCTCACCCATCATGCTCATTTCAAACTTGCTCTGCATAAAGCTTGGAGAATCTCTTGCATAGCTTTTCATCGATGAATCGAAAGATAATATCATCAACATATATTTGAACTAATAGGACTTTGTCTTTATGCTTTCTAAGAAATAGTGTGGTATCTACTCTACCTCTAGTGAATCCATTTTCAATAAGAAAGCTAGTTAGTGTTTCATACCATGCTCTAGGTGCTTATTTAAGACCATATAAGGCTTTGTCTAATCTAAAGACATAATTAGAAAGAGATGGATTGATGAAACACGGAGGTTGTTCTACATAGACTTCTTCTTGAAGTTCACCATTCGAGAATGCACTTTTGACATCCATCGAAAGACCTTGAATTTCATGTGAGTGAAGAGAATATTACGATGGCTTCTAGTGCAGCAGCGGTGCAAATGTCTCATCGTAGTGGATGCCTTCTTCACGAGAATAGCCCTTGGCCACTAGTCTTTGCCTTATTCACCATAATACTTGATAGACTCGATCCATTAAAATCCAGTGATGACTCAAAATCTTCATCCATCATGTTTCTGAAGACCCACTTGGTTCCAATAACAGGATGATTCTTTGGTCTTGGAACCAGTCTCCATACTTTGCTTCTTTCGAACTAAATAATTTCTTCTTGCATGGCCTCTATCCAGCTGGAGTCTTCTATAGCATCCTCTATCTTCTTCGGTTCCATTTGTGATAGAAAGCTTAGATAAAAGCATTCATTTTGGGTAGCAGCTCTTGTTTTGACTCTTGCTTTCGGATCTCCAATGATTAGATCTTGAGTGTGATCTTTTGCCCATCTCGCTTCTGTTGGGACATCGGTTCTTATGCCTTCTTGTCTTAGATCTTGAAGATCTATTTCTTCTTCTTGGTGTGGAGGCTCGTTTATGCAGCATAGGCCTCTCTGCGATCTCATTTCCTTGCTCATGATTTCCTTTATCATGCAGTACTACGATCGTAGTATTGAGCTCGGCGACCTCGTTAATAGTATACAGGCTATTGGTCGTAGTTGTAGTGTCTTGAGGCATTGTTTTGTTTAAGTCTATCTCATCAAAATGATGTGAATTGAGACTTCAACACTTAGTGTCTTCTTGTTGAACACTCTGTAGGCCTTACTGTCTGTGGCATATCCAAGAAAGATTCCTTCGTCGATTTTGGTTGAAACTTTGTCAAAATCTTGCTTTCCATTGTTGAGAATGTAGCATGCACAACCGAAAACATGAAAGTAGCTGACACTTGGTTTTCTTCCTTTCCATAGTTCATAAGGAGTCTTCTTAATCATAGAGTATATGAGTGATCTGTTCTTAGTATAGCATGCAGTGTTGATAGCTTCTGCCCAAAAGTACTCAGGCAGATGGGTTGCTGCTAGTAGAGTCCTTCCAGCCTCTATTAATATCCTATTCTTTCTCTCAGCAACTCCATTTTGTTGAGGAGTTCGTGGGCGAGAAGTTGTGACTAATGCCATTGTGCATGCGAGCGGTCCATTTACGAAAAGTCGAATTCTCTGGGCCATGATCACTCCTTATAGCCTTGATTTTCTCTCCTTTCTCATTCATCACCGGCTTGAACATCTTGATCATTTGGAACTTGTCTCATCTTTTGAGGTTAGAAAGAACACCCATATAAATCTGGTGAAGTCATCGACTACGACCGGAGAATATCTCTTTCCTCCAGGCTCGTCGTTGGAATTGGCCCAAAAAGATCCATGTGTAGCAAGCTGCGAGAGGCTTGTCGATTGAATTTGCGGTTTTGCTCTTGAATGTTTACAGTACATTTCCCAAGTTGGCGAGGCATTGCATGGCCTTTCTTTAACGAAGTTGAACTTGGGTAGGCCTTGACTAGATCTTTTGAAGCTAATTTGGACATGCTTTTGAAGTTGAGATGAGATAATCTTGATGCCATAGCTTGACTCATTTCTTGAGATGCTTTAGCTTGAAAGCATATTGTCTCATCTCTGAGCTCGAGTTGTCCAAGATTTCTTGTGTGACATTTCCTTCTCTTGTTAGGTTAGCTTCATGGCGGATGTCTTGAGTCTCGGACTTGACATTGATTGTTGAGGAATGTTACTTGATGACCCTTGTCATGAGTTGGCTAATGCTTAGAAAGATTGTGTTGTAGTCCTTCCACATGAGGCCACTCTCTTTGAAGGATCTACACCATTTCCAATTGACCCATATCCTCTTGTTTTGCGAGTTGTTGTCTCCAAAGATGGCCAGAGGGACCCTCCTTCTCTATGTAGTTAGGCAGAAGGGCTTTGTTTCCAGATCGTGTGCCTTGAACATCCATTGTCCGAGATACGGGTTGTGTTTGTGGAGCTCTTTTCACGAGGTAACATTAAACCTTCATTTTGGTACCCATACTTGCATGGGTCCTATTATGTTAGTACCCTTGGGGACCCAAATCTGCTTGATTTTGGGTATCACATGCATGGAATTATAATGACATTTTGCGACCTTGTGGCCTGACTCTATAGCACACAAAACATTTGATATGATGCGTGTTTGTGTGTGTGTGTGTAAAATTTCTTCCTCCATTTGGACTTTTGTGGGTTATTGGTCATTCTTCTACTAGGCTGATATTTCCTCTTCCATGTGTTATCTTGTTTCATGACTTGTGAGGAGAATATCTTACTTCTCTGCACCTTCTGGTTGGTTAAATAGAGTTGATTTTATTGGACTCTCTGATCCTTGAGGTTGATGAGTAGTAGCTAGATTACTCTTCTCTTTTTTGAAACCTAGACCGGCATGAGATCCCTTACTCCTAGGAATATGAATTGAATCAACTGAGCAGGGTTTGTCAGGCTCATCCTTTTGTGAGGATTTCACAAATATAATGCCTCTACTAAAACCTGAGGCATTACCAGTGCTAATTTCCTTTGCTTTTCCACACATGACTCTGAGGTAGATTCCCCAAAGCCTAACCACGTTACATCGAGACACTTCTCTGGTTTAGAGATTAAGGAGTCCATGGATGAAGAGGATTTATTCCATGTAGAGACTATCTTTTCTAGATCCTTATCTTGGAGGTTAGACTAGACTCTCTTTGTGCTTGTTTGAGCTCATTTGCTTGTCTCGAAGAACTTATTCTCGACTTCAAACTTGGAGAGAAATTAAATCTTGCGAGAAGAGCTTTTTCCAGTTCTTCTTGAACTTTTCTTTCTCCTTTTGAAGAAGTGAATAATCTTTAGACAAAACTCTAAACCACTTCATGTATTGGTGCAGATCTGATGTTATGCCATGTAATGCAATTCTAAGGTCATTAATATCTACATCAGGAGAGTTGAAGTCAAATACCTCATCGATACTTACTTCATGTATGTTGGAGTTACATTTGTCCCTTGCATTTTTGGCCATCGGTGATTTTTCCATTTGAGGATCTTCATCATCTCCAGTTAGGAGTTGAGTCATTGTCTGCGAGTCACTCCACGATCCTCCATTCTGAGGCCTTTGTCCTTCTTGATGGCCTTTTGTTGCCTTTGTATTCCTTCTTTGCATGTGATTTCTTCTTGAGTTCTTCTACGAGAGAGGTTTGTTGCGGTTAGCAATGAAGTGGCGAGGTTTCTTGCAATTGTAGCATAGGTCATTCATTTGCTCTTGGCTGCTGTAGTTACTGACTTTCTTTGGCTTGTTGGTTTTGCCTTGTCG
Organism: Panax quinquefolius; assembly: GCA_020205615.1. Taxonomy (NCBI): domain Eukaryota; kingdom Viridiplantae; phylum Streptophyta; class Magnoliopsida; order Apiales; family Araliaceae; genus Panax; species Panax quinquefolius. Next base: position 40,712,252 of record CM035161.1, read on the forward strand.
CATGAATCTTCTTAGTCTTTTCACCAGCATTGCAAAGTCCTCATCATCATCTTCATCATAGTCAGAATCAACTTCAGTGTTGAGTTTGGAGGTGTTTTCAGTTACTTTGAGAGCAACACTTTTGTCCTTCTTTCTTCCTTCGGACAACGTTTACGCTTTCGTTGTGTCGATTCGATTAAGTATGTAAGAAGGTTGCCATATAGCTGTTGAATAATCATTTCATGTAGATTCTTTGACTCTCTAATGGCAGTGGTTTTGGCATCCCACTTGCTTGGCAAGGCTCTCATGAATTTTATGATTAGATCTTTATTTGGATAGATCTTTCCATAGGCTCGTAGAGAGTTGAGCAGAATATTAAATCTCTCGTATGTGGTAGGTGGCGTTTTCTCCTTGAGCGTGAGCAAACATCTCGTATTCTTTGAGTCGAGAGAGATTGTTTATTTTCTCGACTTCTTCATTTCCTTCATGCATGATAAGTAATGCTTCCCAAACCTCCTTTGTTGTTTTTTTGCGATTAATCACGTTTTCAAATAGATCATCTTACAGGGATTGAAATAAGATGTTCTTGGCCTTTTATCAAGTTGGAATGACTCTCTTCTCATTTTCATCCATTCTTCTTTGACCTTGATCGTATTACATTTGGGTTATGTCGTAGTTGGTGCAAGCTTTGTAGGAATGTAGGGCCCATTTTGAACAGTTTCAAATAGATCTTCATCTATTGAATCCATATAAGCTTGCATCCTAACCTTCCAGTTAGCAAATTTGTCTTTGTTGCACATAGGTGGCTTACTGCCTCCTCCAGTCTTTGATTCGCTTGGTAAATGTGCCATTGGATCTACTTAAGCTTTGTAGGATATATAATAGAACTTGCTCTGATACCAATTGTTAGTTCCTGGAGGCACAATAGATATCTAGAACGAGAGGTTGAATAGATAATTAAAAACTTTTCTTTTAAACTAGTTAGTATGATGGTGATTAATGCACATGTGAATGAGTATTTGATAAACCTTCTTTTAGATATCTTGAATTAATGAGAGTGAGGCGATTATAGCGATTATAGCGATTATAATGGACACAGCGGTTTTAAGTTGTTGAGCACTTAAAGCTCTAATCCACTCTTCTACTCCTTGGTAGGAAATCCACTAAGGATATACATTACACTTCTTGAATCTCACAGATTCCTTACAGACCCAGCGATCTAAGCACTTCTTAGTTCACTCTTGAACTCTTCAAGTCCAATGACTTGGTTCTTCACAGATTCACTTAGAACTCTTGAAGTCCTTCGAGACTTGGAACTCTCACTTGATTGATTGGTTGTTGTTGAGATCGTGATTGGTGTTACTCGGTTGCTATTAAGCACTTGTTGAAAAATCCCGAGTAGTGAAGTAAGCCTTCTCTTTTTCTCAGATCGTAGAGTTGAGCGTTGAGTGTTCTTCTGCGTTTTTTGTTCAATGCTTGCTTACTTTCTCTTATCTATCTGTGTTCTGTATATGTGATCTTTTTAAATCTATCCGTTGAAGTCATCTGATGAGGCATTAAATGTGTTTGACATTTTCGAGCTTTGATGGAGACTTTTCTGCATATCTTCTGAATAACAATCGGCCCCCGACACACAGTGATTTGTTTTTCTCACCTAACACCTGAAAAGGTGTTTTCCTCTACCCAATGGTCCTTTTCTTAGCTTCTTGAATACTTTCCTTTTGATCAATACTAAGGATATCTTTTGTACCGTTGGGACTGGTGAGTGTTTCAACGTTCAAAACCCATTCCACATTTGTTGGAATTTGTTTCCAAACAAAAGACAGGGCTCGATGCTTATGACACAAGACAGATGATACTCTACGATGCATATCGTGGTGTCTTGTCATATTTGCTTAATCTGAATAGAACACTACGATTTCTTTTAAGGGTTTTCAAGCTATGATCTTTCCACACTACGATTTTTGCTTGCTCGTCTTGCAGACTCTACGTTTCCGAGAGCACACTACGATCTCTGAGTTATCTTCGGCAAACGTCTGGACCACTCTACGATTACTGGAGAGGCCCTTCGAGGCAGATACACTACGATCTTCTAAGCTCTACGATCTTGCCTTAGCTTCTGCATTCTGTTGATCAGCTGGATAGACTACGATTCTCTTCAAGGCCTATCTATTTCTTTCTAGTCATAGATTAACCTAATATTTTTGATTTCTTTATCTATACAAGTGAACATTAAAGACTAAGATCAACCTAACAGTTTTGATCTATCACTTAGTCCTTGTACATATATTCCTTGAAGGACTTTACATATAATCATGAGCATTTACTATAAAACATCAAATCAAAAGATGCATTCTTCCAACATAGTGAATTGGTGAGAATGAAGGAAGAATGAGCTTCTATTTATAGGAAAATATAGTTTCGATAATTGCACGTTTTGGGGCTCAAAATATTATAGTATAATACCTTCATCTTTTCCTTCATTTTTAATATAGTCCTGCAAGTATTATCAAACTTGCACCACCTCCCCTAATAGTAAATCATGTGAATCAATAGTAAATCATGTGACTCAATAGTTCTAAACATGTGAAAAAATTAATTATAGTATAGTACCTTCAACTATACCTCCATTTTTAATTTAGTCATGCAAGTATTATCAATCTTGCACCAACTCCCCTAATAGTAAATCATGTGAATCAATAGTACACACATGTGAACACATAGTTATAAGCATGTGAATTAATAGAAATTAATTGCTCATTTATCCGGTTAATTACCCGATTGGTCAGTATAACTTCTAGACATCAATTATTATCGAAATAAATGTCGATTTCCACTAACACTAATAATCCCAACACAATGGCACTATCAATTTCTTCTTTAATCAACACGAACTTATTCATCATTAATATTATAAATCACAATATTTAACAACCAGGTCGTTCCCAGGAAAGAGGGGGCTTTCTGATAAGGATTTCTCCTTATTGGCGAGCAATTAGGTGACCAAACCTCTCCTTGACAGAACTTCTAGACATTGTCAATATTGCAAATAATAATATGAATAACTTTATCATCTCAATTATTGATTTAATAATATAAAATATTGATACTGTGACAATAATTAAATCAATAATATGAGAGATATGATACAGCAATTACTGTAGCAATAATTGAGTATAACGGAGTGACTTCTTACGTAAGCATCAATAATCAATACTGTGTACTACTATGCAACCACGCGTAATACTGTACTTTTACTACCGGGTAGTTCAACAGTTTAACGGTAAAACTTTCGTCGTTATTTTTATAAAAAGTTAATACTGTCGTTTTCTAAATACGACAATACTTCAGTTGTGGGGTTCACCAATGATTGTGTCATCATACGAATATTCTCTGTTAAAACGAATATTCCCCGACCAATCGAATATTCCCCGACACAACGAATATTTTATATCAACTTGCTTATTTTGCAAAATTTTCAAATATCACCCTTAACTTTAACCTTTATCAATTTAACCATTTACTAAATAACATAATAATTATAAGAAAATTGAATACTTTCATTTCATAAAATTCAGGATCTCGCAATCTCACCTCCTTATGAAATTTTGCCCTCGAAATTTACGTACCTGGTAGTTCGAAGAGATGAGAATACTTTGCTTTCTTTTCGGATTGTACCTTCCCGGTTATTTCCTCTCTATCATGATTTTCCTATTTCTCATCTCCTGTATTTCAAATATCATTCTAGAATACATCTTCAAATCAAAGGTTAATTGACATGCCACATATTATCCCTATATTCTGACCGACCAATTAAATACCAAATAAACTTAGGTAGGTCACACTAGCGAAGGAATTTCCCGTCTCTCCCCTCCTAGTTCTAGCCTCACATCTTAGTCAGGGATCATATCCCTAAACTTTGATACCAACTGTGACCCGCATCCAAGACTTGGATAGCACCTCACAATGATACCTATCAACTTGCCACCATTACTCACGGCGTCCCCTACGGAAAGTCTAGCTTGATTGCATCCCAAGACTTGAAATCACCGGATAAAGGCTGGGGCTCTTTTTTACGGCTTTGATACCAACCTGTGGCCTTGCAAAAAATAGGTATACATCACCCATCTTGAGTCGCCAGATACATGGTACAGAAATCAAATACAAACTTCTTTAATACAACTGTCGTGTAAAAATACGACAAAACATAGCTGAGTTTTTACATGAGTATTGCCTTCTAGACAATATCCACACTCAATGAAGTCCTCATTACAATTATTATCACACTATTTCACAGAATATTGAGGACTACTAAAGCCACTTATCCTGGACCATCACTCCATTCCCCGACTTGTCCCAGCTATATTCTCATTTCCTGAAGAGAACAGTGAAAGAAAAGGGTGAGCTCAATTAGCCCAGTAAGAAATATTATGACTGAGATAATACAGAATAAATTATCCTTAGCCTTCAACAATATAACAACTGATAGAATATAATAGACAACAAGTTTTAGATCAACAACTGTAGTGGAACAAGCAATCCATTAGAAGAGTCAAGTAGAGCATGATATCTACTATCTTCTATGATTTAAAAAGTTTTTCGTCAAATTTATCGCTGAGACTTAGCTTAATAAATAAACCACATCATCGAATCATCCTTACACTACGAGCCAAGGATAATCATGTAATCACCAATGGTCATGATTATACCGAATAATCCCTGGTCATAATCATACCAACAACTGTCCATCAATGCACTACGGGCCAATAAGGACTTTTACCACATCATTTGTAACATTACGGGTCATGATTATACAGAATGATCCCTGGTCATAATCATACCAATCAACAGTCCATCTATGCACGTAAGCCAACAATGACTTTCATCACAATATAAGCATGAGGATGATGACAATGATATAAACATTAATCAAACGAAACTAAATCAAACGAAATCAAATCAAACGAAATTAAGGATAAATATTAAAGACTTTAAATTATCCAGAGTTTAAAAATATCCAAATTGTCAACATGATACTGCTTTGTGGAGTAAAAGTCAAGAATAATATTCATGTACCAAAAATAATTTGGACAGAAAAGAAATATATTTTTCGGGTAAATAGTACCTCGTGAATAGTACCTTGTGAATAGTACTTCAGGAATAGTACCTCGTGAATAGTACCCCGACATAAAAAGTACCCCAAATACCCGAGTGAATAATATTCGGGTTAATAGTAATTGGATGAATAGTAACCCGTGAATAGTAACTCGTGAATAGTACTCCGACATGAAAAGTGCCCCGAATACCCGAGTGATAATATTTGAGTGAATAGTAACCGGGTGAATAGTAACCCGTAAATAGTAACTCATGAATAGTATTCCGTCATGAAAAGATTAATAATTATCAAGAAAGCTCATAATAATATTTCCATGAAAAGATACTGGATGAAGCGCAAATATCAAGGATATTCTACTAATTTCATGGAGTATAGAAGCCAAAACTTCAACAAAATGAGTATATAATTCAAAATCTGAAACAAAATAATATTACTTACATACTACAGAGTATGGAAGAAAATATTATTTCAAGCGAATATTGAACAAAAATAACATCCCTTGAACGAAAATAATATTCCAACGAATATTTAACGAAGATAATATTCCTACGAATATTGAACGAAGATAATATTTTTTATAAATATTGAACGAAAATAATATTCATACGAATATGAAAAATAATATCTCTTCAAAATTTGAAATAAATAATACCTCTTACCTCAGAAGAAGATTGGATACTGGAGTAGTGAAGTAGCAGACTACTTTTCTTCTTTCTCTCTATATTCTCTCTCTATAGCTTCTATCTCTATAATTGTTCTTGTGAGACTTAGTGAATTGGTGAGAATGAAGGAAGAAGGAGCTTCTATTTATGGGAAAATATAGTTTCGATAATTGCACGTTTTGGGGCTCAAAATATTATAGTATAATACCTTCATCTTTTCCTTCATTTTTAATTTAGTCCTGCAAGTATTATCAAACTTGCACCACCTCCCCTAATAGTAAATCATGTGAATCAATAGTAAATCATGTGACTCAATAGTTCTAAACATGTGAAAAAATTAATTATAGTATAGTACCTTCAACTATATCTCCATTTTTAATTTAGTCATGCAAGTATTATCAATCTTGCACCAACTCCCCTAATAGTAAATCATGTGAATCAATAGTACACATATGTGAACACATAGTTATAAACATGTGAATTAATAGAAATTAATTGCTCATTTATCTGGTTAATTACCCGATTGGTCAGTATAACTTCCAGACATCAATTATTATCGAAATAAATGTCGATTTCCACTAACACTAATAATCCCAACACAATGGCACTATCAATTTCTTCTTTAATCAACACGAACTTATTCATCATTATTATTATAAATCACAATATTTAACAACCAGGTCGTTCCCAGGAAAGAGGGGGCTTTTCGATAAGGATTTCTCCTTATTGGCGCGCAATTAGGTGACCAAACCTCTCCTTGACAGAACTTCTAGACATTGTCAATATTGCAAATAATAATATGAATAACTTTATCGTCTCAATTATTGATTTAATAATATAAAATATTAATACTGTGATAATAATTGAATCAATAATATGAGAGATATGATGCAGCAATTACTCTAGCAATAATTGAGTATAATTGAGTGACTTCTTATGTAAGCATCAATAATCAATACCGTGTGCTACTATGCAACCACACGTATTACTGTACTTTTACTACCGGATAGTTCAACAGTTTAACGGTAAAACTTTCGCCGTTATTTTTATAAAAAGTTAATACTGTCATTTTCTAAATACAACAATACTTCCGTTGTAGGGTTCAATAATGATTGTGTCTTCGTACGAATATTCTCTGTTAAAACAAATATTCCCCGACCAATCGAATATTCCTCGACACAACGAATATTTTATATCAACTTGCTTATTTTGCAAAATTTTTAAATATCACCCTTAACTTTAACCTTTATCAATTTAACCATTTACTAAATAACATAATAATTATAAGAAAATTGAATACTTTCATTTCATAAAATTCGGGATCTCACAGTCATGATCATGCCAACAACTGTCCATCAATGTACTACAGCCAATGAGGACTTTTACCACATCATTTGTAATATTACAGGTCATGATTATACCAATACATAGACATAATTATACCAATCAATAGTCCATTTATGTACTACGGGTCAAAGATGACTTTTATCACAATATAAGCATGAGGATGATGACAATGATATAAGCATTAATCAAACAAAATCAAAGATAAATGTTAAAGATTTTTAATTTATCCAGAGTTTAAAAATGTCCAAATTGTCAACATGACAACTGCTTTATGGAGTAAAATTCAAGACTAATATTCTGAAAATAATTTGGACAGAAAAGAAATCAATTTTTGTCATGAATAGTATCCTGGGTGAATAGTACCTGAGTGAATAGTATCCCGTGAATAGTACTTCGTGAATAGAACCCCGTGAATAGTGTCCCAACATGAAAAGATCAAAATTTAACAAGAATGTTCAGAAAAATATCCTTGTGAAACGATACTAGATGAAGCACAAATTTCAAGGATATTCTACCAATTTCAAAGAGTATAGAAGCAATACTTTAACAAAAAGAGTGTAGAATTCAGAATCTGAAATGAAATAATATTACTTAAAAACTACAGAGTATGGAAGAAAATATTATTTCTTATGAATATTGGAAAAAAATAATATCTCTTAACTTAAAAAGAGAGTATTTCTTACTGGTAGGGCGAGGATATTCTTGAAGAAAACTTATACTATTTTCTACGCTCAAAACTTCCTTAAACTCAAAAGAAATACGCTCAATATTATAGAAGAAGAATTTTCTGATTCTGGTGTGATTTTCAATTCTAAACTAAGCATCTTATTTATAGGAGAATGAAAAAATACTATTTGAAAAGAAAAATCACGGATGCACATTAATAGAAATTCACGGGCGCTTCTTCGGCTGAAAAAATTAGATTTACTATGCAGCACTATGCAATAAAATATAATATATTATATTTTTCATAAAAAATAAAACTTATTATAATATATATATATATATATATATAACAAAACTACGAAAAACTTTCTATTGATAATTTTGAAAAATGGGTAAGTAGGGGGTCCATATAATAAACAAAATTTATAACAAATACATCATAAAAACCCCCTCTATTTATCTCAATTCACTAGGTTTCACAAAACACATTTTTAATAACATTTATCATTAATATTATAACTCACAAAATTAATAACCAGATCATTCCCGGGAAAGAGGGGGCTTTCCGATAAGGATTTCTCCTTATTGGCGCGCAATTAGTTGACCAAACCCCTTTACTCGACAAAACTTTCTAGACATCGTCAATAATGCGAATAATAATATGAATAACTTTGTCGTCTCAATTATTGATTTAATAATTTAAAATATTATGACAATAAATGAATCAATAACGTGAGATACTATGCAACAATTATTGTGGCAACAATTATTGTGGCAATAATTGAATAAAACTGAGTGACTTCTCACGTAAGCATCAATAATTAAAAATACTATACAATATCGTGCCCTACTATGCAACCACGCGTATTACTGTACTTTTATCACCGGGTATTTCAACAGTTAACGGTAAAACTTTCGCCGTTATTTTTATAAAAAGATATTTCTGTCGTTTTCTAACTCCGGTAGTAATTCCATTGTGGGGTCCACCAATGATTGTGCCGTCGTACGAATATTCCCTGATAAAACGAATATTCCCCGACCAAACGAATATTTTATAAAAACTTGCTTACTTTGCAAAATTTATAAATGTTATCCACTACTATAACATTATATCAAATCCATACCATAATATTCAAAATGATATTTAGAGAAAATTATTCTTTATTCATAAAAGTTGGGGTCTTACAGCGGTAATCCACGTAAACAGATCATTTCCACAATTTAATAAAGAATGAATACGAAAGGTTATTCACTATGCATTCGTTAATCCGCGTAGACAGGTTACTCCCGCAGATTAATAAATAATAAATATGAAGGGTTATTCACCATGCATGCGGTAATCCGCGTAGACAGGTTACTCCCGCAGATTAATAAAGAATGAATACAAAAGGGTCATTTACCATGCATGCGGTAATCTGCGTAGACAGATTACTCCCGTAGATTAATAAAGAATGAATACGAAGGGTTATTCACCAGGCATGCGGTAATCCGCGTAGACAGGTTATTCCCACAGATTAATAAGGAATACATGATAACCCTTATGAGTATGAAGAAAATAACATCCTTTACGAATACGAAAGAAATAATACCCCTTACGAATACGAAATATAATATCCCTTACGAATACGAAAAATAATATCCCTTATGAATACGAAAAATAATATCTCTTACGAATGAGAAAAATAATATCCCTTACGAATAAAAAAAATCCCTTACGAATACGAAAAATAATATCCCTTAGCTTAGTAAAAAGATTGGATATTGCAATAGTGTAGTAGTAGAATATTCTTCTTCTTTCTCTCTTATTCTCTCTCTATAGTTTCTCTCACTATAACTTGTGATTATAACTTTGCTCTTCAAAATTGGTAGGAAATAATGAATGGATGGAGGAATATTTATAGGCTAGGAAGAGGTGGTAAATTACATGGTTAATTATATTTTAGTACCTTCATCTTTGCCTCTATTTTTAATTTAGTCCCTCAAATATTATCAATCTTGCATAAACTCCCCTAATAGTACTTGCATGTGAACCAATAGTTCCTTGCATGTGAACCAATAGTTCTTTGCATGTGAACTAAAAGCAATTAATTACTCATTTATCTAATTAATTACCCGTTTGGTCAATTTAACATCTAGAAATCAACTATTATCGAAATAAATGTCGATTTCCACTAATATTAATATTCCCAACACAATGGAAATATTTTTATCAACAATTTCATCTTAAAATTTTTGAAGTTTGACTATTTCCGAAAAAGTCAACTGTTTACTTTTTGACCAAAAAGTTAACCCCGACAAATTTTGTGTTTATAGTCTATTTTAACTAATTTCATGGCCCTTAACTCAAAAAATTTATTCGCGTCTCCAAATTCAACTCCGAACTCAAATTCGAGTTTTAATTTCATTTTCTTATGTTTTATACACACTTTTACTTTCTTAGTTAGTTCAAACTATTTAATTAGTCTCGACTAACTATTAAATTAAATCTCATCACTTATCGCTAATAAATATATATATAACACATTTTTAATCTTTCAACAATTATTCATCATTAATATTATAACTCACAATATTGACAACCAGATCGTTCCCAGGAAAGAGGGGCTTTCCGATAAGGATTTCTCCTTACTGGCGCGCAATTAAATAACCAAACCCCTTTCCTCGACAGGACTTTCTAGACATTGTCGATGATGCAAATAATAATATGAATAACTATGTCATCTCAATTATTGATTTAATAATATAAAATATTGTGCAGATGATATTGTGACAATAATGGAATCAATAATATGAGATACTATGCAGCAACTACTTTGGCAATTATTGAATGAAATTAAGTGGCTTCTTACATAAGCATCAATAATTAGAGATATTTTCCAATACTGTGTGCTACTTTTCAATACCGCGTACCACTGTGGAACAACGCATATTATTATACTTTTATCACTGGGTATTTCAACAGTTTAATAGGAAAAGTTTTATCGTTATTTTTATAAAAAGGTTATTTCTATCGCTTTCTATATCTGACAGTTATTCCGTTGTGGGGTCCACCAATGATTGCGTCATCGTAAGAATATTTCTCGACCAAATGAATATTCCCCGACACAACGAATATTTTATAACAACTTGCTTACTTTGCAAAACTTTCACATATCACACTTAACTTTAACTTTTATAAATTTAACCATTTACTGAACAGAATAATAATTTTAAGAAAAATTGAATACTTTTATTTCATAAGATTCGGGGTCTTACATTGATCACATAACCTCTGTTAGGAAAATCCATTTCAAAAAAATTTGCATCTCGTGACTCTATTTCGGATACAATTTTATCAGGCTACTCTCCAACGACCACATAGCCTTTGGAGTGTTCAGAATATCTTATAAAGATAAACTCTTACCCCTCAAACCCAACTTCCTATGTTGATGACAAGTGTTGCACACGTAAGTTGCTAATCCCTAAGTCCGCATTCCACCCAATTCGGGCTTTCTGTCGGTCCACATTTCATATGGGGTGGACTAAACTGATTTTGAAGGCACACGATTTAGTATTTATGCAACAATCAATAATGCATCACCTTAATAAGAGATAAGCAAATTGGTCTGCTCCATCATAGACCTAACCATGTCTAATAATTTACAGTTCCTCCTCTCCGCCAAATCGTTTTATTGCTGAGTTATAGGGATTAATAGTTACCTTATTATCCCTCTTTCTTCACATAGTTCTTTAAATTGATTGGACAAATACTCGTGGCCTCGGTTAGTTTGAAGTGCCTTAACAATTTTATTTAACTGTTTCTCGACCTCAAACAAATAACGTGTAAAGCATTCTAATGCATCAGACTTATGAGAGATCAAGAAAGTGTACCCGAATCGCGTATAGTCATCTATCATTTTTACAAGCAAGGAATAAGAATCATTATTATTAACGCAAAAATTAATAGTATCTAAAACCATAAAACCATTAGAAATAAAACCATATCCAAATTTTCAGTCCCACGAGAAACTACAACACCATTGTTTGCCTATTTTTAATTTAGCACAACACGCGAGTATACGTTGTCAACAAGTAATAACGCATAAGTCAAGTGTCGATCCCACATGGAAAATAGGAATTTACACTAACAAGTATCAGTTTGTATTATCTCGATTTTATTAAATAATTAACCAATTTGTGAATTTTGAAAAACAATATAATTAATTAAAATAACACTAACTACCACGAGTATAAAACCAGGTATTGGAGATTTAATAACAACTTCACTTATATCTTCACTTATATTAATACACTTCCTTTCGATTATGCTTACTATTCTGAATTGTTAATCAAGAACCCATTATTATTTATGACCATTTCTCGATGTACCATAAAAAATTAACTTAAATCCACATATGATAGAATTAAGGTAAACACCCTAGTTAACTAATTCACTATATCTCTATGTGAATTACAATTAAAAGGATTTAAAACACAAGTTCTCTATTAGATTACATGCGGTGTGTAAGTATATCTTTACCCTAAACACAAATCTTGAGTTCCATCACCATACAAAAAACACAATTACACGTTATCATGATCATATTTAAACCTATAATTCGTTTCCCAAGTTCATACAGGTTATCACGGTAATTATTAGTCATGTAATTAATCAATTAAGTCCAAATCACAATAAACAATCTCAATAATAAATCACAATAATTAACAGAGAGGCATACTAAAATAATTTACGCAATAAGATTTGTTGCAATCTTAAACTAGAAAATTAGTTCATTATCATTGAATATATTAAAATCTAGAATACATAACTGAATAAGCATTGAAATAAAAAAGTAGAAGTAGAGAAGAGAATAAAATTTGGTTTCTACAATATTGAGGCTCCCCTTCTGCAATATTGAGGCTCCCCTTCTGATCCTGCTTTGAATCTTTAAAACTCTCCAAATTATTTCAATCTCTGAGCTCCAATCTCAAAACTAGGCTTTTTATCCTGAATTGGAATGAATAATAAAATTCTGACAAATAGAAGCTATATATAGTCCTCTGTAATCAATCATAAGCTAATTAGAAGTTCTCAATTACAAAACTGAAGTTTACACGTTAACTGCTAAATTTAAATAAAAAGTCGAATCTTGGTTAACTTCTGAACCAGCTCGGTCGCGCTTGAATTAAGCTTGCACTGGGCATTGTCGCGCTACATTAGCAGAGAACAACTACTTCTATCTGGCATATGGTGTGGTCGCGCTGCTTGAAACTTCCTGATTCTTTGGTTCTTGCACTAATGTCTTCTGAGCTTACAAATCCTGAGCCCTTTTAGCCTCTATTCCCATCCAATTGCTATGAAATGTTCCCAAGTCAGTTTCCAAGCATGCAACCTATAAACACAAGCTAAAATGCATGAAAAGCAATATAAAACATGGGAAATAAAGACAATTCCATACATTTGATAACCAACTCGTAAGTATAAAACCTACTCATCAACCATTATTCTAAAAATAAATAAAGTAGCCTAAACTAAGTATTGTAAGAATAGAGAATAAATTATGCCAAATAAATTATGCCAGACATCTGGTGCATAGAGTACATCGTGAAGAATAAATGTAGAGCATCCTCGCATCTCCAATTTATAATTGTCAATTCCTAACACGTCTACACTGAAGTTATTCCCTATTAGTACTTTTTTGCTAGCTGAAACTCGACGATACTCCACGAACCTAGTCTGATCACGTTTTATGTGGTTCGTTGCTCCGGAATCTATAATTCACACATGGAGAGAATGAGCAACGAATACAATGGAAGATACTAAACACATAGCTTAATCAAGACAAGTGAGTACCTTTTTCGACTCAATGCAGTCACGAGCGAAGTGTCCTGCTGTGCCACAGTTGAACAAATCAACTTGGCCTTGTCCTTCTTGTCAGAACCATGTTTAATTCTCTTCCTCTTAAAACTAACAGTCTCTACAACCTTCTAAGGCGCATTAAAATTGGCAATCATTATTTGTTGAGCCTTTAGGCATTCATCCTTTAGTCGTTTAATCCTCAAACGCTCAACCTCTAGTTGCTCAACTTATAAGCGCTCAAGGTGATGAAAAATATCTTCCAAAGACTTAATATTTTCATTTTGAGCTATGTTAACCTTGAGATTATTCCAATTGTTGGAAAATAAGCGTATCACTACTCGAATTTCATGTTCATCTGACAAAGGGTTGCCAGTAACTCCTAATGTTTTAATCATATTTGACATGACTTGGAGATTTTCTCTAAAGGTGTGTTCAGCTATCTTTTTATAACTGTCAAATTTGGTAGTTAAGATATGAAAACTAGCCATGTCTATTTTCTTTTTGGAAAAGAAAGAAAGATAATCTTATTAGAGAGAATCAATTAGTTCACCACAATATAAAAGAATATTTGCATCATGAATAAAATTAACATAAAACTAATATGACATAAATATAAAAGGGAGACTTGACTAAGCTTAGGAATCACAATCCATATAAATGTCTAATTATTTAAATTTAATTTTTCAGTGCACAAGATGTGTAATTTAGGAATAATTTAATTAAATTACTAAAACCTAAATCACTCCCACTAGAAACAAGGTTACATGTGTAATTATAGCATAGTAATTTAATTTCAAGTACCAACGATTAATATTTTAAAAATATTAAGAAAGAGAATTAAATAATAGGAAATATTACTTAATTAATATACCAAGCATGCTATAAACAAATTAAAATACTTCCAAAAATTTCAACAGTATCTTATCATCACAAAAGGTTATTGTATTTTTTTGGAATTTTTTGACAAATTTGTTAATTATCACAATTAATTAATCATTGCATAAATAATTGGAAATAACTAAAGATACCCAAATCTGTTAGTTTCTTCTAAACAAAAAATTTTAACAGTAGCTTAACATTATAAAAGGTTAATATAGTTTTTCAAGAATTTTCTGATAATTATTACAATTAATTAACCATTGCATAATTAATTAGAAATTAACCAAAAATATCCAAACATGTTAATTTAAAAAAAATTCAGTGGAGATATTAATTTTATGCCAATAATTAATTTCTTTTAAATTTCCAGAATTTAATAATAATTATTATTATTTATTTATTAAATTTCATGTATTAAATAATTAATAAAACAATTTCTGGAATTAAAAATAAAAATAATTAAATTCTACCAGAACCAGGTCAGACACGCGGGTCAAGACCAAGTTAATGGGTCGGATCGAATTGGGTGGGTCGAAGGCGCAAGCCAAACCAAACAGGTGTGTGTGCCCCACGCGCTGCATTAAGTAGCAGTCGCGTATAGCGCAGGCACACGTGGGATCCATGCACCACTTTTCCGCCCTTCGTTCGCGACGCGATTTTTTATGTTTTGATTGACCCAATCCTTGATCCTTATAGTATGCTCAACTACCATTTTGGGTGCCTACATGATGAGGGTGAGATGAAAACAAATCCCATTGAGAGTGAAAAAACACTTCATCTTCAACCTCAAGATACCAGAATTTTCAAAATACTTATTTCGCGACCCAAACTTTGACAAGCTATATCTCCTTCCACATTTATCTGATTCATGTGTATAATATGTCATTGGAAAGATTATAACATGTACTATGCATACATACTAATATCATTCAAAACAAAAAAACTAGGCAAACAACTATAGCTGATCAAAGTAGGCTGCTTGCAAACTAGGGTTCCAAATTAATTTCAAATCACATATAAGATTAAACCAAATTAAACAGATCATATACATTACATATGGGCTATAACATTTTTTAATATTAGCCCCTAACATTTAGTATAACTTAGGTTTCCATTGATGATGTTGTCAAGCTCTTAAATATACAATCATGGCATATTGTGTAAATATATCATACATTAGATTTATAAACCATGTTCTGATACCAATATAGGAAAATTTATACGCATGATATTACATGTTTACACATAACAGGAGAACCAAAGACATACCTCTTGTAGTGTAAAAGCCTTTGGTGGGAAAAATTTCCTGTGATTGATCGTCCTCTGCAACCCAATGGTGTCTCTGAACTGCGATACAAGAACGACCCAAATTCACTATTCATAACAATTAGGATTTGGTCTGTATTGGGAAAGCTTTTTGATAAAAGTTTTTAGGTTTTTGGAAAACTAGTTGATATCATAATTAATTGAGAAGACGAGACGTGAGTTTTTAATTCCTAAGTAGTTAAACCACTTCCTAGCTTTTTCTCCATACCCAATCAAGCCACATTAAAAAATGGTTCTTTGATTTTGTTAATTGGTAAAGCTGATAATTAAATGAAATACATTGGACCCTCAATAGATGTTACATTTGGATACCCAAAATTCAAAATAAACTAAATGGGTGTTAAAATTTATTGAACCAATCAATCAATGAATTTTCCATGGCATGTAGCACACATGGTGCAAAGGTCCTTTTGACTAAGAACATGTACTCTCATTCATACGTGTTACATACGTAAACATAACATTGCTTGAAAAAAAAATTGACATATTTATTTTGACTACTGCCTTTTATTCTGTAATTCATGCACTAATGCTCATGTCAATACCAATATTTAGAACCTATCCACAATTATTTCTTAATTAATTAGAAATTTATCTGAATTAACATAATAAATAATTAAACAAAACTCGGTGTGTGATCATGACTCATTATACTGGGTTGGAGGTGAGTTAGCAACAAGTTGTGAGGTTTCTTTTATAAAAGGTTTCACCTCTTTATTTTTTTTATTATCATAACTCTTTGTTTTTCTAAATAATATATTATCCTTGTTTCTTCCTCCTACAAATTAACTTGACTCTTCTTTTTCCTTATGAAACCCTTCTCTCAAATCTTTTTTTTCCAAATAACATATCATCTTTGTTTTTTCTTCCTATAAAATCTTAATGTGACTCTTCTTTCTCTTTATGAACCCTTCTCTCAAATCCTCATATTTATCCGTCTCACCCAAATGCAAGAACTAACAACAACAAAATAAAGAGAGAATGAATAACAGATTTGAAAAGACGTGAGGTTACGACCGATGGAAAGGTAACCTATAAAAAGTAAAGCACACCGAAAAGATTCTTGGGATTGGTAGATCCGATAAATTTCGATATTGAAAAAATTATAGCGGCGTGAGACGATTCTTCCAGTGGATTTGTATTAAACTAACTCGTGTCTCGCACGGGCTATTGTAGACACTCAAAATTTTGCATTCCTATTACTAACTATGCAGGAGGGCAGAATCGTCTTCTGTCTTCCAAAGACAATCTTGGAAGTCAAAATCATCAAAACAGAACCCTGGTGACAACCCCGGGAGATCAATTTAAACCCCAGTGACAACTCCGAGAGATCAAATCAAACCCCGGTGACAACCTCAGGAGATCAATTCAAACCCCGACGAAAACCACAGGAGATCAAGCTAAGACCCGGTGATAACCCTAGGAAACAACAAACCAATCTCAGAGACAACCTTGAGGACTGACAAAAGTCAATAACAGACCAATCTCGGAGACAACCCTGAGAAAAGACAGCTACAACTGCATCAAACCAAGAGATAACCCTGAGGGGTAAAATAGTAATTATGTCAACTCAACATCAATTCAGCCAAAATCACTGCCATGAAGGTCACGTAGAACCATAACATCAATCCTGAGTGAAAACAGCACAAGACAGCTCAACGGACTGATTGCGAAAACTTGAAGATCTAGTCATGGACTCATCTTTTCGAATTCGGAAAAGGTCAAATCTCATGTCATTGTGTAGCTCTCAGAAAGGTCTGTTCGGAAAGGTATAACACGCCTACATCGGATTCCTAGATTGAAAGTTATGAAGGTTCGAGTAGATGACGTGTTAGTTCGAGTGCACGTACTTTGAGACAACGGGACCCGGCCCACCCAGGTCAACACACTTATTCTTTATTTTATATTTCTTTTGTTTCACACTTTTAAATTATTATTTTTTTCATCTCAAGTTAAAAACGAAATCAAAGAGAAATTACAATCCGTTCATTCCAAAATACAAAATCACTTGTGACTTTTAAACTAAATTTAAGGTATTATTTCATTCAAAATTAATGTAATTCTTTTAGCTTTTTAAAACATTATATTTTACTAGAAGTAAACAAGATCGAAGTAAAAATTTTACTTGTTAAAAGAGTTAATTTTAATTTTCTCTTAAATGTTTTAAAATTTGCAAAAATGGAGAGAATGTCAAGAAAAATATCACATTTTCTATAAGTTTTTAAAAGATGAATGAAAGTAAAAATGATAGAAAATAATTTCACTTTCTTTCCAATACTTTTTTAGAGAATTGATATTTCCCGTAAGGCTATGTTTGTTTGCAAGGATTACACTTGGGATAGAATTATTAATTTAATCTTAGGCTATGTTTGTTTACAAGGATTATACTTGGGATAAGATTATTAATCCCAAGTATATTGTTTGTTTTCAAATTTAGACGTGGGACTATTAGTCTGAGATTATAAAATAGCTTAATAGTCTTGACATTATAATTATAATCCTAGGATTATAATTCTAAGATTAATAGTCTTGGGATTATAATTATATGGATTATAATCCTGAGATTAAAATTCTTGCAAACAAACATAGCCTGGGGAAATATCAATTCTCTTAAAAAATATTGGAAAGAAACACTTGATATGAATCCCAAGTGTTTGTTTGTTTTTAAATTTGAGCTTGGGACTATTAGTCCTGATATTATAAAATAGCTTAAGATGTGTGATTATTTAATACCATGTTCTACCTGGTATTATAATCCCTACCATTTAAAATTAATAATTTCTAGACAAAATTAACCTCAACTTTTTTCTAAAATGACCATAATATCCAGCAATTTATGTTATTATTATTGGCAACTTAAAACATACTAGTACAAAAACTAAATATTAATATTTTTTTGTGGGGCAGAGTGGTTGGGGTGGGCAGGGTGAGGCGTATATATAATCACTGAATATTATTTTTTTGGGAAGGGTGGGGGGTGGGGGGTGGGCGTGTGGGGTGTTTACATAATTAGTAAATATTTTTTTTGGAGGGGTTGGGGCTAAGGGCTGAATGGGGGTGGATGTATACATAATAAGTAAATATCATTTTTGCAGGGTGGGGTGGATGTATATAATCACTGAATATTATTTTTTTAAGGGGGTGGGGTGGGGGTGTATATGTAAGTCCCCAACTTATTATAAATTAAATTAAATTTCCTCTATTCATTATCTTGAAATAATAAGGAGTTAATTTGATATAATACTTTGGTTATGGGTGAAATGCGCAAATTTTGCAAAATATGCAAGTGGTTATAAAATATTCATTGTTGTCGGGGAATATTTATTTGGTCGTGGAATATTCTTCTTGTCAGTGGGAATATTCGTATGTGACAAATGATCATTTATGGGCCCATAACTAATAACTGGCTTTAATGAAGAAAACGACAAATATGAGTTTTTATAAATAACGGCGTAATTTTTACCGTTAACACTGTTGGATTACCTGGTGGTTAAAATACAGTAATACACGTGGTTGAACAGTAGCACACGGTATTGCACAGTATTTTTTTGAATTATTGATTCTTACGTAAGAAGGCACTACTCAATAATTGTTACAGTAATTACTGTTCAATATTTTATTTTATTGATAAAATAATTGTTGCATTGATATTTTATATTATTGTTGTTTTAATAATTGCCACAGCATGGTATTTTCCATTATCAAATCAATAATTCATATTATTTGAATAATATTATTAGATAGCATTATTGACAATGTCTAGAAAATTACATCAATGAGAGGTTTGGTCACCTAATTGCTGGCGTCGATGAGGAAAATCCTTATCTGAAAGCCCCACTTTCTCCTCGACGACACAAATTGTCATTATTGTTATTATCATGTGATTCCGTATTATTATTTGTGAATAATTAATTATTGATTTATATGAAAATGAAATATTTATTTTATGTGGATATAAATGAAGGAATTCTGCAGGAATTATTTGTTGAAAGTTGGCAATTATTTTTCTCCGATAAAATATTCATTCATATACATTATTATAATATATTATAATTTTTAATAATAATATTATTATAATATATAAGCATGTGGTTAAAATGTATTTGAATACTTCGTTTAAGCATTGTTATGGTTGCTGGGAATGGTTGGTGAGAATTTGCTTACAAAGTGATATTGCCTAATTCTTGTGGGCCCTCAATTGTGAAAATAAGTTGTGAGGCCATTGATTGGTGGAAGTTGGTTGGTGAATTTGATTCCTGCAAGCTAGTTTTCAAAGAGTGGGCCGCCAACATTGAAAAATTAAGGAGTTAGGTAGAGTTAGGCATGAAAAGTTTGGCTCAGCAGTCTATTTTTTCTTCGAAGCTACACTGTAAATAGAGGGATAACCTTCCTTCCTCAACACGCCATTTCAGATTCAGAAATTCTTATTCTAAAGTATTGTGAGTATTTTCTTGAGTATAAGAATACTTTGAGCGTAGTTTTTCTGCAACATTTTCTCAGAATAATATCCGATATTCCAGTCAAATCCAGTTTCTACTAAGATAGAGGATATTATTTTATTGCTTCTATAATTCCTGAAATGATTAGAAATTTCGCTTCATCTAATATCATTTCATAGGAATATTAGTCTGAACTTTTTAATTAAATTTGGAACTTTTTATGACTGAGTACTGTTCACGGGTATTGTTCACAGTTACTGTTCATGGGTACTATTCATAGGTACTGTTCATGGGTACTGCATTCACAGTCTTTCGCTCACGATTCTCGCTCACTGAGTCTTGTTTCACAAAAGAAAAAAAAATATTTTTTTCCAAGTTATCTATTGCTACCCTTATTCTTGAAATTAAATTCATGTTTTGATCTTCATTCTTTAATTTTACTCCATTATGGTTTATTATGGAGTATTTATAAACTTGAATTATCTAAAATACGAATCCCTAATATTTGTCCTTCTGTCTCACTGGATTCATTTTCTCTAAAATGTTTTTCATCATCCTCAGTCCTTAATGGTGATACTTGAGGAATATCTTTGGCCTATAGTACAAAGATGAATGATTACCTGATGAATATCTTTGGCCCGTAGTGCAAAGATGAACAGGTGTTGAGATGAATATGACCAACTGGTGCTACAAATGAATATCTTTGGCCAGTAGTGCAAAGATGACTATTTGATGCAAGATGTATATTGATTGATGTTACAGAGATAAAATATTGATGATGGACCTTTAAATTCATAGATGATAGTAGATTTCATTCTCTACTTAACTCTTCTAATGAATTGTTATTTCCGCTGCGAATATTGATCTAAAACTCGTTGTCCATTATATTTTATCTGATTTGTTGAAGGCTAACGATAATTTGTTGTTTATTATCTTAGTCATAATATTCTTTACTGGGCTAGTTGAGCTCACCCTTTTCATTTTTGTTCCATTTTTCTTCTCAGGAAACGAGAACATAGCAGGAACCAGTCGGGGTATAGAGTGATGGTCCTAGACAGTTGTTTTAGCAGTCCCCACTATTTTTGTAAAATAGTGCATCAATAATTATAATGAGTACTTTATTTGGGTGTGGATATTGTCTAAAAGATAATATTTGTATTTAAACTCACAGTATGTGTTGTCGTATTTTGCACGACAATTGTAATAACAAAGTTGTAGCTGTTTTCTGTACCATGTATTTGGCGACTCAGAATGGGTGATGTATACCTATTTTGGCATCACAGTTGGTATCAAAGCTTAGGGATATGGTCTCTGGTGGAGATCGGGGAATAGAACTAGGAGGAGAGAGACGAGTAAATCCTTCCCTAGTGTGTCCTACCTAAGCTTATTTGTTGATCGGTCATAATATAGGGATATTATGTGACATATTAATTTATTTAATTAACCCTTGTTTTATGGCAGTTTTTAAGAATGGCAGCTGAGAACGTTAACAATGGAGTGTATGAAACTGTGGAACAACCTTCAATCACCAACCAAGAGAACGTGAAACAGGAAGGCAATATTCCTCCTGTAAACAACACTATGGAGCAAACGATGAATGATGGAATGTTTAGAAGCTTTTTGCAGTTCATGCAAAATCAAACGTGGGAGACTCGTGTATAAAATATGGGTGGAAATGATAGCAACGCGCGTTTTGTCATGGCCAAGCTGTAAGACCCCAACTTATTATAAATGAAATTGAATTTCCTCTATTTATTATTTTGAAATAGTAAGGGTTGATTTGATTAATGTGGTTAGTTATGGGTAAAATGCGCAAATATTTTAAATAAGCAAGTGGTTGTAAAATATTCATTGTTGTTTGAGAATATTCGTTTGGTCGTGGAATATTCTTGCTTTCGGGGAATATTAAATGCACAAGTAAACCTTAATGTGGGCTCCATAATGAAAAGCTATTGGATGAAGAAAACGACAAGTATAAGTTATTTATAAATAACGACGTAGTTATTCTGAATTATCTTGTTGAAATACTCGGTGGTTAAAACACAAGAAGACATTAAGATTGCACCAATTATTGATTCTTACGTAAGAACGCACTACTCAATAATTGTTACGGTAAATTCTTTATTCAATATTTTATTTTATTGATTCAATAATTGTTGCATTGATATTTTATATTATTATTGTTTCAATAATTGTCATTACACAAGATTTTCCATTATCGAGACAATAATTCATATTATTTGAATAATATTATTAGATAACATTATTGGCAATGTATAGAAAGTTACGTCTAAGGAGAGGTTTGGTCACCTAATTGCGGCTACCAAAGAAGGAGAAATCCTTATTGAAGCCCCCTCTTTCTGAAACTGCGCCGGTTGTCGATGTTGTGATTCTGTAATATTATTTATGAATAATTAATTATTGATTTATATGATGAGGAAAATATTCATTTTATGTGGATATAGATGGAGAAAATTTTTAATGTGACAATTGTTGAAAATAAATATTTTATCTTTTTCTGATAAAATAATTCATTTTAATATATTATTATATTATCTGCTAGTGATATGAATTTTGAGTGTTAAATAGATTTTTCTCCAAATAGTAAAATTAAATCCAATGTTTAAACCAGAGTTCATGCGGGATAAATACCGAAATTTTAGAAATTGGTATTTTAAAAATCATGATAATAACAAGTTAGCGTAAATTAAAGCTAATTATTATGCTTATCCGAATAATAGTAACTTGATGTATATTATCATTTGCTAAATGGTATTATGATTTTGTCTTAAAATCAGATTTTATCTTGAAAATCAACTAAATGTATTAACTAGAATTCAAAAGATTGGATTACCACAAATGGTAATATTATTCACTATTCATCCCCTCCCAAGTCTCTTGAACTTAGCTCGAAATGAAAATTTAAAGCCCTTAGTTATCCGTATATGTTGATATTTACGAAGTTTCTCATCAACAAGAAGAAGTAAAGATTAAAGACATTTTGCCCTTGTCTAAAACAGTAATAATTATACTAATCTATTCCTTCAAATCGTAGGAAAAGCAGATTAACTGTGAGTTGAAGAGCAAATAAATCATATTAATGATAATTGCCAAATTGTTCCTCAAAAAATTGACCTTCAACCTGCAACTATTAAGCCACCTTTAGAAGTTAATAATTTTAAAATGAAATCTTCTAAAACCAGTGATAATTTTATTGAAAATCTTTTAAATAAAATGAAAGATTTAAAACTCACACCCGCATCCTCGTCCCAGATCAATATGATGTCTGGACAACCTTCCTCTCATACCAGTAATAATAATACTGATAATGAAGAAAAAGATTCCGATATTTCCCTTATTAATATTTTTGAAATCCAGAATAATTTTCAGGAAATGCAAAATATTAATAAAACTACTTATAGCCGAAAGCCTATTAATAGAATGGCTTTATCTGGACCTAATAGGTACTACTACCCTAGACCTACTCCTTAGGACATTCTGTATGAAGAAGACTTTCTTCATTCCCAAAAGTCTTATCATGGTAAGACCATCTATGAATGGAATATCGATGGTAAAACAGAATATCAAATTTTTGAAATCATCCATCATATCTTGATGTATGCTACAGTCTGCAAACAGAATGATAACACAGACCATCAGATCTGTCGTTTTTTAGTAAATGGTTTTACTGGCATTCTTAAAGTATGGTGGGATAATGTACTCTCTGATAACCAAAGAACTGAAATCCTTCAACCTTATAAGAATGATACTGACCCTATTACTAAACTTGAAACCAGAAGAAAAGATGCTTGCTACACCCTAGTTCAAGCTATCGTTCATCATTTTATAGGACCAGGACAGATAAATACCGATAGAAGTAGAGAACTCTTACAGAACCTTCGTTGCCCATCCTTAACCCATTTTAGATGGTATAAAGATGTTTTTTTAATGAAAGTTATGCAAAGAGCAGATGCTAACAGTGAACATTGGAAAGCCAAATTTTTAGATGGACTTCCTACTTTCTTTGCAGACAAAGTTCGAAAAAAAACTTAGAGATAAACATGACCGTATGAGTATACCTTATGACCAGTATTCTTATGGCCATCTTATTTCAGTAATTATCGAAGAAGGATTATCATTATGTAATGATATGAAACTTCAACAATTAATGAAAAAACAGAATCTTACTAAAAGACATGAAATATGAGAAGTTTGCGATCAATTCTCTTATGACACAAAATTACAGTATCCTCAGAAAGCTAAAAATAGCAAAGTTCTAAACCTTTTAGATCTTACCGGAAATGTTCTTCTAAGAAATCTTCGAAAACCAAAACCCCTGAAAAATCTTCCAGGAAAAGAAAGAGTAGCAGAAAAAAAGATAAATCTAAAATTCAATGCTTTAAATGTGGAAAAACAGGACACTTTGCTAATAAATGCAATTCAAAATTAAAACAAAAACTTAATGAATTATCCCTTGATGAGGAAATCCAACAGCAAATTCTTAATTGTTTGTCTAATAACGATTTCGAGTCCAGCTCAAATAATAATTTAGCAGAAGTCTATTCAGAATCTGACAATAATTCTGACAATGAACAATGTCAACCCTGTACTATTAATAATTGTAATACAGCTACTGAAGCTAATTACTGGAAAGCTATCGTCGAGATGAATGGTTTAGATATTGGAGGTCCCAAAGATTAATGTCTTAGCGTACCACCGAAATCCCTTCTCGACCTAGCCAGAACAAATTAAAGATCCGAGATTAAATTAAAATTTTTAGAAATCATTATAAAACACAAAAGGTCAAGATACCCTTCCTATTAATCAAGACAAATGAAAGAGGTTATGAAACGTATTCGTATGCTTCTACCTTTGAGAAGCCTACTACTATTTAGGATCTAAAAATGAAATAAATATTTTAAAATCTGAAATAAAACAATTACAGAATAATAATATTATAATCTTTCAAGATTTAAAAAATATTAAAAATCAGTTAAATCACAAACAGGATAATATAGAATCCTCCAAACAACCTGAATCTTTTGATAAACCAGAATCTTCTGAACAATATTTAATGCTTATGAATCAAGTAGTCTTCCAGAAATGGTATATTAGAATTACTTTTATTATTAAACCATATTTAATTATCAAAGACGTTATTGCCCTAGTTGATAGTGGTGCTTTGTATGAGGCTGTATCCGGAAGGACTTATCCTACCAAATACTTTCAAAAACCACTCAATCTTTAACCAAAGGTGCTTTTAAATACTATGAATATTAAGTATAAAATTCCTGAAGCCTTAATCTGTAATCAAGGTCTTTGTTTACCTACTTCTTTTGTTCTTATCCGTAATATGAATCAAAGTATCATTCTAGGCACCCCCTTTTTATGCCTTTTAATGCCTATTTCAAAAATTGATACTTTAGGAATTCATATAACTCTTAATAACATACATATTGTTTTTGAATTTATTACAGAACCCTACACTAAAGAATTAAATCAAGTCAAAAACATGATTTATTCTAAAGAAAAACAAATCAATTTTATTCAGAAAGAAATAAAATTTCATACTACAGAACAGAGAATTTTACAACCTTCTTTACAAGAAAAAATAAGATTAATCCACAAAACTCTTCAAACAGAAATCTGTAGTGATGTCCCAAATGCTTTCTGGAACAGGAAGAAACATATTATTTCTCTTCCTTATATCCCTAATTTTAATGAGAAAAATATTCCTACTAAATCTCGACCCAGCCAGATGAAGAAAGAATATTTACTCCTTTGCAAAACTGAAATTGAGTCCCTTCAACAGAAAAAATTAATAAAACCCAGTACCTCTCCCTGGAGCTGTACTGCCTTTTATGTCAATAAAAATTCAGAAATTGAACGAGGAACTCCACGACTCGTTATCAACTATAAACCTCTTAATGAAGCCCTTGATGGATTAGATATCCAATTCAATAAAAAGGATCTTCTTGAATGACTTCTTCATTATGCCACTATTTTCTCAAAATTTGATATGAAATCATGATTTTGGCAAATTCAAATTAGAGAACAGAATACTTATAAAACTGCTTTTACAGTACCTTTTGGTCACTATGAATGGAATGTTCTTCCATTTGGAGTAAAAAATGGACCTTCAGAATTCCAGCACATCATGAATGATATTTTTAATCCTTTTACTGAATTTATTATCTGTTACATTGATGATGTTTTATTTTTTTCTTCATCAATTGAATAAAGATATAAAAAACATTTAAATATTTTAAAATGTTATCATAAAAATGGTTTGGTAGTTTCTGCCCCTAAGATGAAACTTTTCCAAACAAGAATCAGATTTCTCGGACATAATATTTCCAATGGAACTATTATTCCAATTGATAGATGTATTGAATTTGCATCTAAATTTCCGGATGAAATCAAAGACATTAATCAACTGCAAAGGTTTTTGGGAAGTTTAAATATATTCGTGATTATTATCCAAATCTTTCCCAAGATGCTTCTATTCTCAGATACTCGCCTTTTCTAAATATCCTTTACCCTGATCAAGAACATAATT
This sequence comes from Panax quinquefolius, assembly GCA_020205615.1. Taxonomy (NCBI): domain Eukaryota; kingdom Viridiplantae; phylum Streptophyta; class Magnoliopsida; order Apiales; family Araliaceae; genus Panax; species Panax quinquefolius. The sequence goes on from CM035161.1 coordinate 40,739,064, forward strand.
GATGCAAAGAAGAAAATTAAATCTAGAGTTAAATAGTTACCTTGTTTATCCCTACCTAATCCTAAAAATCGTTCAGACCGATGCTTCCAATACAGGATATGGTGGTATTTTAAAACAATTTAATCCTAACAGTAATAAAGAAGATCTTATTCGCTTTACTTCAGGAACTTGGAAAGGACCCTCTTTAAATTATCCTACTATTAAAAAAGAATGTCTTTCAATTGTCAAATGTGTTTTAAAATTTCAGGATGATCTTTTAAATCAGCACTTCTTAATTAGAGTTTACTATTCAGCTGCAAAACAAATCTTTAAAAAGGACGTTCAGAATTTAGCATCCAAACAAATATTTGCTACTTGGCAAAGTATTTTATCAGTATTTGACTTTGATATTGAATATATCAAAGGAAACCAGAATTCTTTACCGATTTTCTAACTAGAGAATATTTGCAGAATGACCAAGAGAGGTCGTGGCATACCAAAGAGGTCGAAAAGAGAACTAATCTATATTATACAGAATTTTCTAGCTTGAACACTCAGTCCAGTAATTCTTCGGCTTTTTCTAGCCAACCTACAGTAAAAGATGTTCTTCTTTTACCCGAACAGTATATTCCAAATACTTATGTAGAAGAAACAGTATTGTTTATTGAACAGAATGATGAGAAATGGATGAAAGATCCATGGGAGATCAAGCGACGTTATTTAATGACTCAACAGTCTCCTTGTAAGACCCCAAAATTTTTTAAATAAAAAGGAATTTCCTTTATTTATTATTTTGAAATAGTAAGGGTTGATTTGATTAATGTGGATAGTTAAGGGTTAAATACGCAAATATTTCAAAATAAGCAAGTGGTTATAAAATATTCATTATCGTCGGGGAATATTCGTTTGGTCGTGGAATATTCGTACTGTCGGGGAATATTCGTACGACGGCGCAGCCATGTGTGGGCCCCATAACGGAAAGCGATTGGATGAAGAAAACGACAAATATGAGTTGTTTTTAAATAACGGCGTAGTTGTTATTAAGTTATCATCGCTGAAATACCCTATGGTTAAAACACACTAATACGCTGCGTTGTTGAAAGCAAATACTGCCAGTATTGCACCAATTATTGATTCTTACGTGAAAGGCACTACTCAATAATGGTTACGATAATTATCGCTCGAAGATTTTATTGAGTTAATAATTCTTTGTGTTGATATTTTATATTCTTTGTTGTTTCAATAATTGTCATTACACGATATTTTTCATTATCGAAGCAATAATTCATATTATCTGAATAATATTATTAGATAACATTATTGGCAATGTCTAGAAAGTTACGCCTAAGGAGAGGTTTGGTCATCTAATCATACCAAGAAAAAAAAATTCTTATTGAAAAGCCCCTCTTTCTTGAACCGCACGGTTGTCGATATTGTGATTACAGTAATATTATTTATGAATAATTAATTATTGATTCATATGATGAGAAAAATATTGATTTTATGTGGATATAGATGGAGAAAATTTTTATAGTGACAATTGTTGAAAATTGAAATTTTATCTTTTTCTAATAAAATAATTCATTTAAATATATTATTTTAATAATATATTAACTGGTGATATTTTTACAACGAATGTGGGATATATGAGTATCTGAGGAGGAAGAGTATTTTTGTTGCAATAAATGTTTAAAACATGTTAAACATGCTCAATTGGACCCCATTTATTGACCGAAATTTGATTATAAACTGTAAAATCAACCGTTTGTGGATTTCGGTCAATTTTCATTTGGAATTTGGAAAAACTTTCTTCTGTAAAGTTGTAGAAATTGAATTTCCTATAAAAACTCATGAGATTCGAATTTTCTGATGAAAGGGCTATTTATTATGAATTATTGAAGTTTCAAGAAGTCAAAATAATTGATTTTTGAAAGTTTTAATTATTTATTTTATGAAAAACGTTTTTTTCTTACTTTTCTAGAAGGTGGCATGTGGGAAATGCTAGGATCTGAATTCTAAGGTTGGCGTATGAATTTGATATATATATATATATATATATATATTAATTTATTAAATTTTCTTTTTGGTGTTCTAAGCAATTTCCTATAAATAAGGTGCTTAGGTTAGAATTGAAAATGACACCAGAAACTGAAGTTTTCTCTCTCTATATTATCGAGCGTATTCTTGTGAGTATTTTGAGTATACTTTGAGTATTGCTAGACTGTGCAAGTTCCTCCTTCAAAGACTATACCCTGATTCTAGCTAAAGTCTTGATCTTTCAAGGTAAGGGATATTATTTTTTTTCGTAATGATATTATTTCTTCAATATCATTATAATTGAAATGTTGATCTGAAGTTTTATCAAATTTAGAACTTTTTCATGTCGGGTTACTATTCATGGGTTCTTATTCATGAGTTACTTATTCACGAGTTACTATTCATGAGTTACTTATTCACGAGTTACTATTCACGAGTACTATTCATGAAGCGTGAAGATGTTTTTGTGGAATTTCTATCTTTTGGTGCTCTGAGTTACTATTCACGATATCAGACTATTCACGATATCTGATCTTATTCACGATATCTGGTATTATTCAATAGAAAAATAAAATTTCTTCTTTTCGTCTAAAACATCTATTCGGATACTAACTCGATTGTATCCATGTTTTGATCATTCTTGAATTTTACACCACTATGATTATTTTTGAGGTATTTTTGGACGTGGATAAAACCAAGTACGAATCCTTAATCCTTAATCCTTGTCATTTTGTTTCACTTTGGATTCGCTTCTTTAAAAAAAATATTTTTCATCATCCTCGGTCTTAAATGATGATATTATGGAATATCTTTGGCAGTAGTGCAAAGATGAATGATTTCTTAAGAATATCTTTGGCTCAGTAGTGCAAAGATGAATGATTTCTGAAGAATATCTTTGGCCCGTAGTGCAAAGATGAACAGTGTTTAAATGAACATGACCCGATTGATGAATATCTTTGGCACAGTGGTAAAGATGAATATTTGATTCGGATGTATATTGATTGATGTTACGAGGATAAAAGATAGACGATGAACTTTTAAATTCATACATAGAAGATAGTAGTTTGCATTCTCTACTTAACTCTTCTAATGAATTATTATTTCCGCTGCGAATATTGATTTAAAATTTGTTGTCTATTGTATTCTATTATATTTTTCCCTGTTGAAGACTAATGTTTCTGTACCATGTATTGACAACTCAGAATAGGTGATGTATACCTATTTTGGGGGCGTCACACTCCTCCTCGTTTTAACCAGTATCGTTATATTTATGAGCAAATTATTTTAGAAACAACATCTATGGATATAAAGCACACGCTTCATGATCCATCAAAACCGACCAATCCAATTCAATACAGCAAAACCACTATCAAGAGCATCATGCCTCTTGTTAATTGGGGTATTAATCCTCATACCACCCGTACCATTGAATCCACATATTTAACAGAAACCAGATACAGTTTTTGGGATTATATTGATTCCTTTACACAAGTATTTTATTACCAGAATCCCATCCATAACCACTCTTGGTTCATCCGTATCTGTCCCAAAGTTTTAAGAAACAAAATTCCCAACTGGTTTTTCTTTTGGTGGGATAAAATAGGTATCACTATTGACACCCTACCAGAATCAGTTCAAACAGCATTCAAGGAATGGCAAGTTGCATATGCCCATATACCAGTAAATAAAGAATTATCTATGCAAAAACTGTTTGCCCATTTCATAATCCGTTTTGGAATTCCTTGGATTTGGAAGTGGGATTTTCAGTGCGATTATCAGAATAAAATCCCTCACCTAAAATGAGTATTTTTTACCAAGTGGTGGGATAAAGGGCTTAATCCCACTTTACCAGAACTCCTCAAGACCATAAAAGGTCATACCCAGGCCTGTTTAGATGTTATACCTCAGAGCCTTCCAGCATCAACGCCAGCTAATCCCTTTGTTAAAATCCAAATAGAATTAAAACAAAAATTTCCAAACCTTACTGAAACTGAACTATTAGTCAAAACTATGGATTATATGAAAACACAATTCTTACAATCCTTAGTCCCGGATGATGCCTCTATGAAGACTGTTAACAGTGATGAAGAATCTGAACAGGATGACAATCAATTCAATGTGTTAGCGGGAGAAAGTCAAGAACCAGAGCCTACCATGGGAGACTTTTGGGATTCTCTCACTTCAATGATTTCTGAGAAAATGGCACAAGACAAAAAAGGAAAAGGAAAGTCATAAAGTCATTCCACGAAAGCATCAATAATCAGAAGAAAACAAGTACAGTTTTCCCACCAGCAATAATGCATATCCAGTTACCTCTCTATTATCAGAAGCTGACAGCCACCTGTCCACTACAGTATTCCCACTTTGCCGACAACTTGTCTCTTATCCTCCACTTTCTATGGCTAAGGGATAAAGAAGAAAAGATAAGGATTAGTGCTCGACTCCACCATCCAGGACACGTCTGATCCTTTCTCTCCTTCTCTTTTGTATAAATAAGGGAGACCTCACCCTTGTTGAGGTAGAGCTTTCTTTAGAATTTTCTTTTGCATTCTCTCTGTACCCCTCTCTGTAAAATACTTGATAAATATATAAATCTGGAGTTTGAAGATATCCAAGACTCTTCTGTAAGTTTTAATTATTGCTTCCGTTAATTATTATGTTTCCTTACTTGAGCTTTTAGATTATCACACTGAGAATAGTAATCGATACAAAACAGCATATCAATCTGCAACAGATAATTATAATCGTTCTTATTTCTTAGAACAGTTTTACACATCAGAACATTATATTGTTTTAATAAAAACTGTCATACAGGAAGAAACCTGCCGGCTCATAGTTTTGGGTAGAACCCCTACCCCTAATCAACAGTAATTTCATGAGATCATATATGTGGTAATTTTTTTGTAAATATATATTTAATATGTTTTTAAAATTTCATGCCATGTATTAATTAAGATAGATCAGGGTTAATTCTTGATTAAGTGGGACGTCACCAAAGTCGCGTTTTGAATCTTTGCCTTTATTCTTGTGGAGTGTGGCTGTTATTTCTTGTAAATCATTGACAGACGTGCTTGATCAACCCTTTCCTCCGATCCCTCCCTTAATTGAGTTTAGTAATAGGGTCAGTATCATTCTTATAAGATTGAAGGATTTCAGTTCTTTGGTTATCAGAGAGTACATTATCCCACCATCCTTTAAGAATGCCAGTAAAACCATTTACTAAGAAACGACAGATCTGATGGTCTGTGTTATCATTCTGTTTGTAGACTATATCATACATCAAGATATGATGGATGGTTTCAAAAATTTAATATTATGTTTTACCATCGATATTCCATTCATAGATGGTCTTACCATGATAAGACTTTTGGGAATGAAGAAAGTCTTCTTCATACAAAATGTCCAGAGGAGTAGGTCTAGGGTAGTAGTACCTACTAGGTCCAAATAAAGCCATTCTATTAATAGGCTTTCGGCTATAAGTAGTTTTATTAATATTTTGCATATCCTGAAAATTATTCTGGATTTCAAAAATATTAATAGGGGAAATATCGGAATCTTCTTCTTCATTATCAGTATTATTATTACTGGTATAAGAGGAAGGTTGTCCAGACATCATATTGATCTGGGACGAGGATGCGGGTGTGAGTTTTAAATCTTTCATTTTATTTAAAAGATTTTCAATAAAATTATCACTGGTTTTAGAAGATTTCATTTTAAAATTATTAACTTCTAAAGGTGGCTTAATAGTTGCAGGTTGAAGATCAATTTTTTGAGGAACAATTAAGGGAGGGATCGGAGGAAAGGGTTGATCAAGCACGTCTATCAACGATTTACAAGAAATAACAGCCACACTCCACAAGAATAAAGGCAAAGATTCAAAACGCGACTTTGGTGACGTCCCACTTAATCAAGAATTAACCCTGATCTATCTTAATTAATACATGGCATGAAATTTTAAAAACATATTAAATATATATTTACAGAAAAATTACCACATATATGATCTCATGAAATTACTGTTGATTAGGGGTAGGGGTTCTACCCAAAACTATGAGCCGGCAGGTTTCTTCCTGTATGGCGGTTTTTGTTAAAACAATATAATGTTCTGATGTGTAAAACTGTTCTAAGAAATAAGAACGATTATAATTATCTGTTGCAGATTGATATGCTATTTTGTATCGATTACTATTCTCAGTATGATAATCTAAAAGCTCAAGTAAGGAAACATAATAATTAACCTAAGCAATAATTAAAAATTACAGAAGAGTCTTGGATATCTTCAAACTCCAGATTTATATATTTATCAAGTATTTTACAGAGAGGGGTACAAAGAGAATGCAAAAGAAAATTCTAAAGAAAGCTCTACCTCAACAAGGGTGAGGTCTCCCATATTTATACAAAGAGAGAGGAGAAAAGGATCGGACGTGTCTCGGATGGTGGAGTCGAGCGGTAATCCTTATCTTTTCTTCTTTATCCCTTAGCCGTAGGAAGTGGAGGATAAGAGACAAGTCATTTTGTCGAAAGTGAATCTTCAGTGGGACGGAGTTCTTTGTCGACTTCGATAATAGAGAGGTAACTGGATATGCATTGTTGCTGGTGGGAACAATGTACTTGTTTTCTTCTGATTATTGATGCTGTCGTGGAATGACTTTATGACTTTCCTTTTCCTTTTTTGTTCTGTGCCATTTTCTCAGAAATCATTGAAGTGAGAGAATCCCAAAATTTCCCATGGTAGGCTCTGGTTCTTGACTTTCTCCTGCTAACACATTGAATTGATTGTCATCCTGTTCAGATTCTTCATCACTGTTAACAGTCTTCATAGAGGCATCATCCGGGACTAAGGATTGTAAGAATTGTGTTTTCATATAATCCATAGTTTTGACTAATAGTTCAGTTTCAGTAAGGTTTGGAAATTTTTGTTTTAATTCTGTTTGGATTTTAACAAAGGGATTAACTGACGTTGATGCTGGAAGGCTCTGAGGTATAACATCTAAACAGGCTTGGGTATGACCTTTTATGGTCTTGAGGAGTTCTGGTAAAGTGGGATTAAGCCCTTTATCCCACCACTTGGTAAAAAATACTCTTTTTAGGCGAGGGATTTTATTCTGATAATCGCACTGAAAATCCCACTTCCAAATCCAAGGAATTCCAAAACGGATTATGAAATGGGCAAACAGTTTTTGCATAGATAATTCTTTATTTACTGGTATATGGTCATAGGCAACTTGCCATTCCTTGAATGCAGTTTGAACTAATTCTGGTAGGGTGTCAATAGTGATACCTATTTTATCCCACCAAATGAAAAACCAGTTGGGAATTTTGTTTCTTAAAACTTCGGGACAGATACGGATGAACCAAGAGTGGTTATGGATGGGATTCTGGTAATAAAATACTTGTGTAAAGGAATTAATATAATCCCAATAACTGTATCTGGTTTCTGTTAAATGTGTGGATTCAATGGTACGGGTGGTATGAGGATTAATACCCCAATTAACAAGAGGCATGATGCTCTTGATAGTGGTTTTGCTGTAATGAATTGGACTGGTCGGTTTTGATGGATCATGAAGCGTGTGCTTTATATCCATAGATGTTGTTTCTAAAATAATTTGCTCATAAACATAACGATACTGGTTAAAACGAGGAGGAGACTGTTGAGTCGTTAAATAGCGTCGCTTGATCTCCCATGGATCTTTCATTCATTTCTCATCATTCTGTTCAATAAACAATACTGTTTCTTCTACATAAGTATTTGGAATATACTGTTCGGGTAAAAGAAGAACATCTTTTACTGTAGGTTGGCTAGAAAAAGCCGAAGAATTACTGGACTGAGTGTTCAAGCTAGAAAATTCTGTATAATATAGATTAGTTCTGCCTCGACCTCTTTGGCCGCGGCCACGACCTCTACTGGTCATTCCTGCAAATATTCTCTAGTTAGAAAATCTGGTAAAGAATTCTGGTTTCCTTTGATATATTCAATATCAAAGTCAAATACTGATAAAATACTTTGCCAAGTAGCAAATATTTGTTTGGATGCTAAATTCTGAACGTCCTTTTTAAAGATTTGTTTTGCAGCTGAACAGTAAACTCTAATTAAGAAGTGCTGATTTAAAAGATCATCCTGAAATTTTAAAACACATTTGACAATTGAAAGACATTCTTTTTTAATAGTAGGATAATTTAAAGAGGGTCCTTTCCAAGTTCCTGAAGTAAAGCGAATAAGATCTTCTTTATTACTGTTAGGATTAAATTGTTTTAAAATACCACCATATCCTGTATTGGAAGTATCGGTCTGAACGATTCTTTTCCATTCAGGATTAGGTAGGGATAAACAAGGTAACTGTTTAACTCTCGATTTAATTTTTCTTACTGCATCAGTATGTTCTTCAGTCCAGGGTAAAGGATATTTCCGAAGGCGAGTATACAGAATAGAAGCATCTTGGGAAAGATTTGGATAATAATCACGAATATAATTTAAACTTCCCAAAAACCTTTGCAGTTGATTAATGTCTTTGATTTCATCCGAAAATTTAGATGCAAATTTAATACATCTATCAATTGGAATAATAGTTCCATTGGAAATATTATGTCCGAGAAATCTGATTCTTGTTTGGAAAAGTTTCATCTTAGGGGCAGAAACTACCAAAACATTTTTTATGATAACATTTTTAAAAATATTTAAATGTTTTATATGATGTTCAATGGATGAAGAAAAAATTAAAACATCATCAATGTAACAGATAATAAATTCAGTAAAAGGATTAAAAATATCATTCATGATGTGCTGGAATTCTGAAGGTCCATTTTTTACTCCAAATAGAAGAACATTCCATTCATAGTGACCAAAAGGTACTGTAAAAGCAGTTTTATAAGTATCCTGATCTCTAATTTGAATTTGCCAAAATCCTGATTTCATATCAAATTTTGAGAAAATAGTGGCATCATGAAGTCGGTCAAGAAGATCCTTTTTTATTCGGAATTGGATATCTAATCCATTGAAGGGCTTCATTAAGAGGTTTATAGTTGATAACGAGTCGTGGAGTTCCTCGTTCAATTTCTGAATTTTTATTGACATAAAAAGCGATCTGACTCGGGGAGAGTCTTTGGGTTTTATTAATTTTTTCTGTTGAAGGGACTCAATTTCAGTTTTGCAAAGGAGTAAATATTCTTTCTTCATCTGGCTGGGTCGAGATTTAGTAGGAATATTTTTCTCATTAAAATTAAGGATATAAGGAAGAGAAATAATATGTTTCTTCCTCGCTTCGAGAAAGCATTTGGGACATCACTACAGATTTCTGTTTGAAGAGTTTTGTGGATTAATCTTATTTTTTCCTGTAAAGAAGGTTGTAAAATTCTACGTTACGTAGTAAGAAATTTTATTTCTTTACTGAATAAAATTGATTTGTTTTTTTAGAATAAATCATGTTTTGACTTGATTTAATTCTTTAGTGTAGGGTTACGTAATAAATTAAAAATTAATATATACATTATTAAGAGTTGTATGAATTCCTAAAGTATCAATTTTTGAAATAGGCATTAAAAGGCATAAAAAGGGGTGCTAGAATGATACTTTGATTCATATTACGGATAAGAACAAAAAAGAAGTAGGTAAATAAAGACCTTGCTTACTGATTAAGGCTTGAGAATTTTATACTTAATATTCATAGTATTTAAAACAGACCTTTGGTTAAAGATTGAGTGGTTTTTGAAAGTATTTGGTAGGGATAAGTCCTTCCTGGATACGATTCATATCGGCACCACTATCAACTAGAAGCGATAAGCGTCTTTGATAATAAAATCTGGTTTAATAATAAAAGTAATTCTAATATACCATTTCTGGAAGACTACTTGATTCATAAGCATTAAATATTGTTCAGAAGATTCTGGTTTATCAAAAGATTCAGGTTGTTTGGAGGATTCTATATTATCCTGTTTGTGATTTTAACTTGATTTTAATATTTTTAAATCTTGAAAGATAATAATATTATTATTCTCAGAATTGTTTTATTTGATTTTAAAAATTTATTTCATTTTTAGATCTGAATAGTAGTAGGCTTCTCAAAGGTAGAAAGCATACGAATCGTTTCATAACCTCTTTCATAATGTCTTGATTAATAGGAAGGGTATCTTGACCTTTTGTGTTTTATAATGATTTCTAAAATTTTAATTTAATCTACGGATCTTTAATTTGTTAAATTTAGGTAGAGAAGGGATTTACGGTGGTCGATTAAGACATTAATACTGGGACCTCCAATATCTAAACCATTCATCTAGACGATAGCTTTCCAGTAATTAGCTTCAGTAGATGTATTACAGTTATTAATAGTACAGGTTTGACATTGTTCATTTTCAGAATTATTGTCAGATTCTGAAAAGACTTCTGTTAAATCATTATCTGAGCTGGACTCGGAATCGTTATTAGACAAACAATTAAGATTTGCTGTTGGATTTCCTCATCAAGGGATAATTCATTAAGTTTTTGTTTTAATTTTGAATTGCATTTATTAGCAAAGTGTCCTGTTTTTCCACATTTATAGCATTGAATTTTAGATTTATCTTTTTTTCTGCTACTCTTTCTTTTCCTGGAAGATTTTTCAAGGGTTTTGTTTTTCGAAGATTTCTTAGAAGAACGTTTCCGGTAAGATCTAAAAGGTTTAGAACTTTGCTGTTTTTTAGCTTTCTGAGGATACTGTAATTTTGTGTCATAAGAGAATTGATCGCAAAATTCTCCTATTTCATGTCTTTTAGTAAGATTCTATTTTTTCATTAATTGTTGAAGTTTCATATCATTACATAATGATAATCCTTCTTCGATAATTACTGAAATAAGATAACCATAAGAATCTTTGGTCATAAGGTATACTTAAATACTGGTCGTATTTATCTCTGTTTTTTTTCGAACTTTTTCTGCAAAGAAAGTAGGAAGTCCATCTACAAATTTGGCTTTCCAATGTTCACTGTTAGCATCTGCTCTTTGCATAACTTTCATTAAAAAAACATCTTTATACCATCTAAAATGCGTTAAGGATGGGCAACGAAGGTTCTGTAAGAGTTCTCTACTTCTATCGGTATTTATCTGTCTTGGTCCTACAAAATGATGAACGATAGCTTGAACTAGGGTGTAGCAAGCATCTTCTCTTCTGGTTTCAAGTTTAGTAATAGGGTCAGTATCATTCTTATAAGATTGAAGAATTTCAGTTCTTTAGTTATCAGATAGTACATTATCCCACCATCCTTTAAGAATGCCAGTAAAACCATTTACTAAGAAACGACAGATCTGATGGTCTGTGTTATCATTCTGTTTGCATACTGTAGCATACATCAAGATATGATGGATGGTTTCAAAAATTTGATATTCTATTTTACCATAGATATTCCATTCATAGATGGTCTTACCATGATAAGACTTTTGGGAATGAAGAAAGTCTTCTTCATACAGAATGTCCTGAGGAGTTGGTCTAAGGTAGTAGTACCTACTAGGTCCAGATAAAGCCATTCTATTAATAGGCTTTCAGCAATAAGTAGTTTTATTAATATTTTGCATTTCCTGAAAATTATTCTGGATTTCAAAAATATTAATAGGGGAAATATCGGAATCTTCTTCTTCATTATCAGTATTATTATTACTGGTATGAGAGGAAGGTTGTCCAGACATTATATTGATCTGGGACGAGGATGCGGGTGTGAGTTTTAAATCTTTCATTTTATTTAAAAGATTTTCAATAAAATTATCACTGGTTTTAGAAGATTTCATTTTAAAATTATTAACTTCTAAAGGTGGCTTAATAGTTGCGAGTTGAAGGTCAATTTTTGAGGAACAATTTGGCAATTATCATTAATATGATTTATTTGCTCTTGATCACAGTTAACTTGTTTTCCCTACGATTTAAAGGAATAGATTAGTATAATTATTCTGTTTAGACAAGGGCAAAATGTCTTTAATCTTTACTTCTTCTTGTTGATGAGAAACTTCAGAAATATCAACATACGGATTAATAACTAAGGGCTTTAAATTTTCATTTCCAGAGCTAAGTTCAAGAGACGTAGGAGGGGGATGAATAGAATGAATAATATTACCATTTGTGGTAATCCAATCTTTTTGAATTCCAATTAATACATTTAGTTGATTTTCAGTATAAAAATCTGATTTTAAGACAAAATCATAATACCATTTAGCAAATGATAATATCTGTTGATTCTTATTCGGATAAGCATAATAATTAGCTTTAATTTACGCTAACTTATTATTATCATGATTTTAAAATACCAATTTCTAAAATTAAAGGTATTTATCCTGCATGAACTCTTGGTTTAAACATTGGCGAATTTTACTATTTGGAGAAAAATCCATTTAACACTCAAAATTCATATCACTAGCAGTTGGACTGTAAGGTCTTCTATTCTGAGGAGTAGCCTCATAAATACCATGAGGTATTTGATTTTCAGAAATATGAATTCCTCTAACTATGTCTTCATTTTTGACAGACTCATTGCTGGGATTTTTAGACTCTGGATAAACAGATTCTAAAGGGTCAGACACAGATTGTCTAGATGATTCAGGAAAATCAATGTTATAAGAAATATTATTAATAGATCGACTTCTGGTAAAAGATCTTTGAAATTTTAGATAAACATTTCCATTACTGGTTTGAATAACATCTTGATGTTTTGTCTAATTTATAGATGCGGTAGGAGCGGCATTAGTAATTTGCCATTGTTTTGGGAAAGTAATTTCTTCCCAAGGATCATTCAGGAATAGCCACTTGACTACTAAAGAGGTTAGTATCAATAAGACGATATGTCCTTGTTGGCTTTAACTTTTCGATATAGGGATTTAAATTCGTTAAAACTTTAAGGTGTATACTGAATAATATGGCAAAAGGAGGGATCCGGTAGGTATTCATAACCATGAGATATGATTCTCATTTCTAAGACTTTTGACAAATTAAATGTAGATATTAAAATATCTTTGGTCCATGGGCAAGGCTAGTTTCAATAGCTCCCATGAGAGAGACTTTCGGTTAAGACACCTACCATCTCTAAGTGTGCACCTCGAATCTTTGTATTTTGGCCAAGTAAAGTCAAAGGTTTGAAGGCTACTTGGACAAGTCCTATGTGAACAGATTTATATTTTTTCAAAAAGGGGTACAAGTCTTCAACATGCAATAAATATAAAATTTCATCATTATTCTGTAAAGGAACAGCATGTTCAAAGGTTTTAATTATTCTTTTACTGATAAAATCAAAGGTTCCAATTTTATAAATTGTTTCTGGTCTGATTTTAGGAATGGTCCATTTATCTAAGGCTTCTTTTACATCCTGATAGGCTATCAGTTCGGTTGCTTCAATTGTAGAAGTTGAGGCATTAGCTACGGTTGAAAGAGAGGTTGAAAAATCAGTCATTTTTCAAAGGTGACCATATATGTGAAATTTATAAGTAATATATTCATTAATATGTTAATAAACTAACATGGCTTTGATACCAATTAAGATGAATAAATGAGGAGGAAGAGTATTTTTGTTACAATAAATGTTAAAAACATGTTAAACATGTCGGTGGACCCCATTTCTTGACTGAAATTTGATTATAGCCTGCAAAATCGTCCGTATGTGGATTTCGGTCAATTTTTGTTTGGAATTTGGAAAAACTTTCTTCTGCAAAATTGTAGAGAATTAAATTTCCTATAGAATGGATATAAGATTTGAATTTTTCAGATAAAAGAGCTATTTATTATGAATTATTGAAGTTCCGAAGTTCCGGAATAATTATTTTTTTAAAGTTTTAAATTCTTTTTAAAAGAAAAACGTTTTTTACACTTGGGTGGGCCCCACATGAGTGGTAAACATGTTGAATTCAATTTTATTGGTGTGCGTAGGAAATTTATATAATTATATTAATATTTTATTAAATTTTCTGCTTTGGTGTTCTAAGCAATTTCCTATAAATAGCGTGCTTAGGTTAGAATTGAAAATCACACCAGAAACTAAAATCTTCTCTCTCTATATTATCGATCGTATTCTTGTGAGTATTTTGATACTTTGAGTGTTGTTATACGGTGCAAGTTGCCTTTAGCACTATATCCGAGATTCCAAATCGAAGTCTTGTCTTTTTCGAGGTGAGGATGTTATTTTTTTTATAAATGATATTATCTCTTTCAATATCATTATGCCGGAATATTGGTAAGATTTTTCTTGTGAAATTCTTGTCTTTTAGTGTCGGGGTTACTATTCACATATACGGCACTATTCACGTATACGACACTATTCACGAATATGACATTATTCACAGAAAAATTAAATTTTTCGTTTTTCATCCAAAATATCTATTATGGATACTAGCTTTGATTGTATCCATGTTTTGATCATTCTTGAATTTTACTCCACTATGGCTATTTATGAGGTATTTTTGGACATGGATAAACCGAAATACGAATCCTTAATATTTGTTCTTTTGTTTCACTAGATTCATTTTCTTTAAAATATTTTTCATCATCCTCAGTCCTAAATGATGATATTACTGAATATCTTTGGCCTGTAGTGCAAAGATGATTGATTTTCTTATGAATATCTTTGGCCCGTAGTGCAAAGATGTACAGGTGTTGAGATGAACATGACCAACTGATGAATATCTTTGGCCTGTAGTGCAAAGATGAATATTTGACTTAAGATGTATATTGATTGATGTTACAGGGATAAAATATTGATGATGGACTTTTAAATTCATAGAAGAAAGTAGATTTCATTCTCTACGTAACTCTTCTAATGAATTGTTATTTCCGCTAAGAATATTGATTTAAAACTTGTTGTCTATTGTATTCTATCAGATTTTTCCCTGTTGAGGACTAACGATAATTTGTTCTATATTATCTTAGTCATAATATTCTTTACTGGGTTAGTTGAGCTCATCCTTTTCCTTTTTGTTCCATTGTTCTTCTCAGGAGGCGAGAATGTAGCGAGTACTAGTCGAGGGATTGAATGATGGTTCTATAAGTTGTCTTAGTAGTGCTCACTATTTTGTAAATATTGTATCAATAATTGTAATGAGGACTTATTTGAGTGTGGATATTGTCTAGATGACAATATTTGTATTTAAACTCACAGTTTATGTGTTGTCGTATTTTGCACGACAATTGTATTAATAAGGTTGTAGTTGTTTCTGTACCATGTATTTTGGCGACTCAGAATGAGTGTTGTATACCTATTTTGGGGGCGTCACACAAGCAGTTCAAGGAGTTGGGACCAGCAGATTTCTGGGGAAAGCTGGATCTGATTAAGGCGGAAACATGGGTCAAGAAAATTATAAAGATATTCGAAGTCTTGGGATGCACGAAAGAACAAAAGGTTCCATTCGCCACCTTTATGTTCCGTGGTGAGGCAGATTACTGGTGGGAATCTATGAAGCGTACCCAGCAAGCCACACTCAACATGTCTTGGGAAAGATTTCAGAAACTATTCAATGACAAGTACTTTCCTGAAAGTATTCGTCATATGAAGAAGGTAGAGTTTATTAGATTGGAACATAACAACATGACGGTGTCCCAGTATGAGGCGAAGTTCGCGGAGTCATCCAGGTTTGCACCTCATTTGGTAGAGAATGAGGAACATATGACGCAGATGTTTCTGAGAGATCTAAAACCTGATATTTGTCAATACCTTATCTCTCACAAATTTTCTCTGTATTCAGATGTTGTCAACAGGGCTCAATTATTAGAGCGAGATAATGAGTATGTTCAACCAAGGGACCACAACCAGGGTCATACCGGTGACAGCAGTCATCGGAGTGATGATAATCAACGAGGAGGGAAAAATACAGACAAAAGCGGTAACCACTCGGGTGGTCATCGTGGCCATGATAATAGGAGAGATGAGTCAAGTGGAAATTTCAAAAAGATGAGATTCAACAATGACGGGAAGACATCAGCACTAGCACCAGCACTAACAACAAATTCTAGGGGAGGAGAACGACCGCCAGTTAGATGCTACAAATGCGGAGAGGAGGGACACATAAGTCCAAACTGTTCACAGCCTTCCAAGGTGTGTTTCAATTGTGGAAAAGATGGTCATATAGCCCGATTTTGTCCGATAGCGAAGTCAAGTCCAACTAGGATGGCGGAACCAAAGGCGAATACGGACAAAACAAAGTCGGTGGTTCAAGGGAGGGCGTTTGTCGTGACTGGCCAAAACGCAAGAAACCCGAACGAGGTGATCACGAGTAAGCTAATCTTGAACTTTTGCGAAGTTTATACCTTACTAGATACCAGTTCTACCCATTCTTTTATCTCTCCTACTTGTGCTCAATGTTTAAACTTAACTTTGGAGAAATTAGAATTTAACTTATCTGTGGAGACTCTGTTAGGAGAAACCTTTATCACATCTACTGTTTATAAATCTTGTTTGATCCAAGTTGGCACAATCACATTACTTGTTGATCTTATCTCTTTAAAGATACTTGCATTTGATTTGATTTTAGGGATTGATTGGTTAACTACTCATCATGCCAAAATTGATTATTTTCGTAAGGTTGTTAGTTTTCATATTCCTAACCAACCTGTTATACGAATTCAAGCAACTAGACCACTAAAATCAGTCACTGTCATATCAAGCCATAAAGCTATTCGTTTATTGAAAAACGGATGTCAAGCTTTCTTAGCCCATATTATGGACTTGAACAAAAACACATCAGATTTGAATAATATTTCTGTTGTTAGTGAATTTCCTGATGTATTTCCTGAAGAACTTCCTGGTCTACCCCTAGAACGTGAAGTTGAATTCTTTATTGATCTTGAACCATGTACAAATCCCATTTCTAAAACCCCATATCGAATGGCTCCTATTGAACTTCAGGAGTTAAAGTCCAACTACATGAATTATTAGACATCGGTTTCATTCGTCCTAGTACATCTCCTTGGGGTGCTCCTATTTTATTTGTAAAGAATAAAGACGGGAGTATGCGACTTTGTATTGACTACCGGGAATTAAACCATGTCACCATCAAGAATAGGTATCCACTACCTCGCATTGATGACCTGTTTGACCAGTTACAAGGAGCACAATTCTTTTCAAAGATCGATCTTCGTTCTGGATATCATCAGCTGAAGATTAAAACTGAGGATATTCCAAAGACTGCCTTCAAAACTCTGTACAGGCATTATGAATTCTTACTTATATCTTTTGGATTGACTAATGCTCCTGCTGCTTTCATGGATATGACGAACCTTGTATTCAAGGAATATTTGGATCAGTTCGTTGTTGTCTTTATTGATGACATCATCATCTATTCCAAAAGCCGTGAAGATCATGAGCTCCATTTGAAGCTGGTACTTCAAAGACTTCGTGACAACAAGCTATATGCCAAGCTGAAGAAATGCGAGTTCTGGCTTAAGGAAGTAGCATTCCTTGGGCACGTGGTGTCAAAACATGGAGTATCTGTTGACCCGACAAAGATTGAAGCAATACAAAGTTAGAAGCAACCAAGTCGGTGGCCAAAAGTCGTAGCTTTTTGGGCTTAGCTGGTTATTATCGGAGATTCATGGAAAGATTTTCTTGAATTGCTACTCCGTTAACTCAGCTGACTCGAAAAGATACAAAATTCGTATGAAGCGAGGAATGCAAGAAGAGTTTCCAAGAGCTCAAAAGGAGACTCATTTCAGCACCTGTTCTGACAATACCATCTGGTTCGGATGGATTTATTATCTATAGCGATGCTTCATGCAACGGGTTAGGATGTGTTCTCATGCAACATGGGAAAGTCATAGCCTATGCCTCACGACAACTCAAAGAATATGAGATGAATTATCCTACTCATGATCCGGGTTAGCGTGATCGTTTTTGCGTTGAAAATCTGGAGACACTGCCTGTATGGGGAGAAATTGGAGATTTATACGAATCATAAAAGCCTCAAATATTTCTTCACCCAAAAGGAACTCAACATACGGCAATGACATTGGCAAGAGCTGTTAAAGGATTACGACCATAGCATTCAATATCATCCTGGAAAAGTAAATGTTGTAGCTAACGCATTGAGTAGAAGATCGTATGCGGGTACAAGTGCGATGTTGTTAACACAAAGACCCATTTTGTACGACTTGCAAAGGATGGAGATAGAGTTAAAGGCTCCGAGTACCCACATGATGATATCAAACATACGAGTAGAACCGACTTTAATCGATAAAGTTAAAGCTGCTCAAGCCACGGACCCAGAAATGATACGTATGAAGAAGAAAGTATAAGAAGGTGTTATTCCAGAAGCAGGAATCGATGAAGAAGGGATACTTCGAGTCAACTCCAGACTTTGTGTTCCTAGTGATTCTGATTTGAAGCATAGAATCATGATGGAGGCAGACAACACACCGTTTGCAATACATCCTGGGAGTATCAAAATGTATCATTATCTTCGACATATATTTTGGTGGAGCAATATGAAGAGAGAGATCGCGGAGTTCATCTCGAGGTGTTTAACTTGTCAACGTGTAAAGGCGGAGCATCAAGTGTCAAAGGGTCCATTGCAACCACTTGAGATTCTGAAATGGAAGTGGGAACACATTATTATGGATTTCGTTACGGGTCTTCCCAAGGTTTCTCAAGGCATAGATGCAATTTGGGTTATTGTTGATAGATTAACCAAGTCTGCTCATTTCTTACCTATACAAGAAACTTATTCCCTTGAACGTCTTGCTCGTATGTACGTGAATGAGGTTGTAAGATTGCATGGCATGCCAGTATCCATAGTTTCAGATCGTAACCTAAGATTCACTTCACGATTTTGGGTTAGCTTGCAGAAAGCTATGGGCACGGATTTACGATTCAGTTTGGGATACCATCCTCAAACAGACGGGCAATCGGAAAGGACTATTCAAACCCTTGAAGATCTATTAAGACTATGTGTCCTAGATTTCAAAGGAAGTTGGGATAAGTTCTTGCCACTGGTAGAATTCTCCTACAACAACAGTTATCAAGCAAGTATAGGCATGGCTCCATTCGAGGCGTTATATGGACGAAAGTGTCACTCTCCAGTATGTTGGGACGAGGTGGGTGAAGCAACGTTGTTGGGACCAGAATTAATACGCATGACTAAGGAAAAGATTCAAATGATCCGGCAACGTATAAAGACCTCACAAGATCGACAAAAGAGTTATGCTAATCTTCATCGAAAGGACGTGGAATTTAATATTGGAGATCATGTACTGTTACGTATTGCTCCATGGAAGGGAGTTACAAGATTTGGGAAGAGAGGAAAGCTCAATCCACGATTTGTTGGTCCATTTGAGATTCTTGACCGAATAGGAAATGTGGTCTATAGACTCGCATTACCTACAAGCATGTCTCGTGTTCATAATGTTTTTCATATATCTATGCTTCGTAAATATGTGAAAGACCCAAACCACATTATTAACGTTAGAACCGAATTTAGATAGCAAAAGATTTAACGATACGAGGAGGTACCTGTCAAGATATTGGATATGAAAGAGCATGTCCTATGAATAAAGGTTATACCATAAGTTAAGGTTTTGTGGAGGAACCATGCTATTGAAGAAATGACCTGGGAGTTGGAATCAGAAATGAAAGCGAGGTACCCTCACCTTTTCGAAACACCAGGTACGTACGTCAATTTCGAGGACGAAATTTTATAAGGAGGGGAGGTTGTAAGACCCCAACTTATTATAAATAAAAATGAATTTCCTCTATTCATTATCTTGAAATAATAAAGAGTTAATTTGATATAATACTTTGGTTATGGGTGAAATGTGTAAATTTTGCAAAATATGCAAGTGGTTATAAAATATTCATTATTCTCGGAGAATATTCATTTGGTTGTGGAATATTCTTGCTGTCGAGGAATATTCGTACAATGGCGCAGTCATTTATGGGCCCCATAACGGAATAACTGTTGGATGAAGAAAACGACAAATAAGAGTTTTTATAAATAACGGCGTAATTTTTACCATTAACTGTAACGACCATGAATTTTTTTTTAAACTCCTTATTAATTAAATATGTGATTAAATTTAAATGAGTTAGTTTTGTAAGTTTATTTAAACCTTATGTGGTTATGTGAATTCATGAAATGATTAAGGGAATCACTAATAGTTTATTTAAATTAGTGGAGTAACCCTAAGAGTTTGATATCAAGAAATTGATAAGATTTTTAATTAAATATTCAATTTATTTGAATATAGTAACAAGAGTTGAGCGTATTGATTAATTGCATTTTGAGTAATTAATTGATAATGTGTTAATTAATAATTATTATGAATGAATAATAATTAATGTGTAATTGATTAATAGTTTATAAAATGATTATATATTTACTTGATTTATTTGTGCAAGCATGCAATATAGTAAACCCTTATTATGTGGTAGTTAATTGTATATTTTATATAGTACAAGGTGGCACATTAATATGTGTATATATAGACTATATAGTAATGAATTATTTGCATTCATGTGAGTTGCATAATAATATTGTTATATGTATGTGCACTACTAGATACCTTCTAATTGGGAAACACATATATGCCCTTTTAAATTATTATACCCTATGTTATAAGAAATAAATTGTGTTGTAGTAATAACACATTTATGTTACATTATGGGAATTATAGTGTCCAAACCTAGCCTTAGTTGATCAAGTATGCTGAGAATTATTTCCTTGTCCCAAAATGATTGTCACCAAGTACATAAACAGTGTTTTGAGCTAGTTTACGCATTTTTTTCAAATGGCTAATCTTAAGTGATCATTTGCTAGCTATGTGGTTGGTAGAGAGTTGTTAAACCACTCTTGATTATCCTTTGTTTCCTTCGATTACACCATGAGCTTCAATCTTGTGTAATGTGATTATCTAGTCCAAGTCCCCTCTATAAATACTAGCTCCAAATTCAGTTTTGTTGTTTGTTTAACTTTGATATTGAGAGTTCTAAGTTGTTGAGAAAGTTTGGGAGCATACTTAGTGTATAAGGAAGCCAATTCAAGCCAAGAGGTATAAAATCTTAACTTATGTTCTTGAAATGGGTTTTGTCAAATTCTTGGGAATTACTTGAAATTCTTCGTTAGTTTATATGAATTATCATGCCATGATATGTTTATAATATATGTCTTCATGTATGAACACTTTAATATTGATTTGGAGCATGCTTGAATTGTTGGAAACCATGTTGGTTAAGGCTCTGCAAATAGAGTCTCTTCTTATCTCGATGAAGGCACTGCACACAATTGCTACCTATTTGTACTTAGTGTGGTAGCAATTGCTACCGTAACCCAAACTCAGTTTTCTCTTAGGCATGGCGCAGTTGTGCCTTATTTGTAGATTAGGGTCTTGTTGCAGCATTGCTGATCATCTACCTGCACACTGAACCCGATGTGTTCTGTTATGTTTCTGTTTGTGCTAAGTTGATGGTACACTATTATAGCAAGCTTGCAAACTATTTTGACGCACACATGTAAGCACATGCATGTAGTATGAACAAGTATAACAATAATGGACACAATACTTGTGGTCTTGAAAGGAGATTTGTGATTTCAAAAGAGAACTTTGTCACGAACACATCATGTGAGCATTTTGACTTTATGAACATGATAATATGGTTTATATTGACATGAAATGTAAGACTAAAGTGATTAAACACACTAGCATACGTGATTGAAAGATTAGACTATTTCAAAGATAAGAAACTTAAGGCTTTTCAAAGAGGACTTGACCAAGACCTTTATCATATAAGTTCTAACTATTTGAGCATGCATATGTGGTTTTAATATATGTTGCAAATGCATGAGAGTTATATGCTAATATGCCTTGTATAGGCTAAGTTTACTTAGTGTAAAATTCAAAGAAAATTAGAATGAGAAAACTAATGTCATCAAGTAATGAGTAAAGGATGTTATGACCATTCAAGCATATGTATTAGAATTTATTATGCCTATAGACATATTGATATGAGTATAGTTTGGTTAAGGTATGGTGTTCACTTAGGCACACATAGTCATAAAGAAAGGGAAAATTCTAGAATATGAATTATGTGAGTAAGGTATACATGTGTCATCTTTATACAAGCATGACAACTGAGTATTGTATAACCAAATTGTAAAGCATGAGGACTACATCACCTTTTTATGCTTTAATAACATATAAGTTGTAAGTTAAACTTGTAGTAATGAATTCAAGTATGGTCATGTGGTATATGTGAAACTTTAGCATGTATGTATGTTAAAATGTATGTGGGATTAGTGTGTTAGAATTGGATCAAGTCGAGACCGTAAGCTCAATCCTGTCTAGCTAAGAGATGTAGCAATTGCGTCTGCTTCTAAGCTTTAGACCAAAGCGGCAATTTGCTACCGGCCCCTGCAATCTTGCCAAGAAGATGAGCTATTTTTGGTTCTGAAAGTGAAGGCATGCTTATATGATTACTTTACTTTGTAATGAGTGACCAATAGGCCATATAATGTGTTGAGAAGCATGCTATGTGGTGACTGAATTCTTTTAAGTGTAGACTCGTATTAGTTTACACATACTAATTGAAAGACCGACTTGTTAATGTTAGGTCGTTTCAATGCAAGTTAATTAAAGCTAGAATTATGTTGTAGCTGAGCAAGCAGGGAAGTATCCTAAACCCTTGCATTACTTTTTTCGATGCATACCATAAGCAAGTTCCCTTAAACTTCACCATTTGATTGTGCAAGTATCCTAAACCCTTGCATTACTTTTTTCGATGCATACCGTAAGCAAGTTCCCTTAAACTTCACCATTTGATTGTGCAAGTATTCTAAACCCTTGCATTACTTTATTCGACGCATATCGTAAGCAAGTTCCTTGAACCCTACTTTTGTTAAGCAAGTTCCTTGAACCCTACTTTTGTTAAGCAAGTTCCTTGAACCCTACTTTTGTTAAGTAAGTTTTCCTAAACTTACTCTAAATTATATTGAGCAAGTATCCGAATTTATTGTGTTGCAAGTAATAGAGTCTAAACCTTTGTCCGGTCAGACAAGCCTATGAAGTTTTATAAAAGCTATCCAAACTAATTAATGATAAGGATTCTTAGACTGAAAGAACACCCCTTTCTATGATAGGGGATTGTAGGTATCTAATAAATATACAATGAACAGATTTAAATGTTATGCATATATATAGAGTACGTGAGGCTGATCCCCTCAAGTACTTATTCTGTAGCCAGTAACCAAAGGGTTAATTAACTATTGATTCCATTGGAGTGTTATAGCTCAAAGTCTACTTGGCTAGCAGTTATTCTAAAAGCAATCATTATCTTTGCTTATGATATTTATATTGTTGAATCCTTCAGATATTATACTGTTGAACCCATTGCCAGACATTCTTCCATTTATCATGATATATCCTTATTGTTGTACTTAAACTTGTTGAGCAAACTTTTTGATCATCCTTGCTATATCATGAATATATTGCAGCTAAGCCCGAGACCTCAGGAAAGGACACGGGTAAAGGGAAGATGTAGGATTATTACGAGAAGCAGAATTTATCTTATGCTTAGTTTAAATTACGATTATGTAATATGAACCCTAATATTTATTTTAGGGTATGTTTGTAGAATGGTATTAAGGTTATCGTATCTTGGAACTAGTAAAACCTTTTGAATGAACGACGTACGTTTATTATATTCCGCATTTTAGTTATTGTATGTTGTTTAGAGGTGGATGTGTGTATTTTATCGTGATGACCGAACCGGGGTCAGAGGACCCGAATTCGGGGGCGTCACATTAACACTGTTGGATTACCTGGTGGTTAAAATACAGTAATACGCGTGGTTGCATAGTAGCACACGGTATTGCACAGTATTTTTTTTAATTATTAATTCTTACGTATGAAGGCACTACTCAATAATTGTTACAGTAATGTTCAATATTTTGTTTTTTTGATTCAATAATTGCTGCGTTGATATTTTATATTATTGTTGTTTTAATAATTGCCACAAAGACAAGTATTTTCCATTATCAAATCAATAATTCATATTATTTTAATAATATTATTAGATAGCATTATTAGCAATGTCTAGAAAGTTACATCGAAGAGGTTTGGTCACCTAATTGCGGCGTCGATGAGAAAAATCCTTATCGAAAAGCCCCTCTTTCACAGGAGCGGCTGGTTGTCATTATTGTGATTACATAATATTATTTGTGAATAATTAATTATTGATTTATATGATAAGGAAATATTTTTTATGTGGATATAAATGAAGGAATTTCTGCAGAATTATTTGTTGAAAGTTAGCAATTATTTTCTCCGATAAAATATTCATTCATATACATTATTATAATATATTAAAATTGTTAATAATAATATTATTATTATATATAAGCATGTGGTTAAAATGTATTTGAATACTTCGTTTTAGTATTGTTATGGTTGCTAGGAATGGTTGGTGAGAATTTGCTTGCAAAGTGATATTGCCTAATTCTTGTCGGCCCTCAATTGTGAAAATAAGTTGTTAGGCCATTGATTGGTGGAAGTGGGTTGGTGAATTTGATTCCTGCAAGCTAGTTTTCAAAGAGTGGGCCGCCAACATTGAAAATTAAGGAGTTAGGCATGAAAAGTTTGGCTTAGCAGTCTGTTTTTTCTTCAAAGTTGCACTATAAATAGAGGGATAACCCTCCTTCCTCAACACACCATTTCAAATTCAAAAATTCTTATTCTAAAGTATTGTGAGTATTTTCTTGAGTATAAGAATACTTTGAGCGTAGTTTTTCTGCAAGATTTTCTCAGAATAATATCCTATATTCCAGTCAAATCCAGTTTCTACTAAGGTAAAGGATATTATTTTATTTCTTCTATAATTCCTGAAATGATTAGAAATTTTGCTTCATCTAATATAATTTCATAGGAATATTGGTCTAAACTTTTTAATCAAATTTGAAACTTTTCATGGTAAAGTCACATTCACAGGTCGCTCATTCCATCGATTCACTTCACGAGTCTTGTTCACAAAAGAAAAAAAAATTATTTTTTTTCTTCCAAGTTATCTATTGTGACCCTTATTCTTGAAATTGAATCCATGTTTTGATATTCCTTCTTGAATTTTACTCCATTATGGTTTATTATGGAGTATTTATAAACTTGAATTATCTAAAGTACGAATCCCTAATATTTGTCCTTCTGTCTCACTTGATTCATTTTCTCTAAAATATTTTTCATCATCCTCAGTCCTTAATGGTGATTACCTGATGAAGATCTTTGGCCCGTAGGGCAAAGATGAACAGGTGTTGAGATGAACATGACCAACTGGTGATACAAATGAATATCTTTGGCCCGTAGTGCAAAGATGAATATTTGATGCAAGATGTATATTGATTGATGTTACAGAAATAAAATATTGATGATGGACCTTTAAATTCATAGATGATAGTAAATTTCATTCTCTACTTAACTCTTCTAATGAATTGTTATTTTCGCTGCGAATATTGATCTAAAACTTGTTGTCCATTATATTTTATCTGATTTGTTGAAGGCTAACGATAATTTGTTGTTCATTATCTTAGTCATAATATTCTTTATTGGGCTAGTTAAGCTCACCCTTTTCTTTTTTGTTCCATTTTCCTTCTCAGGAAGCGAGAAGATAGCAGAAACCAGTCGGAGTATAGAGTGATGGTCCTAGAACGTTGTTTTAGCAGTCCTCACTATTTTTGTAAAATAGTGCATCAATAATTGTAATGAAGACTTTTATTTGGGTGTGGATATTGTCTAGAAGATAATATTTGTATTTAAACTCACAGTATGTGTTGTCGTACTTTGCACGACAATTGTAATAACAAAGTTGTAGTTGTTTTCTGTACCATTTATTTGGCGACTCAGAATGGGTGATGTATACCTATTTTGGGGGCGTCACAATATACATAATAATTAAATATTATTATTTTTGGGTAGGGGTAGGGGTGGTGTGGGGGTAGGGGTGGGGGTAGGGGTGGAGGGCGGGGTGGGCGGGTATACATAATTAGAAAATATTATTTTTTTGGGGTGGGGTGGGGTGAGGTGTATATATAATTAGTAAATATTTTTTTTTAATGTATAAATAAGTTTAAAATATGTTATTATTGGTAAGGCTATAATAGTCCAAACGATATTTTTTAATCCAATACTTTAATTAATCCTGAAAAAAAAAAACATAACATGTGATTATTTTAAGTTATCCCATAAATAATCACATAAAAAACAAACACGTGACTAGAACTGTAAGACCTCAAAATTTATAAAATGAAAGTATTCAATTTTCTTATAATTATTATTCTATTTAGTAAATGGTTAAATTGATAAAAGGTTAAAGTTAAGGGTGATATGTGAAAATTTTACAAAGTAAGCCAGTTTTCATAAAATATTCTTTTGTCGGGGAATATCCGTATGACGGCACAATCATTGGTGGACCCCACAACGGAATAATTGTCGAATTTAGAAAGCGACATAAATAACCTTTTTATAAAAATGACGGCAAAAGTTTTACCGTTAACTGTTGAAATACCCGGTGATTAAAGAACAATAATACGCGTGGTTGCACAGTAGCACACTGTATTGTACAATATCTCTGATTATTGATGCTTACGTAAGAAGCCACTCAATTTTATTCAATTATTGCAACAATAGTTGCTGCATAGTATCGCATATTATTGATTCAATTATTGTCACAATATTATCTGCACAATATTTTATATTATTAAATCAATAATTGAGACGACACAGTTATGCATATTATTATTCGTATTATTGACAATGTCTAAAAAGCTCTGTCGAGAAAAGGGGTTTGATCACCTAATTGCGCGTCAATAAGTAGAAGATCGGAAAGTCCCCTCTTTCCTGGGAATGATCTGGTTGTTAAAATTGTGAGTTATAATATTAATGATGAATAAATATTATTAAAAATGTGTTTATTGAATCCAAATGAATTGAGATAAATATAGGGGTTTTTTATGAAGTATTTGTTATAAATTTGACTTATTACATGGACCCCCACTTACTCTTTTTTCAAAATCGTCGGTAGAAAGTTATCTCAGTTTTTGTTTTATAGTAATAAAATGGAAAACTTTTTATATAAAACATAATACTTTTTATAAATAGAAGATATTATATTTTATTATGTTACATAATACTGCATAGTATTTGAATGGTACTGCATAGTGCTGCATAGTAAAATTAAAATTTTTTAAAGATTCAGCCGAAAAAGCGCCCGTGAATTTCCTTACTGTTCACCCGTGATTTTTTAAATTCAAATAGTATCTTGTCATTCTCCTATAAATATGATGTTTAGTTTAGAATTGAAAATCACACCAGAATCAGAAAATTCTTCTTCTATAATATTGAACGTAGTTCTTTAGAGTTTAAGGAAGTTTTGAGTGTAGAAAACAGTGCAAGTTTTCTTCAAGAATATCTCCCTATACCAGTCGGAATTGCTCTCTTTTTAAGGTAAGGGGTATTATTTATTTCATATTCGCTTACGATATTATTTTTCGTATTCGTAAGGAATTTTATTTCCGTTCAATATTTGTAAGGAATATTATTTTCGTTCAATATTCGTAAGTAATATTATCTTCGTTCAATATTCGTAAGGAATATTATTTTCGTTCAACAGTTGTAAGGGATATTATTTTTGTTCAATATTCATAAGAAATAATATTTTCTTCCATACTCTATAGTATGTAAGTAATATTATTTCGTTTCAGATTCTGAATTCTACACTCATTTTAATAAGTATTGCTTCTATACACCTTGAAATTAGTAGAATATCCTTGAAATTTGTTCTTCGTCGAGTATCTTTTCACGGAAATATTTTTCCGAACATTCTTGTTAAATTTTAATCTTTTCATGCCAGAGTACTATTCATGGGTTCTATTCATACATACGACAATATTCATACGTACAACACTATTCATATGTATGGTATTATTCATACGTACGACACTACTCACGAAGTACTATTCACGGGATACTATTCACAAAGTACTATTCACGATGTACTATTCACCCGGGGTACTATTCACGACAAAAATTAATTTTTTTCTGTCCAAATTATTTTTGATGCATGTATATTATTCTTGAATTTTACTCCACAAAGTAGTTATCATGTTTACAGTTTGGACATTTTTTAAACTCTGAATAAATTAAAAATCTTTAATATTTATCCTTGATTTCGTTTGATTAATGTTTATACCATTGTCATCATCCTCATGCTTATATTATGATTAAAGTCATCTTTGACCCGTAGTGCATAGATGGATTGTTGATTGGTATGATTATGACTATGTATCGGTATAATTATGACATATAATGTTACAAATGATGTGGTAAAAGTCCTCATTGGCCCGTAGTGCATTGATGGACAGTTGTTGGCATGATCATGACCACTGGTGATACTAACGAATATCTTTGGCCCGTAGTGCATGGATAATTCATGGATATGATACTAACGAATATCCTTGGTGTAAGACCCCAACTTATTATAAATAAAATTAAATTTCCTCTATTCATTATCTTGAAATAATAAGGAGTTAATTTGATATAATACTTTGGTTATGGGTGAAATGTGCAAATTTTACAAAATATGCAAGTGGTTATAAAATATTCATTGTTGCTGGGGAATATTCGTTTGGTCGTGGAATATTCTTGTTGTTTGGGAATATTAAATGCAATGACGCCAGTAGCCATTTGTGGGCCCATATAACTTGGAATAAGCTGCGGATGAAGAAAACGACAAATATGAGTTTTTATAAATAACGGCGTAATTTTTACCGTTAACACTTTTGGATTACCTGGTGGTTAAAATATAGTAATACGCGTGGTTGCACGATGCACACTGCAGTATTGCATGATATTTTTTGAATTATTGATTCTTACGTAAAAAGGCACTACTCAATAATTGTTACGGTAATTACTGTTCAATATTTTATTTTATTGATTCAATAATTGTTGCGTTGATATTTTATATTATTGTTGTTTTAATAATTGGCACAACACAGTATTTCCCATTATCAAATCAATAATTCATATTATTTGAATAATATTATTAGATAGCATTATTGGCAATGTCTAGAAAGTTCTGTAAAGGAGAGGTTTAGTCACCTAATTGCGCGCCAGTAAGGAGAAATCCTTATCGGAAAGCCCCCTCTTTCCTAGGAACGGCCTGGTTGTCATTATTGTGATTCTATAATATTATTTGTGAATAATTAATTATTGATTTATATGGTAAGGAAATATTTATTTTATATGGATATAAATGAAGGAATTCGGCAGGAATTATTTGTTGAAAGTTGGCAATTATTTTTCTCCGATAAAATATTCATTCATATACATTATTATAATATATTATAATTGTTAATAATTATATTATGATAATATATAAGCATGTGGTTAAAATGTATTTAAATACTTCATTTTAGCATTGTTATGGTTACTGGGAATGGTTGGTGAGAATTTGCTTGCAAAGTGATATTGCCTAATTCTTATGGGCCCTCAATTGTGAAAATAAGTTGTTAGGCCATTGATTGGTGGAAGTGGGTTGGTGAATTTGATTCCTGCAAGCTAATTTTCAAAGAGTGGGCCGCCAATATTGAAAAATTAAGGAGTTAGGCATGAAAAGTTTGGCTCAGCATTCTGTTTTTTCTTCGAAGCTGCACTATAAATAGAGGGATAACCCTCCTTCCTCAACACACCATTTCAGATTCAGAAATTCTTATTCTAAAGTATTGTGAGTATTTTCTTGAGTATAAGAATACTTTGAGCATAGTTTTTCTACAAGATTTTCTCAGAATAATATCTGATATTCCAATCAAATCCAGTTTCTACTAAGGTAAAGGATATTATTTTATTTCTTCTATAATTCCTGAAATGATTAGAAATTTTGCTTCATCTAATATCATTTCATAGGAATATTGTTCTGAACTTTTTAATCAAATTTGGAACTTTTCATGATCGAAAGTCTCGTTTCACGGGTAATCGCTCACGATTACTATTCACGGTCATCGTTTATAATTCACATTAATCTGCACTATTCATAGTTCTTGTTCACAGTCATCGTTTCACAAAAGAAAAAAAATTATATTTTTTTCTTCCAAGTTATCTATTGTGACCCTTATTCTTGAAATTGAATCCATGTTTTGATCTTCATTCTTGAATTTTACTCCATTATAGTTTATTATGGAGTATTTATAAACTTGAATTATCTAAAGTATGAATCCCTAATATTTGTCCTTCTGTCTCACTGGATTCGTTTTCTCTAAAATGTTTTTCATCAACCTCAGTCCTTAATGGTGATACTTAATGAATATCTTTGGCCTGTATTGTAAAGATGAATGATTACCTGATGAATATCTTTGGCCTGTAGTGCAAAGATGAATATTTGATTCAAGATGTATATTGATTGATGTTACAGAGATAAAATATTGATGATGGGCCTTTAAATTCATAGATGATAGTAGATTTCATTCTCTGCTTAACTCATCTAATGAATTGTTATTTTCGCTGCGAATATTGATCTAAAACTTGTTGTCCATTATATTTTATCTGATTTGTTGAAGGCTAACGATAATTTGTTGTTCATTATCTTAGTCATAATATTCTTTATTGAGCTAGTTAAGCTCACCCTTTTCTTTTTTGTTCCATTTTTCTTCTCAGGAAGCGAGAACATAGCAGGAACCAGTCGGGGTATAGAGTGATGGTCCTAGAACGTTGTTTTAGCAGTTCTCACTATTTTTGTAAAATAGTGCATCAATAATTATAATGAAGACTTTATTTGGGTGTGGATATTGTCTAGAAGATAATATTTGTATTTAAACTCACAGTATGTGTTGTCGTATTTTGCACGACAATTGTAATAACAAAGTTGTAGTTGTTTTCTATACCATGTATTTGGTGACTCAGAATGGGTGATGTATACCTATTTTGGGGGCGTCACAGTTGGTATCCGAGCTTAGGGATATGGTCTCTGGTGGAGATCGGGGA
Organism: Panax quinquefolius; assembly: GCA_020205615.1. Taxonomy (NCBI): domain Eukaryota; kingdom Viridiplantae; phylum Streptophyta; class Magnoliopsida; order Apiales; family Araliaceae; genus Panax; species Panax quinquefolius. The sequence goes on from CM035161.1 coordinate 40,770,020, forward strand.
ATAGAACTAGGAGGGGAGAGACGAGTAAATCCTTCGCTAGTTTGTCCTACCTAAGCTTATTTGTTGGTCGGTTATAGGGATATTATATGGCATGTTAATTTGTTTAATTAACCCTTGTTTTATGGCAGTTTTTAAGAATGGTAACTGAGAATGTTAACAATGGAGTGTATGAGACTGTGGAACAACCTTCAATCACCAACCAAGAGAACGTGCAACAAGAAGGTAATATTCCTCCTGTAAACAACACTATGGAGCAAACGATGAATGATGGAATGTTTAGAAGTTTTTGCGGTTCATGCAAAATCAGACAAGGGAGACTCGTGTACAAAATACGGGTGGAAATGATAGCAACGCGCGGTTTGTCATGGCCAAGCAGTTCAAAGAGTTGGGACCACCAGATTTCTGGGGAAAGCTGGATCCGATTAATGCGAAAACATGGGTCAATCAAATTACCAAGATATTTGATGTCTTGGGATGCACAGAAGAACAAAAGGTTCCATTCGCCACCTTTATGTTCCGTGGTGAGGCAGATTACGTGTGAGAATCTGTGAAGCGTACCCAGCCAGCCGCACTCAACATGTCTTGGGAAAGATTTCAAAAACTGTTCAATGACAAGTACTTTTCTGAAAGTATTCGTCATATGAAAGAGGTAAAGTTTATTAGATTGGAACAGAACAACATGATGGTGTCCCAGTACAAGGCAAAGTTTGCGGAGTTATCCAGGTTTGCACCTCATTTGGTAGAGAATGAGGAACGTATGACGCGGATGTTTCTGAGAGGTCTAAAACCTAAGATTCGTCAATACCTTATCTAACACAAATTTTTTCTGTATTCAGATGTTGTCAACAGGGCTCAATTATTAGAGCGAGATAATGAGTATGTTCAACCAAAGGACCACAACCAGGGTCATACCGGTGACAGCAGTCATCGGAGTGATGATAATCAGCGAGGAAGGAAAAATACAAACAAAAGTGGTAACCACTAGGGTGGTCATCATGGCCATGATAATAGGAGAGGTGAGTCAAGTGGAAATTTCAAAAAGAGGAGATTCAACAATGATAGGAAGACATCAGCACTAGCACCAGCACCAACAACAAATTCTAGGGGAGGAGAACGACCGCTAATTAGATGCTACAAATGTGGAGAGGAGGGACACATAAGTCCAAACTGTTCACAGCCTTCCAAGGTGTGTTTCAATTATGGAAAAGATGGTCATATAGCCCGATTTTATCCGGTAGCGAAGTCAAGTCCAACTGGGACGGCGGCACCAAAGGCGAATACGGACAAAACAAAGTCTGTGGTTCAAGGGAGGGCGTTTGTCGTGACTGGCCAAAATGCGAAAAACCAGAACGAGGTGATCACGGGTAAGCTAATCTTGAACTCTTGCGAAGTTTATACCTTACTAGATACCGGTTCTACCCATTCTTTTATCTCTCTTGCTTGTGCTCAATGTTTAAACTTAACTCCAGAGAAATTAGACTTTGACTTATCTGTGGAGACTCCGTTAGGAGAAACCTTTATCACATCTACTGTTTATAAATCTTGCTTGATCCAAGTTGGCATAATCACATTACCTGTTGATCTTATCTCTTTAAAGATACTTTCATTTGATGTGATTTTAGGGATTGATTGGTTAACCACTCATCATGCCAAAATTGATTATTTTCGTAAGGTTGTTAGTTTTCATATTCCTAACAAACCTGTTGTACGAATTCATGCAATTAAACCACTAAAATCAGTCACTGTCATATCAAGCCATAAAGCTATTCGTTTATTGAAAAATGGATGTCAAGCTTTCTTAGCCCATATTATGGACTTGAACAAAAACACGTCAGATTTGAATAATATTTCTGTTGTTAGTTAATTTCCTGACGTATTTCCTGGAGAACTTCCTGGTCTACCCCCAGAACGTGAAGTTGAATTCTTTATTGATCTTGAACCAGGTACAAAACCCATTTCTAAAACCCCAAATCGAATGGCTCCTATTGAACTTCAGGAGTTAAAAGTCCAACTACAGGAATTGTTAGACATCGGTTTCATTCATCCTAGTACATCTCCTTGGGGTGCTCCTATTTTATTTGTAAAGAATAAAGACGGGAGTATGCGACTTTGTATTGACTACCGGGAATTAAACCATGTCACCATCAAGAATAGGTATCCACTACCTCGCATTGATGACCTATTTGACCAGTTACAAGGAGCACAATTCTTTTCAAAGATCGATCTTCATTCTGGATATCATCGGCTGAAGATTAAAACTGAGGATATTCCAAAGACTGCCTTCAAAACTTAGTACGGGCATTATGAATTCTTAGTTATGTCTTTTGGATTGACTAATGCTCCTGCCGCTTTCATGGATATGATGAACAGTGTATTCAAGGAAAATTTGGATCAATTCGTTGTTGTCTTTATTGATGACATCCTCATCTATTCCAAAAGCCGTGAAGATCATGAGCACCATTTGAAGTTGGTACTTTAAAGACTTCGTGACAACAAGCTATATGCCAAGCTGAAGAAATGCGAGTTCTGGCTTAAGGAAGTAGCATTCTTTGGGCACGTGGTGTCAAAACATCGAGTATCTGTTGACCCGGCAAAGATTGAAGCAATACAAAGTTGGGAGCAACCGAAGTCGGTGACTGAAGTGCGTAGCTTTTTGGGCTTAGCTAGTTATTATCGGAGATTCGTGGAAGGATTTTCTCAAATCTCTACTCCGTTAACTCAGCTGACTCAGAAAGATACAAAATTCGTATAGAGCGAGGAATCTGAGAAGAGTTTCCAAGAGCTCAAGAGGAGACTCATTTCGGCACCTGTTCTGACAATACCATCTGGTTCGGATGGATTTGTTATCTATAGCGATGCTTCAGGCAAAAGGTTAGGATCTGTTCTCATGCAACATGGGAAAGTCATAGCCTATGCCTTGCGATAACTCAAAGAATATGAGATGAATTATCCTACTCATGATCTGGAGTCAGCGTGATCGTTTTGCGTTGAAAATGGAGACACTACGTATGGGGAGAAAATGGAGATTTATACGGATCATAAAAGCCTCAAATATTTCTTCACCCAAAAGGAACTCAACATGCGGCAACGACGTTGGCTCGAGCTGTTGAAGGATTACGACCATAGCATTCAATATCTTCCTGGAAAAGCAAACGTTGTAGCTGATGTATTGAGTAGAATATCGTATGCGGGTACGAGTGCGATGTTGTTAACATAAAGACCCATTTTGTACGACTTGCAAAGGATGGAGATAGAGTTAAAGGCTCCATGTACCCACATGATGATATCAAACATACGAGTAGAACCGACTTTAATCAATAAAGTTAAAGCTGCTCAAGCCACGGACCCAGAGATGATACGTATGAAGAAGAAAGTACAAGAAGGTGTTATTCCAGAAGTAGGAATCGATGAAGAATGAATACTTCGAGTCAACTCCAGACTTTGTGTTCCTGACGATTCTAATTTGAAGCATAGAATCATGATGGAGGCACACAACACAACGTTTGCAATCCATCCTGGTAGTACCAAAATGTATCATGATCTTCAACATACATTTTGGTGGAGCAATATGAAGAAAGAGATCACGGAGTTCATCTCGAGGTGTTTAACTTGTCAACGTGTAAAGGCAGAGCATCAAGTGCCAAAGGGTCCATTACAACCACTTGAGATTTCGAAATGGAAGTGGGAACACATTACTATGAATTTCGTTATGGGTCTTCCCAAGGTTTCTCAAGGCATAGATGCAATTTGGGTTATTATTGATAGATTAACCAAGTCTGCTCATTTCTTACCTATACAAGAAACTTATTCCCTTGAACGTCTTGCTCGTATGTACGTGAATGAGGTTGTAAGATTGCATGGCATGCCAGTATCCCTAGTTTTGGATCGTGACCCAAGATTCACTTCACGATTTTTGGTTAGCTTACGAAAGCTATGGGCACGGATTTTTATTCTGGCCGGCAGATACCATCCTCAAACCAGACGGACAATCGAGAGAGACTATTCAAACTCTTGAAGATCTATTAAGACTCGTGGTCCTAGACTTTAAAGGGAGTTGGGATAAGTATTTACCATCAGTGGAATTCTCTCTACAACAACAAAGCTATCAAGCAAGTATATAGGCATGGCTCCATTTGAGGCGCCAGATGGATTTAAAATGTCGCTTCTCCAAAGATGCCGACGACGAGGTGGGTGAAGCAACTTTGTTGGGACCAGAATTGGTACGCATGACTACAGAAAAGATCCAAATGATTCGATAACGTATTCAAACCGCACAGGATCGACAAAAGAGTTAAGCTGATCTTCATCGAAAGGACGTGGAATTTAATATTGGGGATCATGTATTGTTACGTGTTGCTCCATGGAAGGGAGTTACAAGATTTGGAAAGAGAGGAAAGCTCAATCCAAGATTTGTTGGTCCATTTGAGATTCTTGACCGAATAGGAAATGTGGCCTATAGACTCGCATTACCTCCAAACATGTCTCGTGTTCATAATGTTTTTCACATATCTATGCTTTGTAAATATGTGAAAGACCCGAACCACATTATTGAGTTAGAACCAGATGAGATAGCCGAAGATTTAACGTACGAGGAGGTACCTATTAAGATCTTGGGTAGGAAAGAGCATATTCTACGCACCAAGGTTATACCACAAGTTAAGGTTTTGTGGAGGAACCATGCTATTGAAGAAATGACCTGGGAGTTGGAATCGGAAATGAAAGCGAGGTACCTCACCGTTCAACACCAGTGCACGACGCCAATTTCGAGGACAAAATTTTATAAGGAGGGGAGGTTGTAAGACCCCAACTTATTATAAATAAAATTGAATTTTTCCTCTATTCATTATTCTAAATTAATAAAGTGTTAATTTGATATAATGCTTTGGTTATGGGTGAAATGTGTAAATTTTGCAAAATAAGCAAGTGGTTATAAAATATTCATTTCATTTGGAATATTCGTTTGGTCGTGGAATATTCTTGTTGTGTTCGGAATATTCGTATTTACGCCGCTGTAGCGACCATTTGTGGGCTCCATAATAGAAAACGGTTGGATGAAGGAAAACGACAAAGTATGAGTTTTTATGAATAATGGCGTAATTGTTACCGTTAACATTGTTGGAATACCTGGTGGTTAAAATACAGTAATACACGTGGTTGCACACGGTATTGCATAGTATTGTTGAATTATTGATTCTTAAGTAAGAAGGCACTACTCAATAATTGTTATAGTAGTTACTGTTAAATTTTTTATTTTATTGATTCAATAATTGCTGCGTTGATAGTTTATATTATTGTTGTTTCAATAATTGTCACTGCACAGTATTTCCCATTATCAGATTAATAATTCATATTATTTGAATAATATTATTAGATAAGCATTATTGGCAATGTCTAGAAAATTCTGTCAAGGAAAGATTTGGTCACCTAATTGCGCGCCAGTAAGGAGAAATCCTTATTGGAAAGCCCCCTTTTTTCCTGGGAATGACCTGGTTGTCATAATTATGATTCTGTAATATTATTTGTGAATAATTAGTTATTGATTTATATGATAAGGAAATATTTATTTGATGTGGATATAAATGATGGATTTATTTGTTTTATGTGGTTATTAATGAAGGAATTAATGCTGAGGTGTTTTATCAGTATTTTGTCGGAGTGGAGGTATTAAAATCCTACTCCTCTCGGGTGCGACTCGCCTCCAGGCCACACAGCATATCTTGCAATCATTCTCGAGTCAAGTGTCTGCAGCGGCATCTAGGTTATCTCATCATCTGACCAACGCACTCCCGCCTGTATACACAATCCACAGATAAGTGATGGGTGTGGCAATCCTCCAGAGTATGGTCCTCGAAGGCATCTTCGGATCGAAAAGTTAATTATTGCTCCTATGTCGATTATGAAATCTTGTACCATAGCATATAATAGCACTGTCTTATCCTTAGACACGTCTGATGTGTGTGTTGATGGAAGTAACTTAGCGCACAGAAAGGCGTACCATATCTTCCCATACCGACTGAGATCCTTACTGCGAAAGACAGTGCCTCCATGATTTGATTTTTTCCATGAGGTACCCGGCTTTGTCATCTCCCCGCATAATAGCCTCATAATCTGGATCATTATCACGTAAGTGTCGGTAATGGCAATGTCTCTGCTCAGAATCGATAAATACGTGTTGATGGCGTCGAAACTAAAAGGCACTAACCTACCACGCATAAAAAGCATTGTAGGGGCCTTATCCTCAAGCGTTAGCCTAGAATTCTTTGACCACACTTACAACCTATGACTTCGGCCTCACTGTGAATTTATTCCAACCTTTTTGATATATTTGTTGCATCATTTCGCCATCCACAGGCTAAGGTGTTAGTGATTTTGTCACCATATAGTCGTAAATTGGCCATGCAAGCATGGCAAGACTTATGAATTTCATGTTTATCAAAGGTTCGTGTTGGTTGTGTGGCCCCCGAACTATCTCCTTGTTGCCTTTTTGATGCCGGTTTTGGTGCCATTGATTTGGAATTGATGAGCTTTAACAAAAATTTCCCCTAAACTTCACTTCAACCATTTGTCGAGCACTTGGTGTGCGAGACTTGAAATTCCCACAACTTGGTGATTTGGCTTGAACTATGATGATAGAAGATGAGGAATTAGCAAACCAACTTCTTACTTTCAATATATGTCGAATTTGTTTGTAGAGATTTGCACAAATCCTATCCTTGAACTTCCAATTGGTGTGAATTAAGGTTGTTAGATTGTGTGATGAATGGGTGGTTTTATAAAGAGGAATTTATGTGGGTGGGTAGTGGATGACTAGGTGGGAGGAGTGGGATTGTGTTTGATTTGTTGTGATGAGATGAGAGGTAATGTGTAAAGTAATTGCAGTCATGGGTGGAAGTTATGAAGTAGTTGGAGTGTAGGAGGTTGAAGTATAATGGAATTGGGAGACAATACATTTTAACCGCCGAATCGCTTCCAATCGCCACGCACTAATCGGACAAAGAAGCCTCTACTGGGTCTCTTTGTCTTTGCATAGGGCAAGCCCCCGCCGCTTTCTGTCTAAAAAAGCGAGCGGGCAAGCCCCAATTTGGATGTTTTGTCTTGTGGATGGGCAAGCCCCGGCTTAGGGCTATTCTTCTTATCGAGTAGAGGGCAAGCCCCTACCGGATTAGTCTTGAACAAAGGGCAAGCCCCGACTTGGGGGTATTCTGCAATTTCTGTATAAGGGGCAAGCCCCAGCTTGCTCAATATGCTTTAAAAGGCAAGCCTAGGCTTGGTGGTCTTCTTCTAATGCTTCTTGAGCTGCTAATGCACAGTTTTTCCTGCCTAACACCATGTGCATCCCATAGCTTCTTCTTTGAGTACCTAAACACGTGGAAAACATACTCATGAGTGGATATTGAGCAAATTAAAGCATGGAGGGTAAGCTTATTTAGCTATCAAGTATACTTTAATTACTACATGACTAAATTCTAAACCACATAGTATTCTAAACTACCATTTCACTAGAATGGATAAAATTTCTTAAGAAAAGAAAAATGAAGAAAAAGCATAAAAATAAATAAAAAATTGGGTTGCCTCCTAGTGAGCACTTGATTTTAAGTCGTTCAGCCTGACTACTCCCTGATTATGGTGCGTCTGCAAGTGTGATAGCTTTGACGTCCGTGTTGGACTCGCCACCCCAATAGTGCTTTAATCTGTGACCGTTGACCTTAAAAGTTTCTAAAGGATTCCGTCTATAGATTTCAACGGCGCCATGAGAGAACACCCTTTTTATTGTAAATGGTCCTGACCATCTCGACTTAAGCTTTCCTGGGAACAATCTCAACCGTGAGTTGAACAAAAGGACTGATTGCCCTGGCTCGAACGTTCTTTGCATAATTTTCTGGTCGTGCCATCTTTTCACCTTTTCCTTGTATAACTTGGAGTTCTCGTAGGCTTGAAGACGAAATTTGTCGAGCTCATTTAATTGTAGTAATCGCTTTTCCCCTACAGCTACTTGATCAAAATTGAGTTTCTGAATTGCCCAATAAGCCTTGTGCTGTAACTCTACCAGTAAGTGACAAGCCTTTCCGTACAGTAATTGATATAGTGACATCCCGATCGGTGTTTTGTAAGTAGTCCGGTAGGCCCATAATGCGTCATCCAACCTGAGCGACCAATCCTTTCGATTCGGATTCACCACTTTTTCCAAGATTCTCTTGACTTCCCTATTCGAGACCTCAGCTTGTCCGCTGGTTTGGGGATGATATGTTGTAGCGACCTTATGGTTGACCCCATACTTTACCAATAGAGCTGTGAATGACTTGTTGCAAAAGTCACTACCTTCGTCACTGATAATTGCCCTTGGCGTGCTAAACCTTGTGAAAATATTCTTTTGTAGGAATTTAAGGACCACCTTGGCATCGTTTGTTGGTAATGTTGCAGCTTCAACCCACTTTGATACATAGTCCACTACAAGTAGAATATACTGATTGTTCAGAGACGGCGGGAATGGCCCCATGAAATCAATGCCCCATACATCAAAAATTTCAACTTCAAGAATCGTTTGTAGAGGCATCTCATTCCATTTTGAAATGTTGCCCACCCTTTGACATCTATAACATGTTTTAACAAAATGGTGGGCGTCCTTGAATATTGTAGGCCAATAAAACCCAGATTAGAACACCTTCACTGCTGTCCTCTCACTCCCACAGTGTCCACCATACGCAGATGAGTGAACTCATGCAGAATGTTCTTCACTTCATTGTAGGGCACACACCTTCTAATCATCTTGTCGGCGCACTGTTTGAACAAGTAAGGCTCATCCCATATGTACCATTTCACGTCATGAAGAAACTTCTTTTTCTGTTGTCTTGTGAGATCAGGTGGAAGTACGTTGCTCACAAGATAATTTGCATAATCCGCATACCAAGGAAATTCTGTATTTATTCCAAATAGTTGTTCATCCGGGAATGATTCATTGATTTCACATTTGTCCTCTTTCAATTTCCCTTGGTTTTCCAGCCTAGACAAGTGATCGACTACCTGATTCTCCATCCCTTTTCTATCTTTTATTTCCAGATCAAACTCTTGAAGTAGGAGAATCCATCGGATAAGGCATGGCTTAGCATCCTTTTTAGCTATCAAATACCGAATAGCCGCATGATCCGTGTAGACTATCACCTTTGTTCCGATCAAATAGGCCCGGAATTTATCAAATGCGTACACTACTACAAGTAATTCTTTTTCTGTAGTTGTGTAGTTCAATTGAGTCTCTGTGAGTGTTTTACTTGCATAGTAGATAGCATGAAATATCTTGTCTCTACGTTGACCCAAAACATTTCTTGCATAATCACTTGCATCACACATTAGTTCAAATGGCATATTCCAATCCTGAGAGCGACGATCACGGAGTCAGAATCACTTTTTTCTTCAACAACTCAAGGCCAAATTACACTCCTCATCAAAGTTGAATCTTAAATCCTTCTCTAAAGACTACACAAGTGTAAGACCTCAAATTTTTTTAAATAAAAAGGAATTTCCTTTATTTATTATTTTGAAATAGTAAGGGTTGATTTGATTAATGTGGATAGTTAAGGGTTAAATACGCAAATATTTCAAAATAAGCAAGTGGTTATAAAATATTCATTGTTGTTTGAGAATATTCGTTTGGTCGTGGAATATTCATCGTCGGGAATATTCGTGATGCGACGCGCAGCGACCATGTGTGGGCCCCATAACTGAAAGCGATTGGATGAAGAAAACGACAAATATAAGTTGTTTTTAAATAACTAGCGTAGTTGTTACAGATTATCTTGTTAGAATACCCTGGTTAAAACACACTAATACGCGTTGTTGAAAAGAGAGACACCAGATTGCACCAATTATTGATTCTTACGTGAAGGCACTTTACTCAATAATGGTTACGTAAATTACTTATTCAATATTTTATTGAGTTAATAATTGTCATATTGATATTTTATATTCTTTGTTGTTTCAATAATTGTCATTACACGTATTTTTCATTATCGAAGCAATAATTCATATTATCTGAATAATATTATTAGATAACATTATTGGCAATGTCTAGAAAGTTACATCTAAGGAGAGGTTTGGTCATCTAATCAAGCGCCGCAAGAAGAAGAAATTCTTATTGAAAGCCCCTCTTTCCTTTGAACCGCTGCTGGTTTGTCAATATTGTGATTCGTAATATTATTTGTGAATAATTAATTATTGATTTATATGATGAGGAAAATATTGATTTTATGTGGATATAGATGGAGAAAATTTTTAAAATGACAATTGTTGAAAATTAATATTTTATCTTTTTCTGATAAAATAATTCATTTAAATATATTATTTTAATAATATATTAACGGTGATATTTTTACAATGAATGTGGGATATATGAGTATATGAGGAGGAAGAGTATTTTTGTGGCATTAAATGTTTAACACATGTTTTGTGTGTTGGTGGACACAATTATTGACCGAAATTTGATTATAAACATGTAAAATCACCCGTTTGTGGATTTCGGTCAATTTCTATTTGGAATTTGGAAAACTTTCTTCTGCAAAGTTGTAGAGAATTGAATTTCCTATAAAAACTCGTGAGATTCAAATTTTCTGATGAAAGGGCTATTTATTATGAATTATTGAAGTTCCGAAGCTCCGAAATAATTGATTTTTGGGAGTTTAAATTATTTTTGTTAAGAAAAACGTTTTTTGTATTTTTTTTTTTGGACATCATTAACATGTGTGGCTGGTGTTTTGACCAAAAGGTGGGCTAAGGAAAATTTGTATAATTATATTAATATTATATTAAATTTTCTGCTTTGGTGTTCTAAGCATTTTCCTATAAATAGGTGCTTGGGTTAAATTGAAAATCACACCGTAAACTCAAGTTTTCTCTATTTCTCTCTCGATATTTTGAGCGTATTCTTGTGAGTATTTTGAGTATACTTTGAGTATTGCTAGACGGTGCAAGTTCCTTCAAAGACTATACCCTTATTCCAAATTTTAAGTACTAATCTTTCGAGGTAAGGGATATTATTTTTTTTCGTAATGATATTATTTCTTCAATATCATTATACTGAAATGTTGATCTGAAGTTTTTATCAAATTTGGAACTTTTTCATGTCGGGGTTACTATTCATGGGTTACTATTCATGAGTTACTATTCACGAATTATTACTATTCACGAGTACTTATTCTATGGCGTGAAGATGTTTTTGTGGAATTTCTATCTTTTGGTGTGAGAGTTACTATTCACGATATCGGCACTATTCACGATATCTGACACTATTCACGATATACGGCACTATTCAATCGAAAAAATAAAAATTTTTTCTTTTTGTCCAAAATATCTATTCGGATACTAGCTACGATTGTATAAATGTTTTGATCATTCTTGAATTTTACACCACTATGATTATTTTTTGAGGTATTTTTGGACGTGGATAAAACCAAGTACGAATCCTTAATCCTTAATCCTTGTCATTTTGTTTCACCGGATTCGCTTTCTTTAAAAAATATTTTCATCATCCTCGGTCTTAAATGATGATATTATGGAATATCTTTGGCCTGTAGTCAAAGATGAATGATTTCTTAAGAATATCTTTGGCCTCAGAGTGCAAAGATGAATGATTTCTGAAGAATATCTTTGGCTGAGAGTGCAAAGATGAACAGTGTTTAAATGAACATGACCAATGATGAATATCTTTGGCTGTAGTACAAAGATGAATATTTGATTCGGATGTATATTGATTGATGTTACAGGGGATAAAAGATAGACGATGAACTTTTAAATTCATACATAGAAGATAGTAGTTTGCATTCTCTACTTAACTCTTCTAATGAATTATTATTTCATTGCGAATATTGATTTAAAGTTTGTTGTCTATTGTATTCTATTAGATTTTTCCTGTTGAAGACTAACGATAATTTGTTGTATATTATCTTAGTCATAATATTCTTTATTGAGCTAGTTGAGCTCACCCTTTTTCCTTTTTGTTCCATTTTTCTCGGAGGCGAGAATATAGCGATACGAGTCTGGGTATGGAATGAAGTTTTTAGAAAAGGATTGTTTAGTAGTCCTCACCATTTTGTAAAATAATGTATCAATAAATGTGATGAGGATTTATTTGAGTATAGATATTGTCTGAAGATAATATTTGTATTCAAACTCACGCTTTCTTTGTTGTAATAATAAAGTTGTAGTTGTTTACGTACCATGATTGACAACCCGAATAGGTGATGTATACCTATTTTGGGGGTGTCACGAGTTGGTATCGAGCTTAGGGATATGATCTCCAGCGAGATCGGGGAATAGAACTAGGAGGAGAGAGGCGAGTAAATCCTTCGCTAAAGGTGTCCTACCTAAGCTTATTTGTTAGTTGGTCGATATATAGGGATATTATGTGATATATTGATTTCCTTAATTAACCCTTGTTTTATGACGGTGATTTGAGAATGTCGAATTGAGAATATTAACATGGAGTAAATGAGACCGTGGAGATGCTCAGACTTACCAACGAGGAGAACGTCTAACAGTCGTGGCAATGTACCTCCCGTGAACAACACCGCTGAAAGCGAGATGATGAACGAGGGATGTTTAGAAGTTTTTGCGTATTCATGCAAAATCGACGAGGAAACTCGTGTTCAAAATCTGAGGAGGAAATGATAGCAATTCACGGGTTGTCACAAACAAGCAGCTTCAAAGAGTTGGGACCACCGTAATTTAAGGGAAAGCCGATCCCGATCATGGCGGAAGCATGGGTCAAACAAATTACCAAGATATTCGATGTCTTGGGATGCACGGAGAAACAGAAGGTTCCATTCGCCACCTTTATGTTCCGTGGGCGAAGCGGATCATCGGTGGGAGTTCATGGAAGCGCACCCATCCAAATTGCACTCTCAAGATGTCTTGGGAGACGCTTTGAAGCTATTTAATGACAAATACTTTCCCGAAAGTGTTCGTCATATGAAGGAAGTGGAGTTCATCGATTGAACAAAACAACATGACGGTGTCTCAAAGACGAGGCAAAGTTTGCGAGTTATCCAGTTTGCCTCATTTGGTGGAGAATGAGGAACGTATGACGCGGATGTTTCTTAGAGGTTTGAAACCCCATACGTCAATATCTCATTTCTCATAAATTTTCTCTTTATTCAGATGTTTGTAAATGTGGCTCAATTATTAGAGCGAGATAACGAGTACGGTCAACCGAGGACCACAACCAGGATCGTGTCGTAGATAGCGAATCAATGAGATAATGATAACTGCGGAGAAAGAAACAGACGACAGAATTGGTAACCACTCGGGTGGTAATCATGGCCATGAAAATAGAAGAAGCGAGTCGGGGAGATTTTAAAAGAGGAGATTTAATAAATGACCATGTGAAGATGATAAAGGTCTAAAAAAATCGGGTTCTAAGGGAGGAGAACGACCACCCATCATATATGCTACAAATGCGGAAAGAGGGACATATCACCAAACCGCCCACAACAGTTCAAGGTATGCTATAATTGTGGAAAGGAAGGACATATCGCTTCGAGATTATGCGATGGCGAAACCTAGTTCAATGGGGACGGTGACTCAAAAGATCGTCCCGGAAAAAAGTCAAAGTCAACGATTCCGGAAGAGCGTTTGTTGTGGATCGGTCATAATGCGAGGAACCCAAACGAGGTGATCACGGGTAAGCTATTTATAAATTCTTGCGAAGTTTATACCTTACTTGATCTGGGGTGCTACCCATTCATTTATCTCTCTGCATGTGCTCAACGTTTAAACTTGACTCGGAGAAATTAGACTTTGACCTATCTGTGGAAACTCCGTTAGGAGAAACTTTCATCACATCCACTCGCTTATAAATCTTGTTTGATTCAAGTTGGCACCATTACCTTACCTGCTGACCTTATCTCTTTAAAGATACTTGCTTTTGATGTGATTTTAGGGATTGATTGGTTAACTACTCATCATGCCAAAATTGATTGTTTTCGTAAGGTTGTTAGTTTTCATATTCCTAACCAACCCTGTTTATGCGAATTCAAGCAACTAAACCATTAAAATCGATCATTTCATATCTAATCATAAAGCTATTCGCTTATTAAAAAGCGGATGTCAAGCTTTCTTAGCCCATGTTATGGATTTGAATAAAGACACGCCAAATTTGAATGATATTCCCGTTGTTATTGACTTTCCCCGACGTATTTCGAAGAACTTCCGGTCCTACCCCCGTAACGTGAAGTTGAATTCTTTATTGATCTTGAACTGGTACAAAGCCCATTTCTAAAACCCCATATCGAATGGCTCCTATTGAACTTCAGAGTTAAAGGTCCAACTACGAGGAATTGTTGGACATCGGTTTCATTCGGCCTAGTACATCTCCTTGGGGTGCTCTGTTTTATTCGTAAAGAAGAAAGACGGGGAGTATGCGACTTTGTATTGACTATCGGAATTGAACCATGTCACCATCAAGAATAGGTATCCTCTACCTCGTATTGATGACTTGTTTGACCAATTGCAAGGGGCACAATTCTTTTCAAAAATCGATCTTCGCTTACGGATATCATCAAATTGAAGATTAAAATCGAGGATATTCCAAAGACGCCTTCGTAACTCTGGGATGGGCATTATGAATTCTTAGTCATGTCTTTCGGACTAACTAATGCTCCTGCGGCTTTCATGGATATGATGAACCGAGTATTCAAAGAATATTTGGATCAATTCGTTGTTGTCTTTATTGATGACATTCTCATATATTCCAAAAGCCGTGAAGATCATGAGCACCATTTGAAGCTGGTACTCCAAAGGCTTCGTGAAAACCAACTATATGCCAAATTGAAGAAATGTGAGTTCTGGCTTGAGGAAGTAGCATTCCTTGGGCACGTGGTGTCGAAACATGGAGTATCTGTTGATCCAAATAAGATTGAAGCAATACAAAGTTAGAGCAACCAAAAGTCGGTGGATCAAGTACGTAGTTTTTGGGCTTATTTGGTTATTATCGGAGATTCGTGGAAGGGTTTTCTCGAATCGCTACTTCATTAACCCAAATAACTTCGGAAGGATACAAAATTCGTTTGGAGTGAAGAATGCGAAAGAGTTTCCAAGAGCTTAAGAGAGACTTATTTCGGACTGTTCTAACAATACCATCCGGGTTCGGATGGATTTGTTATCTCTGACGATGCTTCGCAAAGGGTTAGGATGTGTTCTCATGCAACGTGGGAAAGTCATAGCCTATGCCTCATGACAACTTAAAGAGTATGAGAGGAATTATCCTACTCATGATCTAGAGTTAGCGGCAATCGTTTTCACCTTAAAGATATGGAGGCACTATCTATATGGGGAGAAAGTGGAGATATATTCGCACCATAAAAGCCTTAAATATTTCTTCACTCAAAAGAACTCAACATGCTGGCGGCCGACGTTGGCTCGAACTATTGAAAGACTACGACCACACTATTCAATACCATCCCAGTAAAGTTTAACGTGGTAGGCGATTTTGAGTAGAAAGATCATATGCGAACGAGCAGTGCGATGATGTCAAGTATACGACAGTAGCCCACTTTAATAGAAAAAGTTAAGGTTGCTCAAGCCACCGACCCGGAAATGATGCGTATGAAGAAGAAAGTACAAGAAGGAGCTATTCCTGAAGCGAGAATTGATGAAGAAGGAATACTTCGAGTCCACTCTAGACTTTGTGTTCCTAACGACTGATTTGAAGTACAAGATTATGATGGAGGCACACAATCGCCATTTGCAATCCATCCTGGAAGTACTAAAATGTATCGTGATCTTCACATACATTTTGGTGGAACAATATGAAGAGAGATTGCAAAGTTTATCTCGATGTGTTTAACTTGCCAACGTGTAAAGGCGGAGCATCTTGTACCTAAGGGTCCGTTGCAACCACTTGAGATTCTGGAATGGAAGTGGGAACACATTACTATGGATTTCGTTACGGGTCTTCCTACGGTTTCTCAAGGCATCAATGCTATTTGGGTTATTGTTGATAGATTAACCAAGTCTCGCTTTCATCTTGCCGATCACGGAGACTTATTCCTTGAACGTCTTGCTAGTATGTGCGTGAATGAGATTGTGAGGTTGCATGGCATGCTGTATCCATAGTTTTGGATCGTGACCCAAGATTCACTTCAAGATTTTGGGTTAGCTTGCAAAAAGCTATGGGCACGGTTTGCGATTTAGTTGACATACCATCCCCAAACCAGACGGACAATCGAGAGGACTATTCAAACTCTTGAAGATCTATTAAGACTCGTGTCCTGAGACTTCAAGGGTAGTTGGGATAAGTATTTACCATTGGTGGAATTCTCCTACAACAACAGTTATCGAGCAAGAAAGTATAGGTGTGGCTCCATTTGAAGCATTATATGGACGAAAATGTCGTTCTCAATATGTTGGGATGAGGTGGGTGAAGCAACATTGTTGGGACCCGAGTTAAATACGTATGACTCACCGAAAAGATCCAAATGATTCGACAACGTATACAAAACGGCACAAGATCGACAAAAGAGTTATGCGGATCTTCATCGAAAGGACGTGGAATTTAATGTAGGGGATCATGTATTGTATTGTTGCGAGTTGCTCCATGGAAGGGAGTTACAAGATTTGGGAAGAGAGGAAAGCTCAATCCACGATTTATTGGTCCATTTCAAATTCTTGACCGAGTAGGAAATGTAGCCTATAGACTTGCATTACCCTCCGAATATGTCTCGTGTTCATAATGTGTTTCACATATCTCATGCTTAAATAAATATGTGAAAGACCCGAACCACGTTATTGAGTTAGAACCGGACGAGATAGCGAAGACTTAACGTGTGAGGAGGTACTGTCAAGATCTTGGATAGGAAGGAGCATGTCCTACGCTAAGAAAGGTCATACCACAAGTTAAAGTTTTGTGGAGGAATCATGCTTATAGAGGAAATGACACGGGAGTTGGAAACGGAAATGAAAGCGAGGTATCCTCACCTTTTCAAAACACCAGTGTGCGTACATCAATTTCGAGGACGAAATTTCATAAGGAGGGAGGTTGTAAGACCTCAAATTTTTTAAATAAAAGGAATTTCCTTTATTTATTATTTTGAAATAGTAAGGGTTGATTTGATTAATGTGGATAGTTAAGGGTTAAATACGCAAATATTTCAAAATAAGCAAGTGGTTATAAAATATTCATTGTTGTTTGGAGAATATTCGTTTGGTCGTGGAATATTCGTCTTTGTAGGGAATATTCGCAATGCGACTGACGGCATACCCATGTGTGGGCCCCATAACTGAAAGCGATTGGATGAAGAAAACGACAAATATAAGTTATTTTTAAATAACTACGCGTAGTTATTCTGAATTAATCTTGTTAGAATACCCGTTGGTTAAAACACACTAATACGGCGTTGTTGAGCAGATAGCACACGGTATTGCACCAATTATTGATTCTTACGTGAAGGCACTACTCAATAATGGTTACGATAATTCTTTATTCAATATTTTATTGAGTTAATAATTCTTTGCGTTGATATTTTATATTCTTTGTTGTTTCAATAATTGTCATTACACGATTATTTTTCATTATCGAAGCAATAATTCATATTATCTGAATAATATTATTAGATAACATTATTGGCAATGTCTAGAAAGTTACTGCCTAGGAGAGGTTTGATCATCTAATTGCGGCGCAAGAAAAGAAATTCTTATTGGAAAGTCCCTCTTTCACAGGAACCTGCACGGTTGTCATATTATTGTGATTACATAATATTATTTGTGAATAATTAATTATTAATTTATATGATGAGGAAAATATTGATTTTATGTGGATATAGATGGAGAAATTTTTAAAATGACAATTGTTGAAAATTAATATTTTATCTTTTTCTCGATAAAATAATTCATTTAAATATATTATTTTAATAATATATTAACGGTGATATTTTTACAATGAATGTGGGATATATGAGTATATGAGGAGGAAGAGTATTTTTGTGGCATTAAATGTTTAACACATGTTTTGTGTGTTGGTGGACACAATTCTTGACTAAAATTTGATTATAGCTTGTAAAATCACCCGTTTGTGGATTTCGGTCAATTTCTATTTGGAATTTGGAAAAACTTTCTTCTGCAAAGTTGTAGAAAATTGAATTTCCTATAAAAACTCATGAGATTCGAATTTTCTGATGAAAGGGCTATTTATTATGAATTATTGAAGTTCAAGTTCAAAATAATTGATTTTTGGGAGTTTAAATTATTTTTGTTAAGAAAAACGTTTTTGTATTTTTTTTTTGACATCATTAAGATGTGTGGCTGGTGTTTTGACCAAAAGGTGGGCTAAGGAAAATTTGTATAATTATATTAATATTATATTAAATTTTCTCGCTTTGGTGTTCTAAGCATTTTCCTATAAATAGGGTCTTTAGGTTAGAATTGAAAATCACACCGTAAACCTGAAGTTTTCTCTATTTCTCTCTCGATATTTTGAGCGTATTCTTGTGAGTATTTTGAGTATACTTTGAGTATTGCTAGACGGTCTAAGTTCCTTCAAAGACTATACCCTTATTTCCAAATTAGAAGTACTTAATCTTTCGAGGTAAGGGATATTATTTTTTTTCGTAATGATATTATTTCTTCAATATCATTATATCTTTGAAATGTTGATCTGAAGTTTTATCAAATTTGGAACTTTTTCATGCTCGGGGTTACTATTCATGGGTTACTATTCATGAGTTATTATTCACGAATTACTATTCACGAGTACTATTAAGCTGAAGCGTGAAGATGTTTTTGTGGAATTTCTATCTTTTGGTGTCGAGTTACTATTCACGTATCGGCACTATTCACGATATCTGACACTATTCACGTATACTGACTATTCAATCGAAAAATAAAAAATTTTTCTTTTTGTCCAAAATATCTATTCGGATACTAGCTCGATTGTATAAATGTTTTGATCATTCTTGAATTTTACACCACTATGATTATTTTTGAGGTATTTTTGACGTGGATAAAACCAAGTACTGAATCCTTAATCCTTAATCCTTGTCATTTTGTTTCACCGGATTCGCTTTCTTTAAAAATATTTTCATCATCCTCGATCTTAAATGATGATATTATGGAATATCTTTGGCACTGTGGTCAAAAGATGAATGATTTCTTAAGAATATCTTTGGCACAGTAGTGCAAAGATGAATGATTTCTGAAGAATATCTTTGGCACAGAGTGCAAAGATGAATGTGTTTAAATGAACATGACGGTGATGAATATCTTTGGCAGATAGTGCAAAGATGAATATTTGATTCGGATGTATATTGATTGATGTTACGGGGATAAAAGATGAGCGATGAACTTTTAAATTCATACATAGAAGATAGTAGTTTGCATTCTCTACTTAACTCTTCTAATGAATTATTATTTCACTATGAATATTGATTTAAAGTTTGTTGTCTATTGTATTCTATTAGATTTTTCCCTGTTGAAGACTAACGATAATTTGTTGTATATTATCTTAGTCATAATATTCTTTACTGAGCTAGTTGAGCTCACCCTTTTTCCTTTTTGTTCCATTTTTCTCAGGAGGCGAGAATATAGCGAGTACGAGTCGGGGTATGGAATGAAGTTTTTAGAAAGGATTGTTTAGTAGTCCTCACCATTTTTGTAAAATAATGTATCAATAAATGTGATGAGGATTTATTTGAGTATAGATATTGTCTAGAAGATAATATTTGTATTCAAACTCACAGTTTTACTGTTGTAATAATAAAGTTGTAGTTGTTTCTGTACCATGTATTGACAACTCAGAATAGGTGATGTATACCTATTTTGGGGGCGTCACAACAAGGGTTTTCCCGTTTTAGAAAAATCCTTTATGAATCTCCTATAGAACCCAGCATGTCCTAAAAAGTTTCTCATTCCTTTGACTGAACTTGGCGGAGGCAACTTCATAATTGTTTCCAGCTTTGCTTTATCGACCTCCAATCCTTGCGCCGAGACTTTGTGTCACAAGATTATACCTTCTTCCACCATAAAGTGGCATTTTTCCCAATTAAGGACCAAATTTGTGTCGGTGCATCTTTGTAAGACCATTACCAAATTTTCCAAACACGCGTCAAAATTATCTCCATAGACAGAGAAATTGTCCATGAAGACTTCCACATTCTTTTCCACCATATCTGAGAAGATGGCCATCATGCACCGCTGAAAAGTAGCAGGTGCATTACACAATCCGAATGACATCCTCCTGAATGTGAACGTACCATATGGGCATGTAAATGTAGTCTTCTCTTGATCCTCAGGAGTGGTAACGATTTGATTGTAGCCCGAGTATCCATCCAATAAGCAATAATACAAATGCCCCGCCAATCTGTCCAACATTTGATCGATAAAAGGTAGAGGGAAGTGATCTTTGCGGGTTGCTTTATTCAATTTTCTGTAGTCCATACAAACCCTCCAGCCAGTCACTATCCTTGTTAGAATCAACTCATTGGTATCGTTCTGCACCACTATCATTCCTCCTTTTTTCGGCACGCATTGCACTGGACTCACCCATTTGCTGTCGAAAATCGGGTAGATGATGCCGACATCTAACCACTTTAAGATTTCTTTCTTCATAACTTCCTTCATAATCGGGTTAAGTCGCCGTTGTTGCTCCACCGTCGGTTTTGCCTCATCTTCCATTAAGATCTTGTGCATGCAAAATGAAGGGCTGATTCCCTTTATATCTGCAATTGTCCACCCGATCGGCGATTTGTGTTCCTAAGCACCTCGGCAGCTTTTCTTCCTATGATTAGATTAAGTACAGCAGAAATAATAACAGTAAAGAATTTGAATTGCCTAAATACGCATACACCGGGTGTTTAGGGAGTGGCTTAAGTTCTAGCTTTGGTGGCTCTTCCAATGATGGTTTCAGTTTTTCTGCGGCTACTTCCTCCGCGTGCAATGGTTCAAACGGTGTTCTAAATCTGGAAACTCATGGCAATGAGTCTAGTATTTGTAAGTACTCCACCAATTCTGGATCATCGACCTCTTCATCCCCCAATAACATTGTTTCTAACGGATCGTGAACCAAACCCTTACTCATATCTTCACCGATGATTTGCTCAATTAAATCCATTCGAAAACATTCTTCCTCATCCGTGGGAAATTTCATGGCCTTAAACACATTGAATTTTACTTCTTGATCTTGGACCCTCATAGTGAGTTCTCTCTTTTGTACGTTTATGAGTGTCCTGCCCGTGGCCAAAAATGGTCTCCCTAGGATAATTGGGATGCTCTTGTCTTCCTCAAAATCCAGAATGATAAAGTCCGCAGAGAATATAAACTTATCCACTTTCACTAGAATGTCCTCTACTATGCCTCTCGGATATGTGACTGACTTATCCGCCAACTGTAATGTGATGTTCGTAGGCCTTGGTGCAGGCAAACCCAATTCTAAGTATACTGACAATGGCATAAGGTTTACACTCGCCCCCAAATCACATAAACACTTATTGAAATGCATATCTCCAATTGTGCATGGAATAGTAAAGCTCCTCGGATCCTTGAGTTTTGGTGGTAATTTTTGCTGTAATACCGCACTACACTCCTCTGTTAGTGCCACGGTCTCAAAATCTTCCCATTTCTTTTTCCTTGACAGAATCTCTTTCATAAATTTTGCATAGCTCGGCATTTGTTCTAGGGCCTTTGCAAATGGTATGTTGATTTGAAGTTTCTTGAAAACTTCAAAAAATTTTGAAAATTGCTTGTCTAATTTCTGTTTTTGGACAATTGGCTTATTGTTCATACTTGTTTCCTCACTCTGTTTATCCTCACCCTTGCTTACTTCAATTTTTCTTCTATCATCAAATTTTTCATCCGGAGTCACTGAATTTTCTTCGTTAGTACCCTCAAGCTGTTTCCCACTCCGCAATGTGATTATTTGACACTGTTCATGATTACCCTTATGATTTCTCTCGGTGTCACTTGGTAATGTCCCTTGTGGTCTATTATTCAATGCCAACGCCATTTGACCTATCAGATTCTCTAGATTCTTAATCGCCCTATCTTGTGATTTCATAGTCATGGCGTGATCTTTTATAGCAAACTCGGTGGTAGTCATGAATTTTGCCAACATTTCATCCATATCAGATTTCCTTTCTTGATATTGAGCTGGTTGTTGCTGGTTCTGAAATCATGGTGGATATGATTGTCGTGAAGCTTGATTTTGCTGGTTATTGCTCCATGAGAAATTCGGATTATTCCTATTTCCTTGATTGTATGTGTTCTGATATGTATTTTACGAAATTCTATTATAATTGCCGATGAACTGCACAGCTGCTAGATTAATCGTGCATTGCTCCGTTGGGTGCTCTCCCGCGCACAACTCGCATATTATTGCCATTTGCTGTACTTGCTGTGATTGTTGTGTTTGTGCTGCTTTCACCGACTCCAACATCTTTGAAAGTGCAGATATCTGTGCTTGCATCGCTGTCATACTATCTACTTCTAACACACCAGCTGCCTTCGCCTGTGTCATTCTTGTTGTGGGCCACTGGTAGTTATTAGCCACCATGGTTTCAATCAACTCGTATGCTTCCTCATAACTCTTAGCCATGAACGCTCGCTTGGACGCCGCATCAATACTTGTCCTGAGATTCCCATGTAGTCCATTGTAAAAGGTGTTCATTTGTAGCCACTGGGGCAATCCACGATGTGGGCATTTTTTGAGCAGTTCTTTGTATCTCTCCCAAGCCTCATATAATGACTCCCCATGTTGTTGTTCAAACATCGTAATCTCGTTCCTCATCTTCGCAGTTTTCGCCGATGGAAAGAATTTTACGAGGAATTTTTGAGCTAAATCCTCCCATGTTGTTATCGAACCGGATGGTAGAGAATGCAACCAACTCTTCGCCTTGTCCCGTAAAGAGATTGGGAACAATCGAAGTCTCACCACCTCATCCGAAACCCCATTGAACCTAAAAGTGTCGCACATTTCCAGAAAGCTGACCAGATGCTCGTTCGGATCGTCATTTATAAATCCCCAAAACTGAACTGAATTCGAAATTATTTGTATTATCCCAGGCTTAATTTCGAACGTATTTGCTGTTATTGTTGGCCTAGTGATGCTTAATCTATGATTCGACCACCTTGGGTGTTCTTGAAATCCCTTAATGCTTTTCGATCTTCTACCGCCATTCTTTTACCTCTTCCTTTTCAGATGCTTCGAATTCTTGCCTCGTTTCCTTGATCCACTTACTCAACCTCTGAAGCCTTTTCTCAATGTCGTCCTCAAAAGGCAACAAGTCTGGATTTTTGGACCGAGTTTGCATAAACTGCTTCCACACCTGAAATAGAAGAAACAATA
Organism: Panax quinquefolius; assembly: GCA_020205615.1. Taxonomy (NCBI): domain Eukaryota; kingdom Viridiplantae; phylum Streptophyta; class Magnoliopsida; order Apiales; family Araliaceae; genus Panax; species Panax quinquefolius. Next base: position 40,793,337 of record CM035161.1, read on the forward strand.
CAAAAATAAAAATGTCTAAGTAAAACTGGATTAATTAAACTGATATTGTAAAACTATTAAGAATTATACTAAATAGTCCCCGGCAACGGTGCCAAAAACTTGTTGGGTAAAATCTATATACGCACAACACGCAAGTATACGTGGTCAACAAGTAATAAAGTGATAAGTAGAGTATCATTCCCACAGAGACAATTTAATAAGAAACTTAACTTCACAATTATCAATTTCCTATTAATCCTAATTTTATTAAACTATCCAATTCAATGAATAAAAATAATTATTATAAATTAAAAAGTAATTAAACTATCACAAACCAATCACAAATATCAAAATCTGGAATTTCAAATAATTAATGGAAAATTAGACTTATGACTTCACCCTAAGCTTCACTCTGATTTTAACACCTTTATTCCAATTCATTGCACTATCCCAGTTTATTAATCAAGAACACGAACGTAGTATTAACCACCTCTCGATGCACTAATACCGTATTAACATCAAATCCACAATTAAGATAGAAATCTGCTAAACACCTTAAGCAACTAACTCACAATATCTCTATGTGAATTACAATTGAAGAAGGTTGAAGAATAAATTCTCTATCCGATTACATGCGGTGTCAAGCATATCTCTACCTTAACACTCATCAAGTTTAAGCTATTAACAAAATCCTGAACACATGTTATATCAACTAGGTCTAGATTTGAATATCCTCTCTCGATTCCATCCAACTCCATAAAGAATTGTTGATCAGGCAATTCATAGATTCAAGCTCAAATCAATATAGATAAACTGGAAATAGCTTATTAAATTGGAAATCAAAGTTTACAAAATCATAGATTCACTTAAGGATCCATCACAAACCTAAAAAATGAATTAGTTCATAATAAACGAAATAAACACTGAATAAATCATGGAAATCATTCTTTCAATTACAAATAATAAACTAGAACGAAGAATATTGAAAAACACCCTTCACGTAGCCTAGAATCGCAATCGTCTCGAAAATCTCCTTGAAATACGCCTCCAACGCTTGCTTAGAAAATCTGAGATTAATCTTCGTAATTTGTCTTGTGTCCTTTAATCTCAGTGTTTGTTGCTAATTATATACTTCAACATGTATTTTTATTACAATTCCATTCCAAAAAAAGTCCCAAGTCATCACCATCACTAAAACTCCACACTTGTAGCACTAGAAACCAACTAGGAGACTTCAAAATCGAGTAAGCAAGCCCCAGCTTGCTATTTCCCTTTGTACAAGCCAGCCCGACTTTGCTACCTTCTTCTTATTCCCGCCTTGGACCCCATGCCCCGGCTGGATCCCAAGGCACAAAAGGGCAACCCCGACTTGCTATGAAACTGCCCATTACTTTTCCTGCTGGAACCTCCTCTACTAAAACTACCATAACTTTTAAACCATAAGGATTTATGGGGCCTGTAACCTATCAAATAGAAGCTATCGACGAGATCTACAACTTTCATTCTTTGAACTTTCAGAAATAACAAACGGATGAAGGTATAAATTGCATCAGGCAAACAACAATGCGTAATGACAATCAAACAACTCTTAACTTTGTCTTTGTTGCTAGAAGGCCATATTATCGCATCCGAACTTCCGATTAGAATGATGCAAGACGTTTCGGAATGCCAAGAAAGAGTTCCTCAACATAATCCAAGTTCCACGCCACAAACATGAAATGCACATAAAATGAAATGAAGGCCCGAACGATACCCGGAATTGCTTTTTCTTGCATTTTTCATACCAATAGTTGGTCACTCCACTTCCAAACATATAATCTACAAAATGAAACAAAATGCATGAAAAGTAACTAAGAAACACGAGATTAAGCAAATAATTCAAGTAATAGATGGCGGATAAGTAGGTATAAAACCTACTTATCAATTCTAGATAAAGAAGACACTTAGATTGCCACAAGATATTTTTTGAATTATTGATTCTTACGTGAAGGCACTACTACTCGATAATTGTTACAAAGAATTACTGCTCAATATTTTATTTTATTGATTCAATAATTGCTGCGTTGATATTTTATATTATTGTTGTTTTAATAATTGCCACATCACAGTATTTCCCATTATCAAATCAATAATTCATATTATTTGAATAATATTATTAAATAGCATTATTGGCAATGTCTAGAAAGTTCTGTCAAGGAGAGGTTTGGTCACCTAATTGCGGCGCGCCATGGGAGAAATCCTTATCGAAAAGCCCCCTCTTCCTCGAGGCTACTTAGTTGTCATTATTGTGATTCTGTAATATTATTTGTGAATAATTAATTATTGATTTATATGATAAGAAAATATTTATTTTTTGTGGATATAAATGAAGGAATTCTGCAGGAATTATTTGTTGAAAGTTGGCAATTATTTTTCTCCGATAAAATATTCATTCATATACATTATTATAATATATTAAAATTGTTAATAATATTATTATTATAATATATAAGCATGTGGTTAAAATGTATCTGAATACTTCGTTTTAGCATTGTTATGGTTGCTGGGAATGGTTGGTGAGAATTTGCTTGCAAAGTGATATTGCCTAATTTTTGTGGGCCCTCAATTGTGAAAATAAGTTGTTAGGCCATTGATTGGTGGAAGTGGGTTGGTGAATTTGATTCCTGCAAGTTAATTTTCAAAGAGTGGCCCGCCAACATTAAAAAATTAAGGAGTTAGGCAGAATTAGGTATGAAAAGTTTGGCTCAGCAGTCTGTTTTTTCTTCGAAGCTGCACTATAAATAGAAGGATAACCCTCCTTCCTCAACACACCATTTCAGATTCAAAAATTCTTATTCTAAAGTATTGTGAGTATTTTCTTGAGTATAAGAATACTTTGAGCGTAGTTTTTCTGCAAGATTTTCTCAGAATAATATCCTATATTTCAGTCAAATCCAGTTTCTACTAAGGTAAAGGATATTATTTTATTGCTTCTATAATTCCTGAAATGATTAGAAATTTCGCTTCATCTAATATCATTTCATAGGAATATTGGTATGAACTTTTTAATCAAATTTGGAATTTTTATGATCGAGTAGTCGCTTGTTATAGGTCTTCGTTTCACTGAGCATCGTTTTCACGATTCTTTAACGTAGTCTTATTTACGATTCGCTTATTCATCGTTTCACAAAAGAAAAAAAATTATATTTTTTTTTTCTTCCAGGTTATCTATTGTGACCCTTATTCTTGGAATTGAATCCATGTTTTGATCTTTATTCTTGAATTTTACTCCATTATGGTTTATTATGGAGTATTTATAAACTTGAATTATCTAAAGTACGAATCCCTAATATTTGTCCTTCTGTCTCACTAGATTCGTTTTCTCTAAAATGTTTTTCATCATCCTCAGTCCTTGATGGTGATACTTGATGAATATCTTTGGCACAGAGTGCAAAAATGAATGATTACTCTTTGAATATCTTTGGCTCAGTAGTGCAAAGATGAATGTGTTGAGATGAACATGACCAACTGGTGATACAAATGAATATCTTTGGCCCGTAGTACAAAGATGAATATTTGATGCAAGATGTATATTGATTGATGTTACAGAGCTAAAATATTGATGATGGACCGTTAAATTCATAAATGATAGTAGATTTCATTCTCTACTTAACTCTTCTAATGAATTGATATTTCCGCTGCGAATATTGATCTAAAACTTGTTGTCCATTATATTTTATCTGATTTGTTGAAGGCTAACGATAATTTGTTGTTCATTATCTTAGTCATAATATTCTTTACTGGGCTAGTTGAGCTCACAATTTTCCTTTTTGTTCCATTTTTCTTCTCAGGAAATGAGAACATAGCAGGAACCAGTTGGGTATAGAGTGATGGTCCTAGACAGTTATTTTAGCAGTCCTCACTATTTTTGTAAAATAGTGCATCAATAATTATAATGAGGACTTTATTTGGGTGTGGATATTATCTAGAAAACAATATTTGTATTTAAACTCACAGTATGTGTTGTCGTATTTTGCATGACAATTGTAATAACAAAGTTGTAGTTGTTTTCTATACCATGTATTTGGCGACTCAGAATGGGTGATGTATACCTATTTTGGGGGCGTCACACTTGGCCCGTAGTGCATGGATAATTCGATGATGTGGATTATTTATTGAGCTATGTTACATCAATAAAACATTAATTGTGAGACCCCAGATTTTATCAATAAAGATTTAAATTTTGTCGAAATAATTTTTTAATATTATGGTGTGAATTTGAGATAATATTATAGTTGTGGGTAGTATTTATAAATTTTGCAAAGTATGCAAGTGGTTATATTATATTCGATTGGTGGGAATATTCGATTTAGCGAGGGAATATTAGGTACAGGCAACTCAATCATTGGTGGACCCTACAAATGTAATTATTATCGGATTGAAAAACGACAAAAAATATTTTATTGAAATAACGGCGGAAGTTTTACCATTGATCTTTGTTGAACTACTCGGTAGTAAAAAGTACGATGTCGTGTGGTTGCATAGTAAGCACCAGTATTGATTATTGATGCTTATGTGAGAAGTCACTCGGTTTGATTCCATTATTGTCGATTAATAATATGAATTATTATAATGCGATAATGACGTTTTGTTTTATTCAGTATTATTAACGTAATAAAAGCGAAACATCTTTTATATAAAATGAATACTTTATTAAAGTTATTACATAAATAGAATATATTATATTTTATTATGCATAGTTGCATAGTGTTTATTAGTGTTTTGCATAGTGTTGCATAGTGTTTTCATAGTAAAATGTTTTTATATAATAGAATATATTATATTTTATTTAAAAGATTTTGCTTTAAATATGGATAGTCAGATTAAAGTAAATCAATACGGACCGTTCATGGATTAATTACTATGCATTCTATTTTCCTATAAATAGAAGCTCATTCCTTCATTATTTTCTTACGAATTCAATTTGAAACTCTGAGAGAGAAACTATAGAGAGAACGAAGAAGAGTATTCGCGGTACTTCACTACTTTGATATCCAAATGTCTTTTACGGTAAGGGATATTATTTGTTGTGCCGTAAGGGGTGTTATTCTTTCTTATTCATGAAGAGAACTTCACATTATTCCATTCATTATTATTACATTGGAATAACTTTTAAAAAAGTGGCATACCCTATACATATAACTTTTGTATCGCCATGGCATACCTATACTTGGTGAAATCCTTATATTATTCCATTCTTATTTATTACATTGGAATAACTTTTGTATCGCTTAATCCCCTATACTTGGTGATTTTCTTACATTATTCAATTCTTTATTATTACATTTGGAATATCCTCACATGTGTTTTTTACACCTGACTGGTTCCATTGTTTATTATTCAAAGATTTATTATTACATTTGGATCATCACAGCTTGTGAATTTCACGACACGGTTCCGTTATTATTATTACTGTTGGAATAACTTTTCATACATCTGCAATCTGCGTGCATGGTGATTTCTTTTGTTATTCCATTCTTTATTATACCCAGTTGGTTAAAACTTTGACTTCTATACTCCATGAAATTAGTAGAATATCCTTGATATTTGCGTTTCATCCAGTATCTTTTCATGGAAATATTCTTCTGAGCATTCTTGAATTTTACTCTACAAAGAAGTATCATGTTGACAACTTGGACGTTATTGGTTCTTGGATTAATTAATTCTTGAACTTGTTTTATTGAATTATTATGTCATTGTCATCATCCTCATGTTATGTTATGTTATGTTGAAAGTTATCTATGTCTTACGTGCATAGATGAACTTGGTATGATTATGACCAGGGATCATTCGGTATAATCATGACCTGCTATAAATGATGTGACAAAAGTCCTCGATTGGCTGTAATGCGATGATGGATAATTTTTGGTATGATTATGACCGGGGTGATTCGGTATAGTCGTGAACATTGATAATTTGATGAAAATCCTTGACCGTAGTACGAGGATGATTAGATGTGGTGGTTTATTTATTAAAATTTGAGTCTCGTGATAAAAATTGATGAAAACCTTTTAAAACCTAAAAGATAGTAGACTTTATTTTCTACTTGACTCTTTTAATGGATTGCATATTCATTGCAGATTAAACCGGTTGTCTATTGTATTTTATCGGTTTAACAACTTTGTTGAAAGGCTAATGATAATTTATTCGCATTATCTTAGTCATAATATTTCTTCTTGGGCTAGTTGAGCTCACCCTTTCTTTCACTTTGTTCTCTTGAAATGAGAACATATATTTGAGACGAGTCGGGAACGCAGTAATGGTCCGAGAGGATAGCATTAGTTGTCCTCACTATTACGTGAAATAGTGTGATAATAGTTGTAATGAGGACTCCTTTTGAGTTTGTATAATATCTAGTAGACAATATTTGTATTCAAACTCACAATTTATGTCGTATTATACCTGCACAGTTATATTAGTAAGTTGTATTTGAATTTATGTACCATGTAAGTGGCGACCCAAGATGGGTGATGTATATTTAGGGGCGTCAGCGTTGGTATCGAGCTTAGGGATATGATCCACAGGTGAGATGTGAGATAAGAACTAGGAGGGAGAGACGAAATTCTTCGCTAGTATGACCTACCTAAATTTATTTGGTATTTAATTGGTCTCAATTCGAGTATAGGGATAATATGTGATATGTTAATTAACCCTTGTTTTGTGACGGTGTTTGAGAATGACATCCGAAAATCTTTGAGATAAGCAATGAAGCACATGAGAGTGTTGATTAAACTCAAAACAAAAGGTAACGACCAACAACACGATAATAATCATCTTTGGTGGCAATTCGCTATCGAAACAATGATAATCATCGTGGGGAAATTATCATGCTAAGAATGGTAACCACTTGATTGGTAATCATGGCAAAGATAATAGAAGTGGAAATTGCAAGAAGAGAATGTCATTTAGCTCAATTTTGTTGTGCACCAAAGTCAAGTCTAGTTGGGGACGGTGGCACCAAAGGTGGATATGGACAAAACAAAGTCGTTGGTTTTAGGAAGTGCATTTTCATGACTTCTCAAAAGCGAGTAAACCGAACGAAGTTAGCACGGTTAGTTAATTATAAATTACGAAGTCTATACCTTATAAGATCTGGATTCTACCCATTATTTTATCTCTCTTACTTGCGTTCAACGTTTAAATTTGACTCAAGAAGTTAGACTTTGACTTATTGGTTTGAAACTTCGTTAGTAGGAGCCTTCGTTCACATACTATTTTTAAATCTTGTTTGATTCAAATAAACACTTTCACGTTACACATGTCGATCTTATCTTTTGAAAATACTTGCCTTTGATGTGATTTTAGGAATCAATTGGTTAACTACTCATCATGTTTTTCGTAAGGTTGTTAGCTTTTATATTCATAACTAACCTGTTGTGCGAATTCAAGTAACCAAACTACTAAAGTCAATTATTGTCATATCAAGCCATAAGTAAAGAGCCCCGAACCTTTCGTTGTTGACTTCCTTGTGTGGAATGCACCGAAGCCAGGCTTTCTATAGAAAACATCGTGAATGAAGATGGCAAGTTTATAGGTATCATTGTGAGGTGCTATCTAGGTTAAGGGATAGAAGTCACAGTTGGTATCAATGTGACGTACTATCCAAGTCTTGGATGAGAGTCACAGTTTTGAATGATATTTCTATTATTAATAAATTTCTTGGTGTATTCTTAAAGACTTCTTAGCCTACTTAGAGCGTGAAATCGAATTTCGTATTGACCCCAGTACAAAACCCATTTCTTAAACCCTCAAATATTTCTTCAACTAAAAGGACCTGTTTACGTGAATTATGATGAAAGTCATAATAAAAGTATAGAACTGATGAAAATCATGGGTATATGAAGTATTAGTAAGTTTTATGATGAGTTATGTTGGTTAGTATGTGAAAACATGAAAGTTTCTTAGAAATCACAAAGAGTTGAAAATCGATTTTGGTGAAAAAGCGTAACATGAAATTCAATTGACCATATCTCCTATTATATTTTGAATTTTTTGAGTGTGGTCAAGTCCTAGAGTTAGATCTATGAGTTACCTAACTAATCCAAGTGGAATTAGTGGAAAAGGTGTTGTAGATTTTTGTGTGGACTGATTTTAGCAAAGGAGTGCAAAGCTGTAAAAACCAAAAAAGTCACGCCCATGATTTTAGAGGGGCTGTTTCGGCCACTTAAATTATGAGAAAAATTCTGGCCTTTTGGGACATGAAGGTATATGGTATAAAGTACCTCTTGTCCAAAAATGAGCTCATTCGACTTAAAATGAGCAAGTTATGACTATTTCAATATTTAGGTTATTTCGAATGAAAAATGCTATAACCTAGGTTCTATAACTCAGATGACCATGAAATTTAAATCTGGAGGCTCACATTAACATGTGTAAGGTCCTGCCAAGATTTGGGAATTTTGGAGTTAAACTTGAGGTAGCTAATTTCTTAAGGAATTAATTAGAAATTAATTTTTGAAAAATAGTAAATGAATTTTAAAAATTAGAGAAAAATATATTTTCATTATGGGACTATATTATGCTAAATCCCAGAAAAAGAAATATTTTTGGGATTGATTTGATATTTTCATGAAAATGGTTTAATTCTGAACATATGAGTTAAATATGTTATGTGAAGTAACAAAATTGGAAAATAGGATTTTATGGCTAGAAATCCTATATAGAGTATATACATATTTTTGATGAGGATTTGATCATTGGTGATGATATCTTATGAGTATGGCATTTTTGAATGATTAAATGCATTATATGGTAAAAAAGCGTAAACAATTGAAATAAATTGTTTATAAATTTAAGAAGTGATTAAAATATTGTTATAATATTAATGATATTAGATTATGAAATTATTAAGTGATTGATAACATGGGGATATTCTTGAATCCTGGATAAATTATATTATAAATGTTTAATATTTATCCTTTATCTCATTTGATTGATTCTTTATATCATTGACATGATCCTCGTGTTTATATTATGTTGAAAGTCATCCATGGCTCACGTGCGTAGATGGACTTGGTATGATTATGACCGAGTTGTTGGTATAATCATGACCGTAATTGAAAACACGATTATCTTTGTACGTGAGTGCATGGATAATTGTGATCGTGATACTAATGAATACACGATTATCTTTGGCACGTAGTGCGTGGATAATTGTGATCGTGATACTAATGAATACACGATTATCTTTGGCACGCAGTGCATGGATAATTTGTGGTCGTGATACTAATGAATACACGATTATCTTTGGCACGTAGTGCATGGATAATTTGTGGTCGTGATACTAATGAATACACGATTATCTTTGGTAGTAGTGCATGGATAATTTATTCATTGATACTTAATGAATACACGATTATCTTTGGTAGTAGTGCATGGATAATTTGTGGTCCCGATACTAATGAATACACGATTATCTTTGGCACGTAGTGCATGGATAATTTGTGGTCGTGATCTTAATGAATACGATTATCTTTGGTAGTAGTGCATGGATAATTTGTGGTCGTGATACTAATGAATACACGATTATCTTTGGCCGTAGTGCATGGATAATTTGTGGTCGTGATACTAATGAATACACGATTATCTTTGGTCGTAGTGCATGGATAATTCGTGGTCGTGATACTAATGAATATCCTTGGCCTGTAGTGCAGGGATGATTCGATGATATGGATTAATTATTGAGCTAAGTCTCAGCAATGAAATATTAATTCATGAATGTGGTAAAAGTCATCTTTGGCCGTAGTGCATTCATGGACTTGGTATGATTATGACCAGGGATTATTCGGTATAATCATGACCGTAATTGAAAACACTAATATCCTTAGCCAGTAGTGCATGGATAATTCGTGGTTGTGATACTATTAAGCTAAGTCTTAGTATTATTGGTTTTACAGTTATATATCTTTGGCCTGTAGTGCAAAGATGAATTGTTAATAAATATCTTTGGCCTGCAGTGCAAAGATGAATTGTTAATGAATATCTTTGGCCGGATTGCGAAGATGAATTTAATATTTTTAACGATAAGGGTATTCAAGGTATCCTCACCTCTTTATCATACCAGTCGTACCCTAATTTCGAGGGAAAATTCCATAAGGAGGGAGATTGTGAGACCCATTTTATCAATAAAGATTTAAATTTTGTCGAAATAATATTTTAATATTATGGTGTGAATTTGAGATAATATTATAGTTGTGGGTAGTATTTATAAATTTTGCAAAGTATGCAAGTGGTTATATTATATTCGATTGGTCGGGGAATATTCGGTTTAGCGAGGGAATATTAAATGCAACAACTACTCAATCATTGGTGGACCCCACAATGAATTATTGTCGATTGAAAAACGACAAAAAATATTTTATTGAAATAACGGCGGAAGTTTTACTGGTTGATCTTGTTGAACTACCGGTAGTAGTAAAATACGATGTCGTGTGATTGCATAAGTAGCACCAGGTATTGATTATTGATGCTTATGTGAGAAGTCACTCGGTTTGATTCCATTATTATCGATTAATAATATGAATTATTATAGCGATAATGACGTTTTGTTTTATTATTATTATTAACGTAATAAAATGCGAAACATTTTTTATATAAAATGAATACTTTATTAAAGTTATTCTATAAATAGAATATATTATATTGTATTATGCATAGTGTTGCATAGTGTTTTGTATAGTGTTTTGCATAGTGTTGCATAGTGTTTGCATAGTAAAATGTTTTTATATAAATAGAATATATTATATTTTATTTAAAAGATTTTACTTTAAATATGGACCGTCAGATTAAAAGTAAATCAATCTGAATAGTTCATGGATTAATTACTATGCATTCTATTTTCCTAAAATAGAAGCTCATTCCTTCATTATTTTCTTACGAATTCACTTTGAAACTCTGAGAGAGAAAACTATAGAGAGAAAGAAGAAGAGTATTCGGTACTTCACTACTTTGATATCCAAAGGTCTTTTTACGGTAGGGGATATTATTTGTTGTACTGTAAGGGTGTTATTCTTTTCTTATTCATGAAGAGAACTTACATTATTCCATTCATTATTATTACATTGGAATAACTTTGTAAAAAGTGGCATACCTATATACATAACTTTGTGTCATGGCATACCCTATACTTGGTGAAATCCTTATATTATTCCATTCTTATTTATTACATTGGAATAACTTTTGTATCGCGGAATCCCCTATACTTGGTGATTTTCTTACATTATTCAATTCTTTATTATTACATTGGAATATCACATGCGTGTGTTTTTACAGGACCTAGTTCCATTGTTTATTATTCAAAGATTTATTATTACATTGGATCATCACAGCCGGTTGTGAATTTCACGACACAGTTCCGTTATTATTATTACATTGGAATAACTTTGCACATCTGATATCTGCATGCGTGGTGATTTCTTTTGTTATTCCATTCTTTATTATACCCAGGTTGGTTAAAACTTTGACTTCTATACTCCATGAAATTAGTAGAATATCCTTGATATTTCGTTTCATCGATATCTTTTCATGGAAATATTCTTCTGAGCATTCTTGAATTTTACTCTACAAAGAAGTATCATGTTGACAACTTGGACGTTATTGGTTCTTGGATTAATTAATTCTTGAACTTGTTTTATTGAATTATTATGTCATTGTCATCATCCTCATGTTATGTTATGTTGAAAGTTATCTATGTCTTACGTGCATAGATGAACTTGGTATGATTATGACCAGGGATCATTCGGTATAATCATGACCTGCTATAAATGATGTGACAAAAGTCCTCAATGGCCCGTAATGCAGTGATGGATAATTTTTGGTATGATTATGACCAGGGGTGATTCGGTATAGTCATGACCATTGATAATTTGATGAAAATCCTTGGCCAGTGTAGTACGGGGATGATTAGATGTGGTGGTTTATTTATTAAAATTTGAGTCTCAAATGATAAAAATTGATGAAAACCTTTTAAAACCTAAAAGATAGTAGACTTTATGTTCTACTTGACTCTTTTAATGGATTGCATATTCCATTTGCAGATTAAACCGTCGGTTTATCTATTGTATTTTATCGGTTTAACAACTTTGTTGAAGGCTAATGATAATTTATTACGCATTATCTTAGTCATAATATTTCTTCTTGGGCTAGTTGAGCTCACCTTTTTTCTTTCACTTTCTTCTTGAAATGAGAACATAGCTAGATGACGAGCCAGTCGGGGAATGGAGTAATGGTCCGAGATGATAGCATTAGTAGTCCTCACTATTCGTGAAATAGTGTGATAATAGTTATAATGAGGACTCCTTTTGAGTTTGTATAATATCTAGTAGACAATATTTGTATTCAAACTCACGGTTTATATGTCGTATTGTACCACAGCGCTTATATTAGTAAGTTGTATTTGAATTTATGTACCATGTAAGTGGCGACCCAAGATGGGTGACGTATACCTAATTTTGGGGGCGTCACATTGATGATGAACTTTTAAATCATAGAAGATAGTAGATAGTATGCTCTACTTGACTCTTCTAATGGATTGTTTGTTCCGTTATAGTTAAACTTGTTGTCTATTGTATTCTATTAGTTTAACATTATTGAAGGCTAACGATAATTTATTCTGCATTATCTTAGTCATAATATTATTTACTGGGCTAGTTGAGCTCACCCTTTGTTTTCATTGTTCTCTTCAGGAAATAAGAATTAATATAGCTGGGACTAGTCGGGGAATGGAGTGACGGTCCAGATGGTTTGCGACGCCCCCAAAATAGGTCCACACGACCCATTCTGAGTTGCCAGATATCACATTATAAAAATCAAATACAAACTTCATTTATACAACTGTAGAACTGTCGTGCAAAATACGACAACACATAAGCTGTGAGTTTTAATACAATATTGTCTCGTAGATAGTATCCGAACTCAAATTATTACAATACCATATAAAATACAGCAGCAAATATTTCAAGACCCCAAAGAAGAACGAGAAGATTACTATCCTGTTCATTCTAATGAGGTGCACTTTTAACGCTTTCAAAGTCGGGTTCTCACCACCCTATTGTTGTTCACCAAAATCAATTATTAAGTGATATATAAAATATGACACACACATCTTAGGTCCTCAATACAATTATATATTGCATGTCATGCCGTTTTATAATGTATTTAGAAACTTCGACGCCTCTTGACCATCACACTATTCCCTCATATCCCCCCGGCTCGACCCAGCTACACTCTTATTACCTGAAAGGAATTGTGAAGCAAAAGGGTGAGCAAAAATAGCCCGGTAAAAAATATCATGGCTAAGATAATTAATTTATCACTAGCCTTCATCAGAATAAATCAGAGATTTAGAACATATGGTAGATAATAAAACTTTTCAACCATAGTAGCAGCGGAATGAGCAATCCATTAGAAGAGTCAAATAGACCATAAAGTCTATTATCTTCTCCACGTTAAAAGTCCACCAACAATGTTTTATCCTCAGAACATCAATCATCAGCCTCGCCCACAATTATTCATAATCATAATTGTGATTCTAAATTCCTCTTCGCACCGGGATTTAATATAATTTTCATCACCGTCTTTTTACGAAACATCAAAGATCATGGTTATACCAAATCACGCCTCTGCTCATAATCATACTAATAAATTCATCTTTTGCTACTACGGGCCAAAGATATTCATTAACAGTTCATCTTTTGCACTACACGCCAAAGACATGCAATCGTATTTTTTAAGAGTCAAATAGAGCATGATATCTACTATCTTCTATGAATTAAAAGTTTATTATCGTATTTTATCAACGAGACTCGACAATAAATAATCCACATCATCAAATCATCCTTGCACTTTCTGGCTAAGGATATTCATTAAGATCACGACCATGAATTATCCATGCACTTCTACGCCAAGGATATTCGTATTTTCACCAATGGTCATGATTATACCGAATAATCCTTGGTCATAATCATACCAACAACTGTCCATCAATGCATTACGGGCCAATGAGGACTTTTACCATATCATTTGTAACATTACGGGTCATGATTACACCGAATGATCCCTGGTCATAATCATACCAATCAATATTCCATCTATGCACGTAAGCCAAAGATGGCTTTCATCACAATATAAGCATGAGGATGATGACAATGATATAAGGATTCAATCAAGTGAGATCAAGGATAAATATTAAAGACTTTAAATTTATCCAGAGTTTAAAAATGTCCAAATTATCAACACGATACTACTTTGTGGAGTAAAACTCAAAAATAATATCCATGTATCAAAAACAATTTGTACGTAAAAGAAATAAATTTTTCAGGTGAATAGTACCCCGTGAATAGTATTTCGGGAATAGTACCCCGTGAATAATACCCCGACATGAAAAGTGCCCCGAATACCCGAGTGAATAATATTTGAGTGAATAGTAATCGGGTGAATAGTAACTCGTGAATAGTACCCCGGCATGAAAAGTGCCCCGAATACCCCAGTGAACAATATTTTAGTGAATAGTAATCGGGTGAATAGTAACCTGTGAATAGTAACTCATGAATAGTACACCAGCATGAAAAGTGCCCCGAATACCTGAGTGAATAGTAACCAGGTGAATAGTAACCCGTAAATAGTACCCCGGGTGAAAATATTGATATTTAATAAGAAAGTTCAGATCAATATTTCAATAAAACGATACTGGATGAAGTGCAACACTCAAGGATATTCCAATAGTTTTAAGGATTATAGAAGCAATATTTACCATAGTAAGTTTAGATTTAAGAATATGAAAAGAAATAACATACGAAACTGCAAATGGATTTTCACCAATATACTACGATGCGTAATCCAAGCGTAGATAGGTTATTCCAGATATTAAAGGATGAATACAAAAAATAGTATTCCTTATGAATACGAAAGAAATAATACCCCTTACGAATACAACAAATAATATCCCTTACGAATACAACAAATAATATCCCTTACGAATACAATAAATAATATCCCTTACAAATACAACAAATAATATCCCTTACGAATACAACAAATAATATTTCTTACGAATACAATGAATAATATCCCTTACGAATACAACAAATAATATCCCTTACCTTAGTAGAAGGCTGGATACTGCAATAGTGAAGTAGCAGGATACTCTTCTTCTTTCTCTCTATAGTTTTTCTCTCTATAACTTCTCTTGTGAGTCTTAGTGAATTGGTGAGAATGAAAGAAGAATTAAGCTTCTATTTATAGGAAAATGGACTAAATAGTAACTAATTCATGAACGGTCTAGATTGATTTACTATTAAAACGGATGGTCCAAATTGATTACTATTAAAACCACAACCGACGGTCCAGATTGATTTACTTTTAAAACCACCATCGACGGTCCAGATTGATTACTTTTAAAACCACCACCGACGGTTCAGATTGATTTACTATTAAAACCATCACCGACGGTCAGATTGATTTACTATTAAAACCACCACCGACGATCCAGATTGATTTACTATTAAAACAACCATCAATGATCCAGATTGATTTACTATTAAAACCATCATCAATGGTCCAGATTGATTTACTATTACAACCATCATAAATGGTCTAGATTGATTTAACTTATTACACTTTAGTACCCTTAAAGTTTTCCAAGTTTGCATTATTTTCCTCTAACTTTTGTAATTCACTTATCTTCAATAAACACATTTTTAATACTTCAACAATTATTCATCATTAATATTATAACTTACAATATCAACAACCAGATCATTCCCAGGTAAGAGGGGGCTTTCCGATAAAGATTTCTCCTTATTGGTGCGCAATTAGGTGACCAAACCTCTTTCCTCGACAGAACTTTCTAGACATTATCAATAATGTAAATAATAATATGAATAAATGTATTGTCTCAATTATTGATTTAATAATAAAAAAATATTATGTAGATGATACTGTGACAATAATTGAATCAAATAACGTGAGATACTATGCAACAATTACTGTAGCAATAATTGAGTAAACTGAGTGGATTCTTACGTAAGCATCAATAATCAATACCGTATGCTAGTATGCAACCACACGTATTACTGTATTTTTACCACCGGGTATCTCAACAGTTTAACGGTAAAACTTTTGTCGTTATTTTTATAAAAAGATATTTCTATCGTTTTCTAACTTCATTTGTTATTCCGTTGTGGAATTGAACAATGATGGTGTCGTCGAATCGAATATTCCCAAATGAAGAATATTCCTCGACCAAACGAATATTCCCTAATAATAAACGAATATTTTATATCAACTTGCTTACTTGCAAAATTTTCAAATATCACCCTTAACTTTAACCTTTTATCAATTTAACCATTTACTAAATAGAAATTATAAGAAAATTGAATACTTTCATTTCATAAAATTCGGGGTCTCACATGGTTGCTATAGTAGTCCTCACTATTCTGTGAAATGGTGTGATAATAATTGTAATGAGGACTTCATTTGAGTTTGGATATTGTCTACGAGACAATATTCGTGTTAAAACTCTCAGCTTATGTTACAGGACAGTTGTATAATTAAGTTTATATTTGTATTCTGTACCATGTATTTGGCGAATCAGAATGAGTTGCGTATACTTATTTTGGGGGCGTCACAAGGACTATTTAGTCACATGCCATGTTTGTTTGCAAGGATTGTAATCTCGGGATTATAATCCATGAGTTTATAATCCCAAGACTATTAATCCTAAAATTAAATAATTATAGTCGTGTGTTTGTTTTTTATGAGATTATTCATGTTATAACTTAAAATAATCTCATGTTATATTTACTTTTTTCAAGATTAATTAAAGTATTGGATTAAAAAATATTGTTTGGACTATTATACCCTTACCAATAATAGCATATTTTAAACTTATTTATACATTAAAAAATAATAATATTTACTGATAATATATACACCCCCACCCCACCCCACCCAACCCCACCCCCCCCACCTACACCCCACCCCACACCCAAACCCCCATCCCGCCTACCCGCCCACCCCACCCCCCCACCCCCCCAAAAATAATAATATTTACTTGATTATGTATACAACCCACCCCTAACCCCCAATCCCTAACTCCCAACCCCGTCGACCATCCCTTAGCCCCCATCCCCCAAAAAAAAAAATATTTTATTGATTATGTATACACCTCACTTACCCATCCCCAACTCCCTCCCCCACCCCCAAAAAAAAAAATAAAATAATATTTTGTCTTTGTACTAGTAAGTTTTAAGTTGCCAGTAATAATAACAGAAATTACAGGATATTATGGTCATTTTAAAAAAAGGTTGAGGTTAATTTTGTGTAGCAATTTTTAATCGCAAATGGTAGGGATTATAATACCAGATAAAACATGATGTTAAATAATCTCACATCTTAATCTATTTTATAATCTTAGGACTAATAGTCCCAAGCTCAAATTTAAAAACAAACAAGACAATTGGGATTAATATTCATATCCCAAGTGTAATCCTTGCAAACAAACATAGATAGAACTATTAATCCCACGTGTTTTGTTTGTTTTTAAATTTGAGCTTGGGACTATTAGTCATAGGATTATAAAATAGTTTAAGATTATGTATACAACCCGACCCCCCAACCCCCAATCCCTAACCCCCAACCCCGACCGACCATCCCCATCCCCCCCCCAAAAAAAAAAAATATTTTATTGATTATGTATACACCTCACTTACCCATCCCCAACTCCCCTCCCCCACCCCCAAAAAAATAAATAAATAATATTTTGTCTTTGTACTAGTAAGTTTTAAGTTGCCAGTAATAATAACAGAAATTACAGGATATTATGGTCATTTTAAAAAAAGGTTGAGGTTAATTTTGTGTAGCAATTTTTAATCGCAAATGGTAGGGATTATAATACCAGGTAGAACATGATGTTAAATAATCTCACATCTTAATCTATTTTATAATCTTAACTAATAGTCCCAAGCTTAAATTTAAAAACAAACAAGACAATTGGGATTAATATTCATATCCCAAGTGTAATCCTTGCAAACAAACATAGATAGAACTATTAATCCCACATGTTTTGTTTGTTTTTAAATTTGAGCTTGGGACTATTAGTCATAGGATTATAAAATAGTTTAAGATGATGGATTATTTAATACTATGTTCTACCTGGTATTATAATCCCTAGCATTTGAGATTAAAAATTGCTAAACAAAATTAACCTCAATCTTTTTCTAAAATGACCATCATATCTTACAATTTCTGTTATTATTAATAACAACTTAAAACTTAGTGGTACAAAGACTAAATATTAACTTTTTTTTGAGGGGGGGAGGGGGGAGGGGGGTTGGGGTGGGTACAATCAGGATTATAATCCTTGTAAACAAATAAATTTGATAGTTCCACGAGCTCATATACTCACATGAATAGTAAGCGGGACCCACCTCATGCGAGAGAAAGGACTAGTACCCTAGACAAACATAAAAAAATATTATTTACATTGTTTTTTAAATCAAACAAGAACCATATAAAAAACATCTTGTTTTCCTTATTCTTTCTTAAATTACAACACTCAAGAAGGAAACTTATTTATTTTATTCTTAGTACACCTCAGAGAAACATAAAAATATTATTTATATATATTTTTAAATCAAACAAGAAAGGAATAAAAAAAATAACTTATTTTCTTTTATTTCATACTTACCAAAAAGTTTAATTTATTTCTTAAATTACAACATAAAAAGAAAAATTGTTTATTTTATTCTTTTTTAATTAAAATCACAAATCGTCAAATACCGTATAAATATTTAAATTCTTCCGAATGTGTTTGATCAATTCATTCATCTAAAAATTATAAATTTGAATCAATAAAAAGTAGTCTTTGAATAATATTTTACTTATCTACCCTCATAGACAATTAAAAATTATATTTAATATCCATCTTTTTTTACTATTGTAAACAAAATTTGTTGTTTACAATTTATTTTTTAATTTTTTCTTTAATAAATTGGTCAATAATCAATTTAATAAATATTATTGTAGTATTTTGTTTTGGTTTTATGGATTAATAGAATGTTATTAAAAAATTAGTGTTTATTTATAAAATATATTACTAATAATATATTTCATCAAAAATTATTAACAAGTTTATATTTAATGTTTTTAAATAACATTATTTATTTTTAATTATATAATAAATTTATTTTTTAAAATAGAGATACGCGTGACACGTCATTTTATCACTTCATCCACACACAGATTCTTTTCATTCGGTTTTATTAAACAAACACCTGATTCCCGCTACAACCAGACAATCAAACACATAATAATCCTGAATTGGCCGTAGGGTTTCAGATTCTACTAAGGTCCATGAATTCCGGCGCAGAAAAGGAACAATTTCTGAAGGAATTCGGTGATAATTATGGCTATCCGAATTCTCCCAAGAATATCGATGAGATTCGAGCTACCGAATTCAAGAGATTGAATGGTCAGTATCTCTATCTTCCTATATTTTATAATCGGAGATTTTCTGTATTGGGGGTTTGATAGTTTATCTCTCCTTGGCGAAATTAATTAAAATAGAGATAGGATAGTTTGAGAGATGGGAGATTTTCTGTATTGACTGATATTTGTAGTTATTTATGTTCTCGAGTTAAATTGGGAATGTGAATTTGCAGGTTCGGTGTACTTGGATCATGCCGGTGCAACTTTATACTCTGAGTCACAAATGGAAGAAATATTCAAATCTCTTACGTCTACTGTTTATGGGAATCCCCGTATCCTTCCCTAACACTTTAATTTTGCAAAAATTCTTCCATGAATACTCTGTATGCAAGCCCTATTCACGTGTGAGGAGTTTTTTTTTTACTATGTGGACGTTTGTATGTGACTTTATTTCTAACTTATAATTGACGTATAAGTTGTTTTTAAGCAGCAATTTCTTACTACTCATAAGTCATGCTAAATAAATTGGTTTGACTAAATGTAGTGATTATTTTAGCTTTCATCCTTTTGACAAATTACATCTAACCTCTCTCTGAATCTTCCTCCCTCTCTTTGGCACTCTCCCTATTTATCACTCTTTCGCTCTCCCTGGATATATTAGCAATTGTGTGAGAAGTCAAAATGATCTCCCAGTGCAGTTGGTAACATTATGCATCAAAAACAATTTTTGCTAGTGTTCTTACTCCAAATTATTGTTTCAAGTGTTGTAAGCTCTATTTGTAATTGATTGAAGATTTAATATTTGGTGTGTAGACTTTTTATATGTTCATATGTCTTGGACCTGCCTCAGTATTTTAATGATTCATTTTAATGTTTTATTAATGTTGGAATGAATGATGATTCTTATGATGGAATATTGAATCAACGTTTTTTTTATTAATGTTCTTTTTAGTAATCTTTACAATTTATTTTATGTTATAAGTCATTATCAGCAAAACACCTTCACATCTTGTTTTAAATTTTAAATTATAAGTTTGATATCATGCCATGGTATAAAAGTTACTAGACAAAGAGAATCCATTACTTTCCACAACATGTGTAACTTGGATTCAATGTCTTCAAGTTGGCAAGTTATTTTCTCAAATAACATTTCAAGTTTTACATGTTTGCTGCTATCATCCTGCATATTGTACTATTGGTAGAATGAAATCATGTTCCTTTTTTTGTTTTATATTATTGAATCTGTTCGGTAGGATACCTTAAATATGGAAATTTTAGATACCCAAAATAGTGCCAGCTCTGCCACTTCTGAAATTGTAAGAGAAGCTCGCGAACAGGTAACATGTCGGTTTTGGTCAATTGTAGCACCTATCCTTATTTCTTGAGGGTTAGAGAACAAATTTTATGTTTTACTAGTAATTTTTCTAACCCTGGGTGCATACAGAGATGTACATATTATAATTTCTGAAAGTGTTCAAGTCATGGTCGTGCCTTAATCAATTTATGGAGATAATAAGAGTGTTCTATACGTATGTTCTACACCTTGTGCAGGCTGCAAATGAACTGAGTTGTTCATGAACAGCTCAGTGTTCAGTTTGGTTAAGTTTTAGGTTGATTAAGGTTTAGCTCAGGCTCTTTCATTTGTGAAAATCTCGAGCTTGCTTAGGCTCGGACATTTGTAAATGAACCAATCTTGAACACAATTGTTAGGCTTGTTTATTGAACGCACCAAGCTTGAACAAGGCTAAGCTTGACCCTGATCACTTGCAGCCTAGTTCTACCCATTTTGTGAAATTCATTATTTCCTTTTTCTTTTAGTGGGTTGTTTTATTTATAAATTTTGGTATTTGTTCGAATAATCATTTCGATTATTTTTGAATGTGACGCAGGTACTTCAATTCTTTAATGCATCCCCAAAAGAGTACAAATGCATATTTACTTCCGGGGCAACAGCAGCCCTCAAACTTGTTGGAGAGGCGTTCCCCTGGAGCAGTCAGAGCAGTTTTATGTATACAATGGAGAATCACAATAGTGTTATTGGAATCAGAGAGTATCCTCCTGTGATCCTGTCATTGCAAATATGCAATTACCTTTTTTTAAGCTCCGAGTTGTTGGGACAAGTCATGATATGGGCTGTAGGCCTATTCGTACATATATTGTTTTCGGTACTTAAAGGTTCAAAGCATTAATCTATCAGTTCCTTAAAAGATCATGTTCACCACTGGAAAATTCCTACCAATCCCAATCTCAAAATCTCAAAATCATGTCAAGATCATTGCATGGTCACGACCTGAAAAATCCTACTGATTTGGTTAATCATGTAGGGAAGTGAAACCTGTTCTCTTGGTTGGTTGGAGTTTGACCAAGAGATTTTCAGATAGCAATTAAGGGGTTTGAAGAAACTATTCTTCAATATTTTTTTGGCTAGTTTTACTTTAAGTTAATGCTCCTTTTCCGTGTGATCAGTTACCACTTATTATCTGTAAAATGGGATAGAATTACATTTATAATATTTTTCAAGACTTTGTGACTTCTTGTTGGCTTCAGCCCACCAACTACCATGTTGGCTCTCTGTTAGTCTCTAAGAATTCTCATTATTTCTTTTTAAATATATTGGTTTCGTTGGATTTGTCTATCCTTAATTTTCTAGATACGCACTCAGTAAAGGAGCTGCAGCCTTTGCTATAGATATTGAAGCGGCAGGACATCATGATGGCTCAAGAAGCATCGACTCTTCAATTAACGTTTTACAGCATGATGTACAAAGGAGAAGTGAAGTTAGGCTCCTTGACGAAGAGCCTACTGGTATCTCATGAGTTTGCTGACACTTGATGTATCTTTGCAAAGTTGACCAACACTAGTTCCCCTCAACCTTTTCCTTACTATGTTTATTATTACCCCTATGTTAACGCAATTACTCCCTCCGTCCAACAGTCCAATTTGACTTTTGCGCAAGAAATATGAGATTAGTGTAAATATAAAACAGGTCTCGACTGTACCTCGCACTAAGGTTCTTTTATTTCAAAATAAGGGTAAAGTGGGAACATTTGAATATTTTACAATCTATGAAGATTAGGTTATGGACATTTGAAAATGAAAACGGTTTTGGTTACACTTAGCAGTCAACCCAAAACCAGAGTATAGGCAACTACAATTATCCAGCTTTATAATCCTATTGACTTTGTAGTTGATAAATGATGAGAATCTTTCATTTCTTTCTTTTCGAATATACTGGTTTAGAAAACAAATGAGTAGGAACTGAATTATTAATGAGTGATAATTATTGAAAATTTTGTCATACTTAACCTTATCCATGAGTAGAAACTGAATTCTTTGTCTACTTCTTGAGCATGCAAAGTTTATTATAAGGACTCAAATGATATTAATATTTTTGAATGAGTTGAGTTTAAGTTCTCTAACTGGTACTTTGTTCGTTGCAGGTAATGTCTGCAACTTATTTGCCTTTCCCTCGGAGTGCAACTTCTCAGGCGTGAAATTCAATCTCGATTTGGTGAACACAATTAGGGAAAATCCAGTGAGAATTTTGGAAGGCTCTCCATCCTGCAAGTAATAACTTAGCTACCAATTTTTGCATTAGTTATTAATTCTTTATAACAAGTGTGCGTAATAGATGTATAGCTGTTTACTAAAACATTATTATTCTATTTTATTGGTGTCTTCAGTGGAGACGGTGTCGTGAGTTTATTTTGGATTGTTTATAACAATTACCTGACTTAATGATTGGAACCAGGGGATGCTGGATGGTTCTCATCGATGCTGCGAAAGGATGTGCAACAGAGCCACCAGATTTATCCAAATATAAAGCAGACTTTGTTGTCATGTCATTCTACAAGGTATCTATTCGCAATTCCAGAAGTTGTCAAAATTATACATGAAAAATTGGTACTATTATTTTTTTTTGATAGAAGATTTGTAATATGAATTAACATTAATTGTTGGTCCATGCATCATTTTTTTCTCTGTCTAGCTATTTGGCTATCCAACTGGACTTGGAGCTCTCATTGTACGAAATGGTAAGCAATTGATTGGAAAAGATTTGTTCAGTTGATTCATAATATTAAGGATGTGGAAAATTATCATGTGCAATAGAGTATGAATGAATTGTTGATTTTTTGAAACCAACTTTTGTCTTATTTTTTCTTTTGTTGGTTATACAATAAGTTGAAAGATGATGTTAACTTTGTATGTTTGAATTTGATGTTAATATTTTATGGAATATTGATACTGCTTCATGGTAACATAGAATTCTGGTAACAATCTCTCTGTTCCAAAATATAAGATCAAAATTGACTTTTCAAAGTCACAAAATCAAATTGATGTGATTTATTTTACTTTTGAAAACAACAAATCTTGTACTGAGTAGTACCTTTTACCTAGTTTTTGATTTTCATAATTGTTTTATCTAAAATTTAAAGGAATCATATCAATTTTAACTTTGGAAATATCTCAAATTGACTTCAAAAAGTTAACTTATATTTATGGAATGGAGGGAATACTTTAAATTTTGCATGGTTCTGGTAAACCCAAAATTTAAAGGGATAGGAAAAAAACAAAGTCAGAAATAAATTTCTTGCCAAAGAGAAGCCATTTCCATCCAAAGAAGAGCTAATACTAAATTCAGGTTCAATACGTAGTCATACCCTCCTCTACCCAAAAGTAGTCCCATTTGCAAAAAAAATTGTTCCACAAAAAGAGTCATCTTACTATTGATGGTAGTATTAGACGTCACAATGTCCTCAAATATAACGACACAATTTCACTACTAGGTCACCACTACTAAATGAAACACTCATTAAATGTAGGGATAAACCTGAAAGAAAAATATATCATTAAAATTGAAGTTTGCAAATTCTGTAAATGCAACTCCTTTTGTAACGGATAGAGTATTTGACAAGAATATTAACAAATTTGTATACACTGTTATATTTCTAATGATATTATTGTCATTGTATGTAAATTCAGAGCAACTAGAATTTGGCGAGTGCTCTAATTCTTTCAATCTACTTGCTCATATGTATTCTTGGTATGTGGACTTTTTGTATGCAAGTCCTTGGTTAAGTTGGTTTCAAGCTTGTAGTTTCTTTCTTATGTTGTCAGTGCAGTTGAACTCTGTTTGGTTTGGGCATTATGATGTACTATGGTTTGTCTCTTTATGTGCAAGTTGGGGCTGAAAGAATGATGTATGATGTACATTGTCTAGTCATTGGCTTTTTTAAGATGACACTAATACTGTAATACAGTAGTTGAATCTTCATCTGACAATAGGTGTATTTTCATGGATCATCAATTGTTTTTCCAAAACCATATAGGCCTTTTAAGTCGGTTCCCTTTTGAGGACTTATCTTCCATTTTTCATGGTGATTCGGAAGAAATAAATAAATAAAAAAATCTTACATGTATTGCTCATCATCATCATCATCTAATTTTTGGAAAAGGGGTAAATACCTGTATGATTATGAATTTTGTCAACAAGCTTTGGGAAACAACGGGTTCCAGGCATAGTCAGATTTATGAGGGAATAAGTTGTAATAAGGTCCACATCCAAACTGTATGATTGTATTTTATATAAAGTCTTAACTCTACTGATGCTAGTACCAGTAAGTTGTTTTGACTTTTTTGGGCTAAGAAGCAAGGATTCGAGTCGGGGATTTGTGTTCGCTATATGAGCATTTGGTGGTTTGGCAAATCACACAAAGTGGATTTGGCACATATTTAAATATTAAATAAATTTTATTTAGAAACATATAAACATATTAGAGATAATGTAAATATGTATATGACATTGTATAGGAACTGAACAAGGTATAATATATATTTATATATATATATATATATATTATTCATAAATAAATTAGAACTCTTATTCATAAATAAAAGAAAGTAATATAAACTAAAGAAGTAATAGTTTGAAGGAAAAAAAATGGAAAGAGTCAGTAAGACACTTGGACATTGTAGAAACAATAAAAGAAGGTAACTCAATCCGTGAAATAAAGAGCAAAAGGGAAAGAAGACTGAAGATGTACCAGTGGCCGGGAGGAAAGAATCGAGATATGTAGTAGCGCAAACTTTTAAATATCAGGTTTTCAAAACTTTAATGTGACATAACATAGGGATTGGACTAAAAGTTGGGAAACAGGTAGTCACTGGAAGAGGTAGTTCTTAATCGATTGCATCAACTAAGAGCTCTGCCGGGACCACAGATGTTAGATCCGTGAACAACTAGGGCATTTGACGCGTTTAAGTGTTGATTTTTACTCTTTAATTTGCAAACGACACAAATTGCCCCTACTGTATCTCATGTACAAATCCATCAGTGATTCCCTACCTGGCTCAGAAAAACTAAGTTTTTTTTTTGTCAAGATTCGCCAATTTGTCATTGACCATTGACTAATCTAGAAGAATCTTCATGCATCTAAATCCCCGTCGAATCTTTCCAATTCACTGAGCATATGATGAATCTTTGTTTTATTTTGGGTGATCTTGTGAGGTACAAGATGATCCACGTGCTCTTGGGACAGTGGATTGGGCTCAGGTAATTACAGAAGGTAACAGAGCAAAGCATGGTTCAAACTATTGGGCGATACTGTTACACAATATTGGTAAATATAAAATGACCATAGAAGCAAGTCCAAGAGTTATGTATCACATGATTTTTATAATTTTCTTAAATAGCAGCTTTGTATGTATTTTATTTCATTATTTTACTTATTCTTATCTTTTATCCTCCTCCGTCCCCATGATAAAAGTCTTTATTACTATTTTGGGTAGTCCCATGTTAAATGTCCATTTTCCTTTAATAACCAAACTTTTACAGCCTATTATACCGTAGCATTAAATATCTCATACTTTTCTTATTCTAATTTCTCTCCATATTTAATGACATTATTATGGGCAATTTTGTCATTTCATTCATCTTCTTAATATCGTAAAAGTCCACGGGACTTTTATCCCAGAGACGGAGGGAGTAGTATATATGTATAATTTAAATTTTTATGCAATATATAGCTCTGGGATATCGATATCCGATATCGCATGAAGAATTGATTGCCCGATATGTCTTCTGATACTTTGACTTTGAGGAACTAAGTGCTATAAGGTATGGGCGGTAGGAACCACCTCTAGAATCCTGCTTGAGTTTTGCTGCCCCTCTCGGAAATATTAACTTTGTTTTTTTTATGGCCTGGTATTCGTGTATTGCTTGTTGGCCTTGTGAGGGAGTCCAGGTTCTCTAGTTTGATACGAATAACTGATGGGACTGACTGATCCCGGATGCAGACATTAGGAATTTAATTTGAGGAGATCATAATACTCCAATCCTACATTGAAACATGCGGGGTGAACTGAACTGTATATATTCTATTAACTTGTGGTACACCAAGATGACCCAGAAGTTGTTGGGACAGTGGGTTGAGCTTTTAATTCAGGCTTGGTTTGGTAGCGCTGGTCGTTATATGAGCTCTTTTTGGAGCTTCACTCTAGGTTAATTATTTGTATAAATTAAAGGTTTCACGATGTTTTGGGGTTTTTTACTCTGTTTGGGTGTTAACTTGTTATTGCAACTTTAGTTGGTTATGATTCTTGTCATTCTTGTGGAGTTGATTATTTTACTAGTGGACCTAGTACCCTAAGGCTATGTTTGTTTGTAAAAATGATGGGTGAGATATGATTATTTGTACTAATTTATTACCACTCTCAATTATTTTATCCCATGATTAATCCGTTATTTAATCCCATAAACTTTGTTTTATCATTTCTAAGGCTATTTGATGATGGATTATAATCAAGTGAAAATATGGTATTATATAATCCCCCTATTGAGGTATCAAATGACTGTAGAAGTGATCAAAAATAGTTCATGGATTAAATAACGGACTAATCGTGGGATAAAATAATCCGAAATGATAATAAATAAGTAATTTAGTACAAATAGTCCTATCTCATTTATCATTTTTGCAAACAAACGTAGCGTATAGGCAATTTCTTCTTGTACCTTCAAATTGAAAATTTCGTAAAGCACACTGCTTGCTACGGTATACTTATGATTTTGTGTTGAAACTTGGAATGTAAACAAACATTCTCTGTACATACTGATGCGCCTACAATGAAAATTCTTGAGATCCAATAGTTGCAATAATTCTAGAAAGCCTTTTTCTCTATTTCGAGCTAGTACTTTGGCCTGCACTTTCTACACTTTATTTAACGTTTGCAGATGATTCTAATGCAACCTAATAATTTCAATGTTGTTTGAGACAGAGATGACTTGTTCAAAATGTTATTTTCATGGGATACCAGCGAAGTCATTTAAGCTCAATTTTTTTTTTTTTTTTTATTTTCTTTCCAAATTGTGTGTGAATGAATAAATTGTTTTCTTACTCCCCTTTCCCCCTCACTCTTTATGTTTGCAGAAGCAGTCAAGTTATTGAAGAAAACGTACTTCAGTGGAGGTTTGTGGTCAGACCTCTTTTACCAATAAAATTAAGAGGTGCTACTTTCATTCACTGTTGACTTTTTTGCAGGCACAGTGGATGCATCCATTGCTGATATTGACTTTGTCAGAAGAAGAAAAGGTGCTGAGGAGTCTTTTGAAGATGGTACCATATCATTCTTGAGCATTGCATCCATTCACCATGGGTTCAATATTCTCAATACTTTAACGATATCTGCTATCTCGCGGTATGTCTGTTAAGCTTTTGCATAAACAAACACAATCTTTGTAGTCATCTTGGTTATGCTTTTAGATGAATTTGGGTTACCAATTCCACTAGCTACTCGTAGTAATTTTAATGGATTTTATGTAATTCTTCTTTCCAGAGTACATCTTTTTTTTTAAAAAATTTATTTTAACAGAAAAATATTATATTCGCTTTTAAGTCAACAAATTATGCTTCGGTTTTTAATGCCATCAGCTTATCTTTACGACATGTGGTATGATGATTGTAAAATCTATAATCCCCCTAACATGGGATGATCATCAAAGATAAAAGATTTACAGCATAGTGGCATAGTCCCAACCCCCACAGTGGAAATTTGGGTGCAAATCTCTTCCCTCCATAATGTTGATGATTTCAGTGATACCAAAATGATGACATGAGGAGTTTCTTATTGGCTTAATGGTCTTTTTAATATGGAGCAGTCCTGATGAATTTATTAAGTTCCATGAGCCCAGAAGTTAATTAAAAAAGGATAATATCATTGCATAATGTTTATATTTTCATTTTCAAATTGACAAAATTCTTTCTGCTTTCATGGAAAGACGAGGGAACGATAAAATTAGTTCCCTTCTCTCTCATTGGAGCAAGTTCACATCCTAGGTTTTTTTTTCTCAGTAAATTCATTTTTGAGTTAGCATTCTCATCTTGAATTGCTATCAAGTTCAAGAATATTGGTGTGTTTTCCATGTTTTCTTACTTTTTCTTGATTGGTATGCGAATACATAACCTCGTGTCTTCCTTGCGTATTAGTTCACCTGAAAATTACGTGTTTTGATATGACCTATTACCTATATCTTGTTATTTTCAAGGCATACAACATCACTTGCCACATATGTGAGGAATAAGCTTTTGACCTTGAGGCATGATAATGGAGGCAATGTCTGCACAATTTACGGAGTTAATTCTAAGGTCAGATATCAAAATTTAAGTTATTATTCATAGAAGTTAGTAAGACTTACCCAATTATTCAGACATCATTTTTTCAATAATAAATATGCAAGACTTCAATGGTTCTTGGAACTAAATTAAAGTCTGGAGTTACTAACCCAAATCCGATCCTGTCAAAAGGAAACTCGATTGTTGGGACAAACATAACACTTGTGGAGTTGAGGCTTTTTCTCAAATTCTTCCTCCATTAGTAGTCGGACAAAAGATAAATTAAAAGTTCTCATAATTGTTCAAGTACAAAGACTGATGTTACAAATTGTTAGTGTTGCTATTCAAGAAAACGGACAACGATGCAAGAGCTTGCATCAGTCCTTCTAAACTCCTAATTTTATACAAATCAAAGCATAAATGAAATGATTTGTTGATTCAGTTGACATCCTAATGGTTTTCATTTTTTGTTGGGATGGAAGAGAAATGAAAAATGGAGAGGTTTTAATACTTTTCCGCTTGCTCTTCATACTAAACAAACAAATACAATTCCCCTTCATTTTTCTCCACTTTCAATGTTCTTTCACTTTCCATTTTCTTCTCTAATTTTCCCTGCCCATCCCTTCTCCTAATGAGTCAAAACCCGGAAACACTATGCATATAGAAATCACTTTTTACCTCTTAATTTCAGCTTTGAGAAGTCAAAGCACATTAGACAGATCTGATCACTTTGAATCTTCTTCCTCTTTCTGTAGTTTCTTATAATTTTCGTATATCAATTAATGAATATAGTATCATTATAACTATGTTACTGTGGTGCTGGATGTGACCTGCATTTTCTGTCAATTTTATATTTTTACCTGGAATTTTGAAAGACTTGTGATATTAGTTTGAATTTCCATTTTTAGGTGCCATGTAATCATCTGGGTCCAACTGTCTCATTCAATTTGAAGAGGTCAGATGGGTCTTGGTTTGGCTACCATGAGGTGGAAAAATTGGCTTCCCTATCTGGAATCCATATACGGGTAAGATTCGAGGAACAATTGTCTCCTTATATATATATATATATATATATATATATATATATTCTTATAAAGTCCCCATTGGACAAGTAAAGCTTTGCAGTCCTATATATGAACCCTGTTGGCTAATTAAATTACCAGAACTTTTTTTGGACTGAATTCATCGACATGGTATTAGAGTAGGAAATGTCATTCATGTGAATGCCTTAATGGGCAATTAATGTACGGGTTACTTCTCGTCTGCTATGAATTGTTTGTGTTCTTGGCTCATGGAACGCCATGTGTGAGGGGCATGTTAAGAAACAAGTTATGTTTTGCGGTCCTACACATACAGTATAGGTTTGTTCGTGTACTAGCTTATGGTGCGTTTGGAGGTCCAAACGCATTTGAGAATCTTGTTCGTTTAAAAGTAGCTTATTCCTAATGCAATTTATTTAACTCACAAACACTTCAACACAAAATTCATTCTTAATCGTGTTTTTTGCTCATCTATTTCAATATATGTGATCCACTCGTGCTCCCTCATGTAAATGTATAATCTTTTTGCTGCCTACTATTTCTATGAATTCTTGTTGTTTCATTCACCTAGTCCACTCCTTAAAAGTATTCAATTGAGGTATCATTATAATATATTTGATACTCACCTATGACTGACATATTCTTTCTTGATCTTCCTCCTCCATCCTCTCTCCTCCCGCAGTGGAGAAATGAGTTCTTTTAAGGACTAACCATGCTATTGAAGTTTAATTATATAAATTATGTGAGGGACATTAAGAGAAATGCCCTTGCAACCCCCTCAATCCATTAAAGATTATTCACGTTGTCTTTTTGGGTTTTTTTCCACTTTGACAAATTATTGGTCCAGAGTTCCTGTTAGGGTTTTCCTAACCTAAGTTGGAGAGATGAAAGATTTGCAGGGAAAAGAGATTATTGGATTAAACATTGAAAAGCAGAAGAAAATAGGTGGGAATGACTTGAGCAGTTAGAGTTCTCCTATATTGGGGAAGAATCGGACAATAATTGATCTTGTACTGGAAAAGGTTACCCCACCATGTCATTAACCAGGGTATTTTTAGAGGTCAATGGTCCTTGGTCAAGTGCTGTTAGTTGCCCCCATACACTGCTATGATGAAGCTAAGTGGTTATAATTTCCCTCTCGACAACCCATGTCTTTCTCTCAATCAATCCAATCCCTTAATCAATAATTCCAAGCACTTTGTGCCTCAATGAGTTTTCTGCCAATAGCCAAAGTGGCGTAAAGACTGGTGTTATTATGTGGCTTGTCATGAATAATCCAAGAGCTTGTTTGAGATCCAAGTACCCAGGTCTTCGATATGTCATCATGACATTTGCTGCACTCCGAGAGGTCCACATGTCACTCTTCATTGCAGTTGTGCACATGCCATTACTTAATAGATTGACTACCTGTTGTACACGTGTCATTATCCTTCGAGTGCCTCACACACACTTCCTTCACTAACACGCTGATTGACTATTCTGACTCATGTGCTCCAAATTGCATATGTGGCCCATACAAATCAAACAATTATTTATGTTGATTTTGTAGTTATTAACTCTGTGAAAAAAAGGCTAATTAAAGGTTTAAATAATTTTTTACATTTAATGCTGGTAATTAATATGGGTAAAAATGGAGACCGGAAGATATATTATCAATATCACTGCACTTAGTTAGTTTTTTCTTAATTTATTGAAACCACCACGAGCTCGAATCAAGTCTCAAATTTACTGCCCTAGGAATACCATAGAGTCGTCTCAAACCATCACATAGGTCTACCCAAAAGATCATGGTAGTAACCTTCAAGTCTGTCAGGAAAGGGCAAGGAAAGGGCAAACTGGGAAGAGGGGAATAGTTAGTATATTCTGGAGTTAAATATTTTATGCACATGGAGGTTATTAGCATGTTTGTGAAGGATAAGAGAGTGGTGTAGGTTAGTAGTATTTACAATTTTCAGCATGTGATAACTATATATATGTAGAGGGAAGAGTAATCCTCAAGTTTTGATATTATGCATTTTATGAATGAAATGAGGAGTAAAGCTTTCAGCTACTTCATTTCTATTTCTTTGCAACTCACGAACTCAATGAGAAATTCACTGAGTTCTTCTACTTCTTCCTCCCTTTCTCTTTGTTTTCTCTAATTCTATCTATCTATATCTCTGTTTCTCTCTTAAATTCTAGTTAGGCCACAACTAGGGCTTAACAAATTGGTATCAGAGCTCAAGTTCTATCTAAACTCATCATCTTCTTCATTCTATTCATTGTTTTCTTCTATCTTCAACCTCTGAATTCTTATCTTCTACTAAACTAGTCTGAATTCTATATCTTCTATCCTCTTCTACTCTTCACACACCACTTAGAAATAACCTAGAAACATCAACAACTTCAGATAAAAGCCACAAGTAGCAGAAAAACCATCACGGAGTCTTTGTTTTCTGGAAAAACCTGCAACTCAGCATTGGAAGTGTTAATTCATTTGTTTTAGTCATCAATCATTTCCTTCTTACTCGTTTCAGTCTTATAGTAGTATCCCATAACATTTTTTTCATAAACATCAACACCCAAACATGTTTCAATCCATATTTTGCTTATTATTCTCTATCGGCAAAATTTTTCTAGATTTTAGAAATTACTTTTGTTTGATTTGTTTTGTTTATGTTAAGTGATTCATAATAAGTTCTTTAGTCTAAGTAAGCTTTAGTTTAGACATTCAAAATCCTAAAGCACAAAAAAATCTGTCGAAGATTAGGATAATTAGTTTATGTTTCTAATAAATTCAAATTAAGATTTGAATTAGTTTGTTAGGGGAGTTAGTCTGTTAGTCGTTCCTATTTTTTTGCATTTCCTATTTTTATGTAATCTGGTAGATTTTGATAGACTTCTATCCTATGTTTTGAATCTATTTTTATGTAATATGGTAGATTAGGATAGACTAGAACTACCTTAGTTAAAAATATCTCCTTAACATCTATTAATTTAAGGAAATAAAGATAAGTTCTTTTCCTTCTCAAAAACTTTCATGGTATCAGAGCTTTGACTCTTTATTATTTAAGTTTTAATGGCAAAAATTGTCATGACCGGAGCAAGCAAGACTTCATCTTCCTCATAAGTGACTACAGAGATTGTGCAGTCTGAAACTACTGTAGTAAACAGTGGTACATGTTTTTCAACATCACATTCTTCCTATCAACTTACCATTCACAAATTGAATGGGAAAAATTACCTAGAGTGGGCCCAGTCTATGAAGCTAGCAATAGATGGCAGAGGCAAGCTCAGTTATTAAAATGGAGAAGTGAGCAAACCAACAACATATGACCATAATCTGAAAACATGGAGGTCAGAGAACTCGTTGGTAATTGCTTGGCTTATCAACTCAATGGAGCCAGCTATTAGAAAACCACATCTCTTTTTATCAACTGCCAAAGATGTTTCAGATTTGGAGAATTAAATCACAAATTTTCGATTTAAAATCTAAGTTGTGATCAAGGCAAGAGATCGGGAAGTCACGAGATACTACAACCAGATGATGACGTTATGGCAAGAGCTAGATCATGCTATATGAAGATGAATGTGATTGCCCAAAAGATAGTGTGAGGTACAGAAAAAGAGAGGAAAATGATCGAGTTTATGTGTT
Source organism: Panax quinquefolius (assembly GCA_020205615.1). Classification (NCBI taxonomy): domain Eukaryota; kingdom Viridiplantae; phylum Streptophyta; class Magnoliopsida; order Apiales; family Araliaceae; genus Panax; species Panax quinquefolius. The sequence continues at coordinate 40,827,062 of CM035161.1, forward strand.
TCTCGCAGGACTCAATCATAACTTGGATGAGGTAAGAGGTCGGATCCTGGGTAGAAAACCTCTACCATCCATTAGAGAAGTTTTTTTCAGAAGTTAGGAGGGAGGAGGCTAGGCAAAAAGTGATGTTGACAGATCCAGAACCTAAGTCCAACTCAGAAATAGAAAGCTCGACTCTTGTTTCAAGAGGATCTGATTCATATGGAGATAGAAGGAAGAAACATGGTGTGACCATTGCAAAAAACCATGGCATACGAAAGATACATGCTGGAAAATTCACAGTAAGCCCCATAATTTTAAGAAGAACGGAAGTGATGGCAAAGCATTTCAGACCATGAGTGAAGATTTTCTGGGACCAAAAATCAATTAAGAGATGCCTAATTTCACAAAGAACAATTAGGCAACCTATACAAACTCTTTCAATCTCCACAATTCTCAAATCCTTCTTACTCATTAGCTCAACAGGGTAATTATCTCATTGCAGCTCTCTCTAGTATAAATCAAATGTTTATTGTCCTTGGATCATCGACTCTGGAGCCACCGATCACATGACTGGTTCTTCAAAAATATTCAATTCCTATAAACCGTGTGCAGGAAACAAAAAGATCAAAATTGCTGACGGTTCTCTTTCTGCTATAGCTGGAAGAGGTTCAGTGTTTATTTCTCCTTCTCTTACAATTCATAATGTTTTCCATGTTCCAAATTATCCTGCAATTTATTATCCATAAGTAAAATAACCCATGATCATCAGTGTCAAGCTAATTTTTATCCTTCTTATTGTGAGTTTTAGGAACTAACCTCATGGAGGACGATTGGCCATGCTAGAGAGATCGGTGAACTTATTTCTTTGAAGATGGATCCGAATCGAAAAAACCTATACAAAGTACTTGTTTTGAATCTATTTTTGTTGCTAGTAGTGATGAAATAATGTTGTGGCATTATAGATTAGGCCACCAAAGTTTTCAATATTTAAAGCATTTGTTTCCAAGTTTGTTTAGAAATAAAAATCCATCTTCTTTTCAGTGTCATCGCACCTCATTTCCATTATAACTATACTGAATTTCAAAACCTTTTTCATTAATACATAGTGATGTATGGGGGCCTTAAAGAATCTCAGCACTTTCTGTAAAAAAATGGTTTGTCACCTTTATAGATGACTACACAAGGGTAAGTTGGGTTTATTTACTACGAGAAAAATCAGAAGTGGAGGAAGTTTTAAAATTTTGTACACCATGGTGTGTGACACAATTTCAAAAAAAAATCAAGTTTTTCAGTAGCAACAATGGAAAAGAGTATTTCAACATAGCTTTGGGAAAATTTTTGTTAGAAAAAGGCATAGTTCACCAAAGTTCTTGTAATGACACTCCCCAACAAAATGGAATAGTTGAACGAAAAAATAAACACCTTTTGGAAGTGGCTAGAGCTTTATGTTTCACAAATAAAGTACCCAAATACCTTTGGGGTGAAACTATTCTCACAGTTACCTATCTCATAAATAGGATGCCTAATAGGATCTTAAATTTCAAAACACGTTTACAGGTGTTCACAAACTGTCATCCTATATCTACGCTATCATCTACACTTCCTCTAAAAAATTTTGGGTGCACTGCCTTTGTCCATATTCATGACCATAACAGGGGAAAACTTGTCTTAGTTTAGGGCTAGAAAATGTGTTTTTGTAGGATATGCACCTACTTAGAAAGGATATAAATGCTTTGATCCTATTTCAAAAAAAAAGTTTGTCACCATGGATGTAACCTTTTTTGAATCTTTACTTTTTTTGCAGCTCATCTTCAGGGGGAGAACACAAGTGAAGATTCATATGTATTTAAAATAGAAAGAACACCAACACCAAACCCAACTACCCAAATATTGAAACTTCAGGATTGGATATAACAACCTCGATATGTGCTTTGAAAAATTGCTGAAATTTTGGTAGTAAAAAATGGTGTTTTGAATATTTAAAGTTTGGATGACTATCTTCTCTGCCATCTCACAATCAAAATCACGCAGTATCTCGACAATGGGAATAAAAGAAGTACTAAATGTTTAGAACTCTTGACTACTCGAGGAGGAAGCATAACTTCAAGGAAAGCAATCCCGATCCTCTATGAGGCCATGAATCCGAACGATGGAAGAACCAAACTCATCCGAGTGTCGGTAATAATCAAACTAATTCTTGTCGACTGTCGATTTATTTCTAACTCTAGTTCTGAGTCCTTTGATGATCTTAATATTCCCATTGCTATCCGTAAGGGTGTACAATCTTGTACCAAACATCCCATGTCTAACTATGTGTCCTATAAAAATTTCTCTTTACTTCATTTCTCTCTTCGGTAGAAATTCCAAAGAATGTACAGAAAGCTTTATAGGTTCCTGAGTGGAAGAAGGTTATTTTGAAGAAATGAGGGCACTTGAGAAAAATCATACATGGAAAGTGATGGTTCTGCCAAAAGGAAAGGCAACAGTGGGTTGCAAATAGGTGTTCACAGTCAAGTATAATTCAGATGGATCTCTCGAATTTAGATGGATCTCTAAAGGTTTTTCGCTCCTATGGCATTGATTATCTCGAACCTTCGCCTGATGCAGAAGTTGAATACTTGAGAGTGCTTCTTTCATTCACGACAAATCTTGACCGCCTCTTCAACAGCTAGATGTGAATAATGCGTTTCTAAATGGTAATTTGGAGGAGAAAGTTCGTAGGGATCCACCGCCTAGATTTGATAAACACTTTTGATCTAAGGTATGTAAGCTAAAGAAGTCATTATACGGGCTCAAGCAATCTTCAAGAGCTTGGTTTGAACGATTCACATTGCAATTTTGATAGTATAATGTGGATGATATATTTCTTAATGGGGATAATGTCATTGAAATGGATCGATTGAAGAAAAGTCTAGCTTTGGAATTTGAAATTAAAGATCTGGGGTTTCTAAGATACTTTCTTGGAATGGAAGTTGCTCATTCAAAAGGGGTATTGTTGTCTCACAAAGAAAATACATTTCTGATCTCCTTAAAGAAACAGGAATGAGTGGATGTAGACCTACCGATACTCCAATCGATCCTAACCAGAAACTAGGAGACACCAAGGATGGAAATCTTGTGAATACAACTCGGTATTAGAAGTTTGTGGGAAAACTGATCTATTTATCTCACACCTGACTAGATAATTTGCAATTAGCATAGTAAGTCGATTTATGCACTCACCCTATGAAGTACATCTTGAGAAGATATCGATATCCTAAGATATTTGAAAAATACTCTCCGGAGATATTTGAAAAGCATACTCTCCATGAATTAGGGATTGTTCTTCAAAAGATCCAAATGAGCATAAGACTATATGGGGAAATTTAGTCATATAAAAAACAAAGATAGCAAGTAGTGGATTATTGGGCAGGTTTATGTTAGTGACAAAAGATTCAAATATTAAAAAGACCACTAGAGATGCTATATAACTATATCGAACAACAAAGTCATTAACTTGGAGGAGCAAGAAACAAATATGTGAGTAGTAACACTTCAAAAAGAGAAATTGAGGTCGTGGTATTATTTGAGTGCCGTTTGGGATGTAAACGAGCACATGGAGTATATGAGTGAGATATTGTGGCTAAAATATGATCCAAATCTTTAAAATATTAAAAAAATATGACCACTAGAGATGCCTATAAAATTCAAACTACTCTCAATTCTTGATTGTGATTCAAATACTCGGTTGATCTGATTAAGAGGTTCGATCATACCTTGTGCAACATATACAAATTTAAATCAAATTAGTATAATTAATTATTATTAATTTTTTTTAAAATAATTTTATATTTGTAGAATTGAAATATATTTTCTCATCAAATAACTTCATTTAAATTATATTTATTATAAAACTAGTTATTATGTGGAAACTTCGAATTAGAGCTTGAAGGTTGGTATTAAATATTGTATCGCCGTTAATAAATATTTCCGAAGTCGAATCTGACATTTTTCAAAATTCGAATTCAGTCATTTATTACAAAATTTGGATTGTTCATATTAACACCTTAGCTTTGTTCCGGTTTTCTTACAAAAGGATTGTTCAGATCAAGCTTAGGCAAGTTAGGCATGATAGATATCTATGCACCAACTTGTGGGGGGGAGTGTCGAGGATTAGGATAATTAGGTTTTATTTCTAATAAATTCAAATTAAGATTTGAATTAGTTTGTTAGGGAGTTAGTCTGTTAGTTGTTCCTAATTTTTTGCATTTCCTATTTTTATGTAATCTGGAAGATTAGGATAACCTTTTATCCTTTGTTTTGAATCTTCTATTTTTATGTAATTTGATAGATTAGGATAGACTTCTACCATAACTACCTTGGTTATAAATATCCCCTGTAACATCTATTAATTTAAGCAAGTTCTTTTCCTTCTCAAAAACTTTCAAAATCAAATCCCAGTTAATTTAAATTCCCAAAAACTAAACAATTTCAACTATAATCACGGTGTTTACACTTGTTACTGCAGTGGTAATTAGTTTTCATGTTATATTTTGATCCTTGGTGCTATAGCTTGTTTTGTGTTCCCATTTACTCAACTAAAATTCAACTAATAAGCAATAGCTAGTTGAATTTAAACTTGTTCTATTTCGGACACTCAGTTGTTTCACTGAGGATATCCATCTCATGATTATAAAACGACTCAAGCTCACTTACTCTCACTAAAGTAGTGTTGTTACTGCTTAGGATTAATTTTCAAACTCAGAATGACAATTGTTTTGTGATTCATTCCTTTCTATTCCCTGTAATCATGGCTGGTCCTTCACAATTGCTGCAAAGTTACATGGAGTACACCAACGGAAACTGCAATTCATTGATGAGAAGATGGATTACTTTGTGGGTGGGATGAATGAGTTGTTGAAGCAAAGAGGCTCACTCAGATAATGAAGAGGGGTTTGAGAATCTTTTTGGGAACAAGGAAAGGGGCAAAAGGCCTGTTTATATGGGGCAAAGGAGAGATAAAGGCTTCTTTAGAGACCCTAGGCATGCTAAGCAAGAAAGAGCAAGGAGAGATGAAGAAGATGATGCTCAATGGAGAATGAACCAAAATGAAGATGTTGATGAAAAGAGGAGAGAACTTAAACATTTTAAATTGGTGTTTCCATCATTTACCACGGGTGATAATGCTAAGAGTCAGATTTAAGACTGAGGAGTACTTTAGCATCTATGGAATCTACTCCCAGAGGAGGATTGCCATATATGGGATGCATTTATATGACTTTCCAAAATATTGGTACAAGTCCTATGTTAATGGCAAGGATGGGCTTACATAGAGGGAGTTTGTAAGAGACTTCACTGTGAGGTTCACCGTTCACTGAGACAGGTGTGGAAAACATATTATGTTTATTGAAGCAAGTAGGAACTGTGAATGCATACTATGATGAGTTTGAAAGCCATAAGGGGAGAATACTTGAGAAGTTGCCTCACTTTACTGAGGACTTCTTTGTGGGGAATTTCATTGATGCTTAAGAAAGACTAAGAAAATGGTAAAGTTTCTTGACCCAGATACTTTATCCCAAGCATTCAAACAAGCCAAGTTCTATGAGAGTCCTATTCCTAAACTTGCCAACGCTCACAAATATCCTAAATCACAACCCAGCTCCACCAACACTCAGCCCAGCTACAAAAAGGACCTTCCTGCACCACTTGCAACCAAAACACCGCTATTCACTTATCCCATAAAGGAATTTATTAAGGCGAAACCTATTATTGAAGCCCAAAGAGATGAGAGGAAGGCCAAGGGCCTATGTTTTTATTGTGACGAGAAATAAGGCTCCCTATAATATCATGATCACTTGTGAGGATTTCCAGTACTGTAAGGACTCAAGAATGTGAGAAATACTCTAGACCTCCCAATATGATGAAGAGCCCAAGAACAACATCCCACATGATTCACCAACATAGGAAAGCCTATAAGTATCTCTTAATGCCCTTGAAGGACAATCCAACCCACAAACTATGAAGATGACTGGGTATATAGGAAAGAGGCTCATTTCCATACTTACTGACGGTGGAAGTTATCACAACTTCCTAGACCCTAAAATAGCTCAAAGGCTTAAGTGTGCTTTGGCACCTACTCAACCCATGCTTGTCTTTGTAGCAAATGGGAGCCAACTCACAAGCGAACAACAGTGCACAAAGTTCCAATGGAAGATGGGTGATTTTTTGTTTAAGGACACAGTTAGGTTGCTACCCCTAGGGGGCTGTGATATGGTGCTGGAGTACAATGACTTAAAAAATTGGGACCAACTACTTTTGTCTATGAGAACCTTGCCATAAAATTCAGTTATGGTGGGGAACCAGTTGAGTTGCAAGGTATGGTAAGAAGCTCTTTACCAGAGCTTAAGATGATAACCTTGGAAGGACTAGTAGAGCACATCAGAAACCAGGAGCATGGTCTTCTAGTGGTAGTCCTTTCAATCCCTGATCCAACCAGAGCACCTAAAACACAAAGTTATCAACCGAGTTGCAATTCTATAACCATCCCTAACCCAAACACAGAACCAGAATTACAAACTGCACTTAAAGAATAGTCAGATATATTCCAAGACCCCCAAGGTATGCCACCAAAAAGGTCTCTAGACCACAACATTCCTTTTGAGGCTAATGCATTACCCTTCTCTATTAGGTCTTTCAAATGTCCTATGACCAAAAGAATGAAATAGAGAGGCTAGTCTTGGAAATGTTGCACTCTGGAATCATAAGGCGTAGCCAGAGTCCATATGCATCTCCTTTACTCTTAGTCAAGAAGAAAGATGGTAGTTGGAGGTTCTGTGTAGACTATAGGCATCTCAACTCCCTCACCATAAAAAACAAGTATCCTATTCCACTCAAAGTTTTAAACTAGATGAACTGCAAGGAGCTTAAGTTTTCACTAAGCTAGTACCAACAAGTTAGAATGAAAGAAGAAGACATTGAGAAAACAACTTTTAGAGCCCAGGATTGTTTGGATTCACAGTCATGCCGTTTGGGCTTACCAATGCACCCGCTACATTCCAAAATTTGATGAACCAATTAGTTCAACTCTCCTTAGAAAGCATGTACTGGTATTCTTTGATGACATCCTAGTATATTCTAAGGATATGAAAGAGCATTTCAAACATCTTAAAGAAGTGTTTCAAGTCATGAGAGAGAATCAGTTGTTTGCTAAAATGAGTAAGTTTTCTTTCGCCAAATATCAAATTGACTACTTGGGGCATGTCATTTTAAGTACAGGAGTAGCAGTTGATCCTTCTAAAGTCCAAGATGTGCTAGATTGGCCTGCCCCTAAAACCATCAAATAGCTAAGAGGTTTCCTTTGTCTCACTGGATATTACAGAAAATTCATAAAGGGATATGAAACTATTGCTGAACCCCTTACCATATTATTTCATAAAGGAAAATTTGGGTGGAACTTAGAAGCTGAACAGTCCTTCATAACTATTAAAAAAACCCTCACAACCTCTTCAGTTCTAGCATTGCCAGACTTTACCAAAACCTTTGAAGTGGAGACTGATGCATCAAGCTCTGGAATAGGTGCCATCCTAATACAAGAAGGTAGACCTTTGGAATACTTTAGCAAGGCATTAGGACCTAAGGCTCAGTCTTATTCAACCTATTAGAAAGAGCTCATGGTTGTGGCAGAAGCTATAAAGAGATGGTCTTCTTACCTTGGGCAAAGACAGTTCATCATTAGAACAAACTTTCAATCCTTAAGTATTTCCTGGAACAAATAGTAACTTGTCTGCAACAAAGGTGGATGAGCAAACTTTTGGGATATGACTACATCATTACTTACAAGAAAGGGAAGGATAACACATCAGCAGATAGTTTATCTAGAAAGTTTGAAGAAGGAGCCAGACAAGAATACTTTCATGAGGACATGAAAAATTTCAAGGGGGAGGGGAATGTCAGGAAAGGGTAGAGGGGAATAGTTAGTATATTCTAGAGTTAGATATTTTATGCACATGTAAGCACATGGCAGGTTAGGAGTATTTACAATTTTCAGCATGTGATAGCTATATATATTTGTAGAGGGAAGAGTAATCCCCAAGTTTTGATATTATGCATTTTAGAATAAAATGAGGAGTAAAGCTTTCAACTACTCCCTTTCTATCTCTCTATCTCTTTGCAACTCATGAACTCAGTGAGAAATTCACTGAGTTCTTCTACTTCTTCATCCCTTTCTCTCTATTTTCTCTAATTCTATCTATCTATATCTCTATTTCTCTCTTAAATTCTAGTTAGGCCAAGGCCTGACAATGTCTTATGTACATTGTATATCCACATTTTTCGATGAGGAATTGGGATCACACAGAGAGTAACAAGTTTTTTGGATGGAGGGAGTGTATTGTAGTTAGTTGATAAAATTTGCAACTCAATAGAAAGAAAAAGGAAGGAACAATAAGAAGGTTTTAATTTAGTTGGGGAAAATTAAATGATTATCCTTCTACGAACAAAAAGAAAAATACGATGGGATGGAATACCTTGAGTGTCTTTTTTTTCACGGGCTTGTATCTGTTAATAGTAAGCTGTGGGTAGAGTCTTAACATATAAGTATTCAGTTTGCACTAAAAAGAAAGTTGAGTTTTACCTTAGTATATTATGACATCTACCCAAAACTTCTGAATTTAAAGCAGAAACAACTTATATTGCTTCAAGATTCGAGAAACATTAATTGATAGGTGGTCCTACATTTCCGAAGTATCTCGAAATTGTCTGTCAATATGCTTAATCACATTCTGCAAGAGACTCATGTTACTCAGCTCCTTCTGAAGCACATATGTATTGCTTCTACTTGTTTTTAGCGGTATACATTTTGACTATGCTTTATACTCACTGCAAGTTGTAGATGACATGCATGGGCACTCTTACTAGCTATTTACAAATGGACATGCTGCACTTGAATCCAATCATGATAGATATGTTGTCTATTATCAGAAGCAAAGCATCATGAGGCATTTCAATTTGCTTATGCTATTAATTTGATATATTTAGCAAGCTTGTGTTAATGTTCAGGAGCAAATTAACTTAATTTACTGACAATCCTTTGTGGGATACTGACATTTGTTCACCCCCCCCCCGGGGAAACACCCCAAACCACCTTTCTTGTAAAGACAGGATGCTTTTGCAATCCTGGTGCATGTGCAAAGTATCTTGGTTTGTCTCACTCAGATCTTCTTTCCAATATCGAGGTAGTTCTTATTCTCTGGCTGAAATCTCCCATATCTATGCTGTAGTTTGTTTTCAAGCAAAGCATCAAAATGCATCATTTAACAGTCTTACCTTCTCTTAATGTAGGCTGGGCATGTTTGTTGGGATGATCATGATATATTGCATGGGAAGCCTACTGGAGCTGTTAGAGTGTCCTTTGGTTATATGTCAACGTTTGAAGATGCCAGGGTAATTGCTTTCATCTTAAAGGACAACGTGTCAGTTATTAATATACAAATTTGCGATTCTAGATGCTATATTCTTTGTGAAGATATATGCTTATAACAAGATAATTGTTCTCCCGCCTGGAAACGAGAGTCCTATTTTTTCCCTTGAATATTAAAGCATTCATGTAAAACATTTGTTCATACATTTCTTTCCCAAATAATAAATTTTAGCATTAAAATTTAATGTTGAAGACAAATCATTCTAAAAAAATTATGGGTAACTGTTTAATACAAACCTTAGTATTTAGAACGGTAATTTATCTATCTTTTTTTTTATTACTAACATGCTACTTGAACAATTTTTATTTTGGAGAGAAAAAATAAAATGTAATTCATGTAAAGTAATTGTTCGTTTTTATCAACATAATAGTTCATATCGATCTGAAGTTTTTCTGACGTTTTTCCCCCTTTCCAATTCTTGTGCAGAAATTTATGAGCTTCATACTGAGTTCCTTTGTCTCATTGCCTTTTCAGTCTGGTCATTCAATTTTGCTGAGACCAAAGTCCATCAGTCCTCCAACTGAAGGTCACTTTTCTACATCCAATTTACGCTGTTGCATTCAAAAGTTTAACTTGCCTATGTGCATTTTTCTTGCTATTTGAAAATAATGATTTCTTCCTTGCTCTAATTATATGACAACGTCATCACGTGTTGTTATATTTTACAGTGCTGCTTACATATGTACTTTATTCGAACCGCAGGTCTTGAAGGAGCAATCTCCAGATACTATCTGCGGTCAATAACTATTTATCCAATAAAGTCATGTGGCGGGTTCAGAGTGGACAATTGGCCCTTAAGCAGTACTGGTAGCTATTTGTAAGCTGCATATTATATTAGCCCTCTCTTTTGAATGTAGTGCATGTTAATTTTAGTTAATTTCTCAATAATACTCCAAGTCTGATCTGAACAACCAAAAAATATGGTGTTGGAAACAGATATGGTGAAAGAGGAAAAAAAACTCTTAACAGAAGACATATTCTTTTAGAGTTTTATGGTAAATGGCAATGAAGACTATTACAGAAAGATTGAGTATGGTAATGCAGAGCCAGAATAGTATTTTAAGAGCGTTTGAGTCGGTGAAACTTCTAATTGGTGACACTTTTGATCCAGTTGGAGTTATGGGGTTCATAATACATCAAAACGAAGCTAGCGACGAACTCAACAAGACACGTCGTCTTTGGCCATGAATTATGCTGTTTTAAGTCCAAAAACTTGTTTTAAGTAGGATTATGGATGTTCAAAGTTTTGGTCGAACTTGAAATTTGTTAATTACTACCTCCGTTCCTAAAAGATTGTTGGCACATGGATTAAGAAAGTATCATTTACCAAGTAAAATTTGTTTGAAATTCCATCACTACCCCTTTATGGGAAGTTGAAAACTATTAATACAAGGGAGAGAATTTCTTGGGACAATGAGAGAAGGTAGGGGTAATATAGGAAAGTAAATAATTTATTCTCCTTGAAAGTTGTAAACGACAAACTTTTTGGAACAAATTTTTTCTTCTAAAACGACAATCTTTTAGGAACGGAGGGAGTAATTTTTATAAGTTTGTTGTCCCTTTTCCTATTTGGTGTTGGAAAGTTGGGTAAGACTATAAGTATGCCGCCTTAGGGTTTTTTTCATTATGACTGATAGTTTTATACAAGATCATTTTCTTTGAGAATATTATCTTTCTTCCTTGTGGATTCAAGGGTTTATCTACATCCGTGTTAGGGCGCAAATTCTAACCATTTCTTCTAGCTGCGTATATATATATATGTGTGTGTGTGTGTGTGTGTGTATACACTGTATTCTTATCTTGCCTGGTATCACTGAATTATGTCAATTCACAGCTACACATTTCTTCACTCTTTCATATGGCAGCTTTCATAAGGACTATAATTTGATGCAGAGGACAGTTTGGACATTTGCCCATCATACTAGGTCTAATTAAAATTATCATTAGGTTTATGTGCTGCTAGCAAGTAGCAAGCTTTTGTTTATGTTATCCAAATTATTTTGGTAGGTACCAACTTCAGATGTGTGTGATTGGCTTGCTCCATATAAGACAATTGACCGAAAAAAACCATTGACCTCTTCTCATGCTATCAAAAAAACATTTAAACTATAGTGTTTTGCACAAAAAAATTGAAATTTCTAAACACTGTCAAAAGCCCAAAATTTTGACCATACAAGCTGACATATACTTGGTCAAATTTTGGCTATTTTTGACAATTGTTTGAAAGTTCAATGGTTTCTATGCAAAAAATTAGTTTAATTTTTGATAGCTTGACAAGAGCTCAATGATTTTCCTGGTCATAAGTCCTGGTCATTAAGTCATCTGTATAATACACTAATTGCTCTTTTTTTTTCTCTGTTGCAAATTTTACTTAGTTTTAAGAAAAGACATTTCTTTGTAAAACATAGTGTTATTGCTGTGTATATATTCTAATTGCTGTTTATTGTTAAGTTGTTACAAAAGACAAGGCTGTGAAATATTTAGTTGAAAACAATTTTTTGGGATGTGTTATACATTATTGCTCTGTTTTCTGTTGCAAAATTTTGCAGGATTGCTACATGATCGAGAATGGATTATCAAAAGCACAAGTGGTGAAATTCTTACCCAAAAGAAGGTTTTGTTTTACAGAGTGTTGCATTATACATCAGTTCATTTATATGCATAATTTTTTTTTTGCACTGACTATGCATTTGTATACAATATTTTGGGTCATCTATATGCATAAATTTCTGATATGATGCTGTCAAATGAGAGATAAGGAGAGAGATATTATTAGTTAGCATTATCTAGAAGTAGCAAGTTTCATGTGATGGGAGTTAGTTATATGGGTGTAGTATAAGATAGTTTATGTTAGCATATTTCCTATTGTGATAATATCTAGTTTAAAACTTTAAATGGCTAAGAAGAACTATGTAATTGTCATGTAGACTCTGTTTCTGAGTTTTGAACGGAAAAGAAATGAATAGAAAACTTAAATTAGAACAGAAAAAAAAAGAATTGAAAACGTGAAGTTTTCATTTTTGTTGTTTCTGAGTTTTTAATAGAAAAGAATAGAAATTTTTATAAAATTTATTGCGTTTTTGAGTTCCAATGAAAAGAAAAGAAAAATATCACTTTTACAAATTTACTCTTCTATTAGTTATAACATTGAACCATGAATAAAATATGCACAAAGAAAAAAATTTCATAATCAAATACAAATATCCAAATAAATGTTTAACAAAATTACTTCTACAAAGTCATTATCATATTATACCCAAAAGTCATCAAACATAATTTGAATTTGAGTTAAAGTATGTTTTAGAAACTAAAATTTATTGTTTAGCTTAATCACAAAGTCTTATACTCACCTTGTGATATATTGTGATAATACAACCACCACTACTACCAATAATAATAATAATAATAACAAAACCGGATAGAAGTTGGAGGTAGCAACAAAATAATGAGTGGTGATGTGCAAATTATAATTAACACAAATTAAAAAAAATAACAATAAAATAATTTTAAATTTATTTTTAGTGGTCTTATAAAATAATATAAAATGATAAGTACACTCATATTAAAAAAAAATAAAAAAAATAATTTTAAATTTAAATAACTGTACTTTTAATCTCCTTTTTTTTTGACACGGAGGGAGTATATACGTAGTATCATAAAAGGGTCCTCCTACTCCTAACAAGGAGAGGTAAGAACGTCATTCCGAAAGACACTCGAATTTATAATTATTTTTTGGGGTTAAATTCAGTGCTCCTCTTCTTTCCCTTCTGTCGAGTTCTGAGGAAGGAAGGAAGGACAGTCTGAAGGTCTCTCTAATTTGTTGATATAATATACATGGGTCTTTCCAGAAAAAAAAGGTATGTATGATTCTGTTTTGCCAAGGAATCTTATCTTTTTGTTTCGTTGAATCTGATAATGGTTTTTATTAATGGGTTTGCTTAGGCTGTATTTGGGGACAGAGTTATAATTTAAAATTTATTATATTGAAAGTAGAGGATAATATGAGAATTATAAAAATATTACTTATTCCAATTTCTATTCCGTCCAAATCAGGTCAATTTTGGACGGAAAACTTTGGCAAGAAAAGTGGCCAAGTTTTCTATCCATTTTTTTCTTTTCCGTTTATTAAAAGACTCAGAAACATAGGAATTGAAAAGAAAACTTAAATTTTCGGTCAATTTTTTTTTTTTCTGTCCATTTTAAAAATTAGAAATAGAGTGGTAATGAATGAAAACTAAGAAAATGAGTTAATGTTTGTGGTTCCATATCCTCTCTTATTCTGTCATTCTATTCTTCTCCTATCTAAATTCTTCCTCTTATCCTCTGAATTCTCTTCTCAATTTCTTTTTAGTTTCTATTCTTAGTTGGGATCATCACAGGACCTAACGGATACAATCTAATTCTTTAGGGTTGAGAGTCATAGGAAATTTTAGATGAAATTCCTGTTCGTCATCCTTACTTTCTTATTATGCATTCAGACTATTCTTTTCATTTTAAACTTGGTGTAAGCTTAAAAATAAAAATAATTGTTTAAATTTTGTTTGTTTATGTTAATAGCATATTAGCATATTTCCGATTCATATTTAGTTTAAATGGCTAAGAAGAGTTATGTAATTGTCACGTGATGAATGAAAAATAAGAAAATGAGTTAATGTCTGGTTTCATATCCTCTCTTATTCTGTCATTCTATTCTTCTATCTAAATTCTTCCTCTTATCCTCTGAATTCTCTTTCATTTTCTGTTTATTTTCTATTCTTAGTCGGGATCATCACATGGTCCTGACAGGTACAGTCTAATTCTTTGGGGCTGAGAGTCGTAAAAAAAAATCGAGTAAACTCCTGTTTGTATCCCTTCATCATCCTATCACTTTCTTATTATGCTTTTAAATTTTACTTCTCATTTTTAAGCTTCTTCTTGCATCGCTAATGAAGCTAGCTACTTGTTTAAAACATCATTCTGTATCTGTAGTATACTACTGTAAGGTTACAAACACCATAAGGGTGTCAATTTTGACATCACTGGGAACCACAGAACTAAGGCTCATTAGCGTATCCATGGTCAAATTCTTCATTTGCATGTATTAGTGTTTACTCATAGCTCCACGTAAGTAAATTCTAATTAGAAGATTTCTATTACTGATTTAATTTGTTGCATAAAGTTCTAAGTCCTCTGTATTTGCTTTGCAGGTTCCGGACATGTGCTATATCAGTACATTTATTGACCTCAACTTGGGAATATTAATCGTAGAGTCACCTCGTTTCAAAGAAAAACTGCAGATTGAACTTGGATCAGATTCTTCTTTTTCTGGAAGAGATGAAATGGATATACATAATCAGAGGTGGGTGATTAAATACTCTGTCTTCTTAACTTCTATAGGAATATTATATACATGAAATTCTCCTACATCTTGGTGTCTATTATTTTACCCTGTGTGCACCACAATTTCTTTTGTTGGTAGACATAAGTAATGTGTTGAGGGATGCACAAAATTAATGGTTTGTTTAACCTGTTAACATGAGGGTAAGGGCTAGTTCAACATACTATCACAAACATAATTAAAACCTTGAATCCACAATGAAGATTCACAAGGAAGATAAAGAAATCTCAAAGAGAAATTGATAATAATTGTCAAGGACTAGATATTATAGTTGTTTATATATTATATTTGTTGGTATGAAACTTAAGTAGATAGTTACAAGTGGCATAATCAACTTGTCTTGAAGAGGCTGTAATCTGGTAACCTTACAATTATTTTATTTAAGCAAATAAACAATTTATTGAGGGATTACTTTGTTACAAGTTTGATATTTATATGAAACGTCTTTTAGCAAGGCCTCAAAACTAAGCTCCAGTTTAATCAGGCTATCAAATATTTCTAAGTGTAGCAGTGTTACTTTGATTCTTATTTCTTAGTTTTCACATTTTGCAGGCAACCAAAATCTTACGAAGTTTTGATGCTATATTTTTGAAAATCACTGTGCAAGTGGTGCACATTATTCGTTGTAAGAGTCAAATAAAAATGTGATAGTTATCATTTTGCAGTGTATCAAGCCCAGGGTTTTGATACTGAAGAATTCATTTATTTTTTTCTAATAGGTACGAAGTCCAGGTTTATGGTGATGAGATTGACAATTGGTTTAGCAATGCCGTCGGCCGACCTTGTACTTTATTAAGAAGTTCTGCCTCAAAGAATTATGCCTGTTCAAACAGGACCAGAAGCGTAGGGGCATGCAGGGATGATAAGAGCAGATTAAATTTTGTGAATGAAGCTCAGTTTTTGCTGATATCTGAGGAAAGTGTATCTGATCTCAACAACAGGTTAAGTTCAAGTATGTTCTGACTTCTGATATACTCCAATCTCGTCACACTGGCTATTTATTACCATTTAGCTCAAAGATTCCTCTAGCTTTCTTTCTTGAAGACTTGCTACTAAATGAGTTTATTGATTACTCTATGTTAGCAGATGTGATGTTAGTTGTTAGTAGAGTATATCAGTTGATATAGTTGTTAGTAGAGTATGGCAACACCTAATGGAGCATGGGCTCCTTGTACTTGTTGAAAGTTTTTTCTTGTATAAATAAGCTTCATGTAATCTAAGAAATATAAGAGAGAGAATACATTTCTACATGGTATCAAAGCTTGATCTTTATCAAAAAGGAAAAAACCCGCTGTTCTTCAATTTTTTCTCCCTCTGTTCGCGGCTGATCTTAAATCATCTTAGAAAATCAATCGAATCAATCCATTTGGAGAAATTAAGAACATAAGTGATTTATCCATTGTCAGTCGATCAACACAAAAATGTCAGACTCACCACCCGCCGCCGCACGCTCCACGCGCTTCCCCACTCTCCGGTCGTCGACGCCACGCGCCACTCTTTGTCGGCGCGTGAGACAGTTTTCAACGACCTTTTCCGGCGCGGTTTGTTCCAGTGCAGTCGGTTCTCTCTCCTCTTGCCATCTACAGTAGTCGACTAGTGTGAAATTCAGGTTTGCTTGTATTGAGCATTCGTTTGGTCTATTTGTTCAGTGTTAGTTTTCTAAATCTTTGTACCGAGCATTCGTTTGGCCTATTTGGTTTGTACTGGGCTTATTTGTTAACTATTTGTTGTATTGAACGCACTTGTTAGCTTTATTGAACTAAATTGACTCAACTGCTTTAGAAAACCCAATTTCTCCCTTATTGTTCACTCACTGCCATTTGTTTACTGTTGTCCGTTGCATTTTTTGGAATAACCCTGCCATTTTTGTTGAGCCTTTAGATTATCCTTGTTAATATTTCCTTGGATAATTCTTGTGACTCCTATTACCACGGCCGAATCTAGTTCCATTCATAATGATACTACATAAACAAATAAAGAGCAGTTAATTAGAAACAATCATCTCAATTCTGCGTTGGCTCTCAGTCCTTTTAAATTGGATGGATCCAATTACCTGGCATGGTCTCAAGCATGCCGTATGTCAATTGAGGCTAATTGTATGCAACATTTCATCAATGGGACAATTACTATGCCTGCACAACCGGGGATGACTCAAGAAGAATGGAAGTAATAATTCCATGGTCAAAACATGGATTTTTAATTCCATGGAACCAAATATGAGGAGTAGTTACATGTTTCTAGGCACTGCCTATGAACTTTGGGAGGATATTTTTCAAAATTTTGTCTGTTTCTGGTGATATGTCCAAGACATATGACATTCGTAAGAAAATCCGGTGAGCTAGGTCAAGGGGAGAAGCCTGTTGCATAGTACTTTGCAGAGATTAATGCCCTTTGACATGAGCTTAATCATTACCGGATTTTTTCCGCCAAATGTACTGATACCGCAGTTTATCAGAAGTTTGTTAGCGAGGATCGAGTTGTTGATTTCTTGGCTGGTTTAAACATTGAGTTTGATCAAATTCGAGCCCAACTGATTGGTCAGACACCTTTTCCATCACTGCAAGAGACCCATGCCCAGGTCCAGCAAGAGGAAAGTAGACGTCGAGTGATGGTTCTAAATCTCCATCCTGTGGACAAATCAGCCTTGGTTGCTTCGGATCCTAAGCCGAGCATTCACATTCCATCTCCTATTGAGAAGGAGTCCCGCGACTGTGACTACTGTGGGGGAAAAAAATCAGGGATCGCTGCTATAAGTTTCATGGGCGTCCTAAAGGACGTGGAGAACGGTCTAGCCGAGGTCATGGACGTGGATCCCAGGCCTACATATCTACTCCACCCCTTCTTTTGACACACCCAGTACTTCTGAAACTACTACTGCCCTCACCCCTGAGGAGATCTCAATTTTTCGGTCTATTCTTAATCTACTCCTCTTTATGCTCCGTCAAGTATACATTCTTGTGCTTTACATGTTTTATTCACTTGTTCTAGTTGGATTATAGACACAGGTGCCACCGAGCATATGACTGGGTCATCCAACCTCTTTACTTCATACACTTGCTCTAGAAAAGACAAGGTTCGGATTGCTGATGGCTCCCTGTCCTCTATCTCCGGGGCGTGGTTCTATCATTTGTACATCTTCATTAACATTATCATCCGTTCTTCATATCCCTTTATTTACTGCAAATTTACTATCTGTCCAACATCTTTGCAGATCTCTACAATGTTCCGTAACATTTTTTCCAACTCATTGTGTTTTTCAGGACTTGGTGACGGGACAACAGATTGGCAGTGGTAGTGCAGTTAATGGTCTCTACTATTTAGATGTTCCCTCGTCAAAAGTGTGCTCTACTCAGGCTCTACACTCTACTCTTGACTCTCGCCTGACCTCTCTCCATCAATGGCATCGACGTTTGGGACATCCTTCATTTTTTGTATTGGAGTCTTTATTTCCATCTTTAGTTAAACAATGTAACAAAACTTAGTTTTTGTGTGAAGCATGTGAATTAGGTAAACACAAACGGTCTACTTATTATGTCATTCATAGTAGACAATCTGAGCCTTTTGGTATTATCTATCCTGATGTATGGTGACCCTCTCGGGTTGTTTCCCGTTCTGGTTTTATATGGTTTGTTATTGATTGTCATTCTCGTGTCACTTGGATCTATCTTCTGCGATCAAAAAATGAGGTGTTTGATTGTTTTCAGGATCTTCACAAAATGATTCAAACTCAATTTGACGCTAAAGTCAGGATTCTTCACAATGATAATGGTTGTGAATATAATAATAATACTGTGTTTGCATCTTACCTCTCTCAGCATGGCGTCATCCTTCAAACCTCGTGTCAAAACTCCAAAACAAAATGGTGTGGCGGAAAGAAAAAACTGACACTTACTAGAGGTTGCACGATCTCTTATGTTAACCATGAACATCCCTAAATTTCTATGGGAAGATGCAGATTTCTATGGGGAGATGCAGTTTTGACTGTTGCATTTCTTATAAACCGTCTTCCTTCTAGGGTTCTTGGGAACAAAAGCCCCATTTCTTTTATCCGACACCCGACCAGTCCTTCTCTTTCGCCTCGAGTTTTTGGTTGTGTGTGCTATGTTCATGATAAATCTCCCACTCGAGGAAAATTAGATCCCAAAGCCCTTCGGTGTGTGTTTATTGGATATTCTCCAACACAAAAAGGTTATAAATGTTATCATCCAACTTCTCACAAAGTCTTTGTCATCAGGGATGTAACTTTTTGGGAATTAGAACCTTTTTATTCTTCTACCCCTTCTCCTCAGGGGGATAATATTGTTAATGAGGAGAAGCTTCCCTCTAAGGGTAGTATTCCAAGCCCTATTTTTCCTGTTCCTATTGTTGTTCCTAATAATTCTACACAAGGGGAGTTACAGAGTGCTAGATAGAATGAGTTTGAGCCTAAGCCTGAGTTGAGGACCTATGCTCGAAAAGGCAAGCATAAGGTAATCATTTCTGCACCACTACACCAACCTTACTCCGAACCTAGTCAGAATAATGCTAATGGTGAGAATCCTAATCCTACTTGTTCTTCTGATAATACGGATATTCCTATTGCTCCTATTACCTCATCTGATGATACCGATATTCCTATTGCTCTTAGAAAAGGGGTTAGAGCTTGAACTCAACATCCTATTTCTAATTTCTTAGCCTATAATAAATTATCTGCATCCTACCTCTCCTTTGTTTCCTCCTTGTTTTCAATATCTGTTCCTCAGGGGTGGAAAGAAGCAATGAGCAATGAGAATTGGAAACAGACTATGATTGAGGAGATGAATACCCTGAAGAAGAATGATACATGGGAACTAGTTACTCTTCCTTATAGAAAAAAACCAGTTGGATGCAAGTGGGTATATACAATCAAACAAAATTCTGATGGGATAATTGAGACACTCAAAGCCAGACTAGTTGCAAAAGGGTACACTCAAACCCATGTGGTTGATTACCAGGAGACATTTACTCCTGTAGCAAAGATGAACTCTGTTCGTACCATAATCTCATGTGCAGCGAACTTCGGCTGAGATCTTCAGCAATTAGACGTAAAAAATGCATTCCTTCGCGGTAACTTGGATGAGGAAGTGTACATGGACATACCTCCTGGTTTTGCTTCATCCGTCACTGTGGGCAAGGTTTGTAAGCTACGAAAGGCTTTGTATGGTCTGAAGCAATCTCTTAGAGCCTGGTTTGGTAGAATCCACAGAGCAATGATAAGGTTTGGGTATAAGCAAAGTTGAGCAGATCATACTCTTTTTGTCAAACAAATAAAGGGTAAGATTACCATTCTTGTTGTTTATTGACGACATTGTGGTGACAGGGGATAATAAAGAAGAGATATCTAATCTCAAAGTGAGTCTGGCCAAAGAATTTGAGATCAAAGATCTTAGTCCTTTGAAATATTTCCTTGGTATTGAAGTTGCAAGATCTTCTAGTGGGATTTTTCTATCTCAACAGAAGTATGTCCTTAATCTTTTAACAGAAACTGACATGTTAGGATGTAAGCCTGCTGATTCTCCTATTGAAGTTAATCATCATCTAGGAGGCACGAGACCTACAGTTGATAGAAAAAGGTATCAACGTTTGGTGGGACGATTGATATACCTCTCTCATGCTAGACCTGCATATCTTATGTTGTGGGAATAGTGAGTCAGTATATGCATGATCCTAGATATTGTCACATGGAAACTGTTAATAGAATTTTAAGGTATCTCAAGTCTGCTCCAGGAAAAGGATTATTGCTTGCACCACATGACCATATGAGAGTTGAAGCTTTTTTCGACTCGGATTGGGCTGGCTCTATTGAGGATCGTCGTTCTACATCAGGATACTGTTCATTTGTTGTAGGTAACCTTGTTACTTGGCGTATTAAGAAACAGTCTGTGATGGCAAGATCTAGTGTTGAGGCTGAATATCGAGCTATCGCTTTGGGTATATGTGAACTAATGTGGTTTCGAACTTTGCTGGAAGATTTAGGTGTTGCAACTAAAGGGCCTATGCAATTATTTTGTGATAATAAAGCAGTCATTAGTATTGCAAACGACCCAGTACAATACGATAGAACGAAGCACATTGAGATCAAAGAAAATTTAACCAGTGATCTTATTTGCTTACCTTTTATAAAAACAGATCATCAGCTAGTTGATATTCTGACTAAAGGTCTTAGTAGTAAGATGTTTCATCCATTGTGTTTCAAGTTGGGTATGCGAGATATTTATATATCAACTTGAGGGGGAGTGTTAGCAGATGTCATGTTAGTTGTTAGTAGAGTATATCAGTTGATATAGTTGTTAGTAGAGTATGGCAACACCTAATGGAGCATGGGCTCCTTGTACTTGGTTGAAAGTTTTTTCTTGTATAAATAAGTTTCATGTAATCTAAGAAATATAAGAAATATAAGAGAGATAATACATTTCTACACTCTATGTTTATGCTCCCTGTTGAAAATTGAATGCGTAAATACTTTGTAAACTTGGAACTTAATCAATTTACAATTAGGATAGTAGATCTAATGGGAACTAATTACTCCCTCCATTCCACTTTCAATGTCATGGCCATAATCATGTTAGTGGCCATGTTTGTGGCATGGAGTTAAAGATATGCCATGGAAACATTAGATAATTTAGAAAAAGTATAGTATCACAAAATTATTTCTAATTTGTTTTTTGAATGTTTTATAATCCATGTCACAACATGGTTCTTCTGAATCATGAATTTGAAAGTGGAGTAGATGGAGTAGTTAATAGATAAACAAAATGGCCAAGAGTATCATATTTCTAGATTTGCAAAGGCAGAAAAGAGTAGTCTCTGTCCGTATGCAATTATATTTATTCTCCGTCATTTTATTTCATTCAGAAGAAGTTTAATGCAAGTGCTAATTTTGTTTTTTGAAATAATCTTAGTTTTCTATTTTAAATTGGTATTAAGAGTCTTCCAGGGTTGTATAGAAAAACTTTCTTACTAATATGTTCTAAAGACCAACTTACATGGTTATTTATTGGTAGGAGGATCACCTATCCAAGTCAATCCAATGAGATTTCGTCCGAACCTTGTGATAGCTGGTGGTGAGCCATATGCTGAAGATGGATGGAGAAGTATTAAAATTGGAAATAAATACTTTACAGTAAGTTCTTGTCTTTTAATAATATTGAATATCAAATATTAAATGGATTTTGAATTACACGTGTTTGCTCTCTAATGACATTAGCAACAAAGTGAGCCTCGGACAAATTTATGGAGATGCTGATATTCTCTTTGAAACTTCCTACTTTGTTTCATGATTTTCCTGTTCTTTGAAGTCCCATATGTGCTTGTGTTAAATTAGATGACTCTATTTCCTCAAACAGAAAACTGTAAAGAGAGCATGTTTCAAGACAGTAGTCTTACTGCCATAATATCTTTTATAGCTTTATTAGTGAATTTTGTGATCTTAATATTGGTTGGTTAGGAATTGTCAACTGCAGGGTTTATTTTATTTTTTAACTGTAATGAGGAAGATGTTTAACTCCCTTAGTGAAGAAAAGTAAATTTTCTGTCCCAAGATGAAAATCCGTCAAAAGTTTAAAGTGAATGTTGAATGTGACAAATTTTCGGTCAAAAGTAAAATTATCTCAAGCGTAATGAGGTTTGACATATTGATTTTGAGTGTTGTTTTGAGATTCCCTGAAAAGGTAAGTTGGACCTCCCCATTGTGGACGAAGGAGGGATTAAATTGCTAGGTAATAATTGTTTTCTACTACACATGTTAGGCATACTACGAGGAAATAATCTGTTTCTTACTCTGTTAGTTTGTGTTGATATGTGTCTGTGTGAGAGAGTTCTTTTCGGACACACATCGATTTATGCTCCCAATTTTATGCAGTCATTGGGTGGTTGCAATCGTTGCCAGATGATCAATTTGACATTCCAAGCGGGAGAGGTTCAGCGGATAAATGAACCTTTAGCTACCTTAGCAGCTTACAGGAGAGTGAAGGTGAGACGGAAAATTACTCTTAAGTTTATGCTTTTTTGGGCACTCTTTATTTTGAACAGTGTGAAATTTTTATATCTGTCTGAATAGGGGAAGATATTATTTGGGATTCTGCTGAGGTATGAGGATAGCAATAAAGTTGGGCAGGAAACAGATTTGTTGCTTCAAGTGGGAGAAGAAATATACCCGGACACATAACACAGTTACAAGTAAATGAATAAGAAAAAGGAAATGTAACAAAGTTGGATAAATGAATAACAAATTGTTCGACAATTCTTTGTAAAATATCCGTAGTGACAAGATATACAGAGGGTTGGGAAGCGAGGATGTGTGTGTTCTTGATAATTAATAATGTCACTTGATCCTTGTGATCCTGTCTGATAACTCTTGTAAAATTATGTGGACCTTTTATTTAGTCTTATTTCAAGCAGCAATGGTGGACTATGCTTGCATTTGCATAACTGAGCATATGATGGATAATGAATGGGTATGCTCTCTCATTTACAGCGTTTGCAACAGTTTAATCCATCGAGCTCTTCTAGGTGAACATAGAAATTGGACATAAGTGTATTTGAATTTCATCTATTTGTATTTTTACTCACTATTGGGGGTTAAAATACAATTAAGTGAAATTCAAATATACTCATGTCCAATTTTTATGTCCAATTTTCATATCCGCAGAGTTTTTGTAATCCATTTGGAGATTCGAATGCACCACTAATTTTGGTGCATTGTTTTTTGTGACACGACGAAAGACTAAAAAGAAACAATCACGATTTTTCACAAAGTTAGATAAATTGATTAAATAATCACAATAATTTTGTAAGTTCTAAATAATTAAATTAACCTTAAAATACATGGGAAAATACTAAAAAACAGGTAAGAACTTTGGAAGGCAATAAATCTTGCAGGACTCATCGTAAGCTTTGATTTGATATATTATGGGTCTCTCAACTTCAAACGGATCAAAAGTAAGGTTGTAAACGAATTAAATAGTTCGGGCTCGACTCGAAAAAATACAAACGAGATTCGGATTCGTTAATAATATGATTCAAATTTGAACATAAAAAATAAATTTTTTGAACAAAAATATGAATAGAATCTGAGTAATGTTATACTTGACTCGTTTAAGATTCAAATTACTTAAATTCTTGATTTCGATTCGATACATACTTGATTGATACAGATTCGATTGGATACTTGATACATTCTCTTATAATATATACAAAATTAAATCAAATTAAGATATTTAATTATTATTATTGTGTTTTGTTTTTAATTTTAATTGTGATTTTATATTTTCAAAGTATAATAGTAAATATATTTTTTCATTTCTAAGTAAAATAACAAATTCAATTTATAATTATATTTATTATAAAGTTAGTTATTATGTCGAGATTCGAATTTGAGTATGAATTTAATGTTTCGAGTCAAATTCGAGCAGTTATCTATTCGCTTCGGTTCTACTCGTTTACACTCGTTTCTTCCTTTGCGGATCGTGTCATTTTGAGCCTAAACGCCGTGTTTGTGAGTTAAATAAATTGTGTTTGAAATAAGTTATTGTCGAATAATTATTCGATCATTTTTCTTATTTGTATCATGATTCAATCAAAAATTTTCAAATTATTTTAATATGTAATCGGAATACTTTCTTTGTGTTGTATTACTATATTAAGATAAAATCGAACCGGGTTCTAATATTTTTTTATTTTTTGTATCGATTCCTGTCAAAAAAGAATAATTTAAATAGACGAACAAAATATTGAAATAGTTTTAGATTTCTAAACATACCGTAGTATATATGCTGGTAAAGGAACAAGCATAATGTCATGGATTATTTGGAATCTGTTTTATATAGTCTTATTTCTAGCAGAAATGGTAGGCAATGCTGCATTTGTGTAACTTAGATTATATCTCTGTTTTTAAAATCTGCATTTGTGTCCCTCCAATGAGTTTCTATACAAGTCGTTTGGTTAGACATAATCATTTGAGGGCGGAATGTAATAATGGTTAAAATTGGGTTAGAATGAGATCAGAACGTTAGTTGAAAATTGTGTCGGAATGTTCTCATATTTTTTTTCTACTCTATATATATTTACGGTTAGATTGTTAAGTAAATATCTAAACTACTTTAAATTTAACTGACCTTAAATACATTATCTCATGTCAATTTAAAAAACCTTTTGCTTGTATTAAAATATATTTTATAGATGATTGACCAAGTTTTCTTAAATTCTTATTTTATTTATTTATTATCTTTTTGTCGTATTTTTCAAAATTATAAGATTCGCGGAGTCATGTTTTAATATTCATTTTGTTCAACCAATATAGTTGCATATTTGTTAATTATGACCAAAAGTAATTTTAGGACGTAGAATTACCATTAATCTATCTTTCTGTGGATGGAAATGAAACCCAGATATAAGTGAGGTAAACGACCCACTTATCACTAGACCAACAAACGACATTTCTACATATCGGTAAAAACATCAACTCATTTTATCAAATTTTGGACCTTTTTGACTAGTTTAAATGTCCAATATTTTTGGTACAAAATAAAATAAATAATTTGTTTGTTTTTTATGCCTTTACAATTATTATATGATTTTTTAAATTATTAAATTTTAATAATATTATAAAATGACACAACGTCCTTAAATTTGATAATATTTTTATTATTATGGTACCATTACTAAACTAGCAATTCATTGTTAATGGTAGCAATGGTAGCAATGAATTGGTAGTTTAGTAATGGTAGCAATTCATGCTAGTTTAGTAATGATAGCCATTCAAATTATAATATTAAATATATATAAAGCTTTCAGGGTTATATTTAATTTCATGTTTCTTGACCTAGCCATTAATTTTTCTCTTTTTGTCACCATCATCTCTTCATTGTCTTGCCCCATTGATCTTCTCTTCTTGAATTAATTGACTACTTGGTTCCAAATCCAGATACAAGTCTTGGCACGTGGTCTCATTTGCAATATAAAATCAATTTTTAAATTTTATTTATAGAATATTTAAATTTAAAATTAACGTTACTCGTTTTAAATTAGTTATATGATAATTAATAATATTTTTTGTATAATTTACAATAATAATAATTGTATTGATGCAGATCACATGAATAGGTAGTAATTTCAAACTCAAAAAAATCTTAAATTTATCTTAAATAGTCAAAATAATCTTCTATCTTGAGACGGAGTTTTTATTATGAAAACTTCTCTTCTTCTGTAACATTTATATAAATTTAAAATTAACATTTTATAATTTGTCCATCGAGTTGTAATAATATCTTCCTTCAATTTGTATAATTGTCAAACACTTTCTTTGAAAAAGAAAATCATTTATGTTTGCAAGTCATGCTCAAGTCCTGGAGATAGAAATCAGTGCCAAAGTAGTTTTAATTTAATTCTAACTAGATTGATAACCTATGCAACACACGGGTTAATATCGATAATACAATTTAAAATTGTGGTGTATAATATTTAATATTATAATTATAATTCAAGTATAAATAATATAGTATAAATGGTAATAATATATTGAACATGAAATTGAAGAGTTATATGTATATCAAAATCACTGTATATGTTTTTTAATACATGCATTTACTTTCTTGAAATAATAATACAACAAAAGATACGAAAAAAATTAATATAATTATGAACATGACATACATTGTATCAATAGAGATAAATTCGGGACTAACTCGATGATCGATCAACCAAAATAACTCAGTTAATATGAAAAAGATTCGTAATTGTTTTGTTATATATAGTAATAGATTCTATAAAATTAAAAAATTGTGATTTTAGTTCTGAATATTGAGTTAACAAACACAATATTAGTTATTTAAAGTAATTTAAATATTTATAATATCATCACAAAACAACAAATGAAGGTGTAAATTTTAATTTAATATATAATCTATATAATATGATATACAGAACTTCTTTGCATGCACGTATCTCCTCCTTGAAGGCATATTGTTTTGTCTTACATACAAGGACAAAACTATACTTTATGAAAATTTAATTTTACTTGTTCACATTCTTAAGATGTACCATTGGTTGGTTACATTGTAATATATTTTGAATATAAAATATCTCAAATTAATTTTTAAAATTAACTATTATATTATATTTCAAAACGGGAAATATAATTTAATTCTTATAATATATTTCATTTTAAAAACTAAATGAAAACTTAAGAAAAGAGTTGAGAGAGCAATTAGAACTGTACGTAAAAGGAGAGACGTCCATTGATGGTAGTAATAAACTATCACCTTTGGTCTAATGAAACTACTTCTTAGTGATAACATAAAATTTAAAAAACTAAATCCCTCAAAATACTATAGTAAGAGTAGTGTTATAGATTTAATGTGGGTCATTATAATGTCAAAGTAATAATTATGTTGACAAATAATTAATGTCAGTAAAAGTTCATAATGTAATTAAAATAAGCATAAAAATATCCCAAAATTAAATACCTATTTATTTTGACAATAAATACTAACTTGATATTATAAACAATCTTAATATGTACCAAGTCTTTCATACATCTCCCTTAAATCGTAATATAAAATAATACTATGTTCTTAAATTTACCGTCATAAAGAAATTCATTCGATTAAATTGTCATTTATAATTTTTTTAATTATTATTTTTGATAAATTATCTTTTTTATATGGATAGTTTTTAAATTTTCATAAAAAAATAAACTTTAATCGTTAAATATTTTTTTATTTCATGTACATAAATCTAAAATAATTTTTGTTATGAAAATCTTTTAGACTTGCTTAAAATAATAATAATAATAATAAACCTTTTAAACCTAATAAAGTCAATCCACCCAATGAATTCTCAACACTTTTCTACTTTCCTGACCTAGCTCGTACTTCATGGCAGCTTCTTAATTATATTTTATTTGAACCAAGTCATAAATATTATACAGTTTTTAAATGGTATTATTACCTAAAAAAACCAAATGTCACTCAGTAGCTCAAAAGGATAATTAAAAAAGCCCAATTAACCTACGATATGACTTTTTTCTCCATATATATATATATTTACAATAATATAATAATAATTAAATAGTCCTTAAGTTAATGGGATTAATTTTTATTTAGGATAATTATATATATTAGCACATTTTTAAAAATAATTACAATATACCTATAAAATAAATTATTACATTTTATTTTATTAATATAATTAAAAGTCCTTAATTAACCACCATTACGTCTCTTTGTTTTTTTGAAACCCTTGTTTGCTTCTTTTTTAACCCTTTTTTCTTTTTTCTGTTCGTTTTCTTTCCTTTCTTCTCTCTCTGTTCGTGTTATTCTTCAATCGTTTGATCGCCATTTTTCGTCTTGTTGTATAGTTATCGTTGTTACTTGTTGTCGTTGTTTATTGTTATTGTTGTTACTCTGCAGTACAGACAACTTCTGTTTGTTGGTCGCCATTTTTGTTGTTCCGTTCGTTCGATTAGTTGTTTTGTTTTGTTCGTTCGATTTGTGTTGAATGGCTGATACAAGGAAGAAGTACGGAAAGAGAAAGAGAATCACAGAGGATGATTCTGTAAAGGGATTGAAGAAGTTTGTTGTGGAGAGGAAGGGGAAGGGGGAGAATGTAGGTCAGAAATCGAGTAAGAGTGAGCATAGGTTGGTGTTACATAGTGATATCAAGCATCCTGAAGTGCAGTTAGATTCCGAGTTTGATGTCGATGTAGTTAAGTCAGAAGGACAAGTGCTTAGCCAGAATATAATTCCAACAGAAAGAATTTTAAAGGTTTGTTAATTTAAATTTTGTTATTTTACGATCATATAAATGTTTGGTTTCTTAGTTAGTATGTTTTTGGTTACTGTTAGATTCTGTTTTGGATACCACTTGTGTTCAATCGATTTGGAATGTTTGGTTACTGTTTTATTTATGTTATGGTTACCATTAAAAGATGTTTTGGTTACTATCATATAATTGTTCGGTTATTGTTAGATTATGATTTTGATACCACTTTTGTTCCCTTGAGTTGGGTCTTTGGTTACTGTTTGTTGTTGTAATGGTTACCATATATTTGCTTTAGTATTCATGGTTTGGTTACTATCATATATCTATTTGGTTACTTGTTTAGTATGTTTGTTGTTAATGTTTGATTATGATTTGGAATCTATTATTGTTCCCTCAATTTGGTATTTTGGTTACTTTTTTATGTTGTTTTGGTTTCCATGTATATGTGTAGTATACATTTGTTGGCTGAAATGGATTTGGTGTACATGTTGATCATGTTTTGGTTACTATGATATAACTGTTTGGTTCTTATCTATATAAAATCGATGTGTTACTATATAAACATGTTTTGGTTACTATGATATAACTGTTTGATTACTATCTTATAACTGTTTGGTTACTATGATGTAAACTGATATGTTACTATATAAACATGTTTTGGTTACTATGATATGTTACTATGATATAGACTAATATGTTACTATGATATAACTGTTTGGTTACTATCATATAACTGTTTTGTTACTATCATATAAATGTTTGGTTTACTATCAAATAATTGTTTTGTTACTATCTTATAACTGTAAGGTTACTATCATATAACTATTTGGTTACTATCATATAACTGTTTGGTTACTGTTTTATTATGTTATGGTTACCGTTATATTACGATATGGTAACTATTTTTGTGCAGTCAGTGTGGGATGTTGGAAACTTTTTATAGTATGTTTTGGCAACTGTGTAATTGTTATATTATGTTTTTGCTAGTATGATATTATTTGTTGGTTACTATGTAACTATTTATGGTATAAACAATGTTTTATATTGGTTACTAATAACTGTGCAAATCTGATTTTGTTTATTTGCAGTTATGGGACATGTATTATGAGGGATGTAATAGAAAATTTACTGGAAAAGTTATTTATTGGTGCGACGTGGAAGTTCCCAGCATGATTGCCAAGAAACTGAACAAAAGTCAGTTGGAGAAGTTCAAGGCAACATGTTTTGGGAATTTTTGGAGTTCGGTGATCAGCACCAAATGTATTCCCAGATTATTCACCATGCTTCTTATCGGGAGGTTCACCAGGTGATCTTTGGTGAAATGTGGTTTTGTTTGGGGATAAAAGGGTCGATTTGGTTTGCTTGAGTTTTGTCTAATTTTTGGGTTGAGATGGCGGGGTGTGATGATATTATTATCATATATAAAGGTATGGAGAATATGCTTATTGAAAAGTTTTTTGGGCATGAAGCTGTTACGCGTAGTAGTATAGGTAGGATTTATCGGAAGGCGGTTTTTGATGACGATGATGAGGCTATTAAGATGTCATTTATTTTTCTGGTGTTTAATTTCATTTTATCCACATTTTCTAAAAATCATGTGGATGGGGCAATGGTCAATTTTCTATGTTATGGTGATGTTAATAGTTTTCCTTGGGGGAAATTTGCATTCGAGATGACAAAGTACTCTTTGTCAAATGCTTTGAAGGGTAGATTGAAGAAAGGAAGGAATGGTGGGTCAATATATAATTTCTACAAGGATCATTATACAAAATTGTACAAGTTGAATGGTCTACCTTATGTATTCCAAGTTTTTATGTTTGAGATCATTCCATTATTCAAAACTCGGGGCATATGCAATGATGAGCATCCGTCTGATATCCGTTTATTTAGATGGAAGGAGCTAGTGAAGCCCCCTACGAATGACAAGTTGAATGATTTAGTATTTTGTTTCGGACAGGTATGCAGTTTACTATTAAGAGTATAATTGATTACCTTTAGTTATATATTTAGTTACTGATTATATTTTGTGATGTTTACTGTTAACAAAGTATTTAGTTACCTTTATATACTCATTTGGTTACTGATTTGTTATGTTTGTGTTAATAATAACAATGTTTTTTGTTACCTGAATATACGCATTTGGTTACTAATTAAATTACCCTCGTGTTGCTAATAACAATTTTGTTGGTTACCCGGTTATACAAATTTTGTCTACCTTTCTTAATTGTTTTGGTTACTGATTTATATACATTTGGTTACCTGTATATATGTAGTTGGTTACTAATTATGTTTCATGATTCTTTATTTACTATTTTTTTACTGTATTTGTTCAATGTTTGTCAGATATTATACTAAATGTACTTAATGTTTTTCAGTTGAGGATAAAAAGTCTGATTCCCACGTCCGAGGAGAAGGATCGGCTTGATTTGGGTGGGCTTCAATTTTTAAATGGGAAGGATGCTGATAAGAAGGTTTCAAAAAAAGTTAAGGGTGATAACATTGGATTTGATATGTCTGAAGTTAAAGATGCAATTGATGCACGGTTTAGGCCGTTGGAGAAGAAAGTGTCTGAAATTAAGAAAGACATTGTAAAATTGAGGGCTGATATTAAGGATGATATGCATGTTTTTCATGTTCAGTTATGTAGGGACTTTAGGTCCATTATTAGAGATGAGTTACGCGGGATCAAAGGTGTTGGGGACAAACAAGTTGATGGTGATTCTGATGATGATTCTGATTCTGATGATGATGATGATGATGATGATGATGATGATGATGATGATGATGATGATGATGATGATGATGAAGATGATGATGATGATGATGATGATGAGATGATCATGGTGTTGATGATGATGATGATGATGTTTTTTAAAGTAATAATAATGATGATGATGAGGTTTGTGATGATGGGTTGAAAGGCGATGAGAAAAATGATGAGTTTGATACTGAAGTCGTTAAAGAGTGTGAAGATGTTGTTATGGTTGATGAAGTTGTTAAGGATGATGAAGTTGTTAAAGAGTGTGAAGACCCCCATGTTGATGCGGATGTTGATGATGGTTCAAAAATAAATAAGAATAATGATGGTGATGATGTGTTGAATTTTGTTGAGAAGAAGGATGGGAATGAATTTGAGATTGGTAATGAAGTTGAACGTGATGTTGTGGTTGAAGAACATCATGAAATAAAAATTGATGATGATGCAGAAAATGTCAAGGTTAGACATATTTGTTTGTTTTGTTGTGTTATATGTCTTTTTTTTAATGATTAATTGATTTTTTTTTATTTTTCACAGATTGGCAAGAATAATGACATGCCATCGTTTGACATATTAAGCCAATGCACTGGTAAAGAGATTGTTGTGTATGTTGCTGATGAGGTTAGTGTTATAATGACATGCCATCCTGTTTTTTACATGTTTTTGGTTTTTGGTTACTGTTATATGGTTACTATTATATATATTATGTTTACTATTATAATATTGGTTGGTTACTATTACATTGTGTGTTGGTTACTACTATATTATAATATGATTAGTAATTTATTTTGTTTTGGTTACTAATATGATATGTTCACTTTAATATGTCGATTATTGTTCATTCATTTTTTTTATTAAATATAGTTGTTAACTTCATGAGTTTATGTTGAAAATATAATTGTATTTGTTACCCTTTATGTCAATATAAATAGGGAAATAAATTTGAGGCAGAAAGCAAGTCTGCCCTTGATCAGATGGTTTTGACTACACAGGACATAGTTCAATGTGATGAGTTGGAGAAAAGTGTCCATAAAGTCGGTGGTAGACCTGTCCGTGAACATGCAAAGAGTGCCGTTTTGCGGTCTCCATATACATCAATGTTTGGATCAGCTGGTTCATCGTCTACTGCCGTGGGTGCTAGTCAAACACTTGCATGTCTTTCTGCATTTCCAAAAGTATGCATGGATATGCCATCAAAGTTTGAAGAGGCATTGTTTGAACAATGGTTTAAAATTGGTCTAAACAATAGGAAAAGGTTTGTTTTTTATTGTTAAGAATGCTATAGTTTTTTTATTAAACAAGTAAATTTTTTCTTTGTAGAAACACATGGTTAATATTAAATAAATGTTATGGTTAGTGTTATTTTATGTTTTGGTTACTGCTTTATCATGTTATGGTTCTTTGTTATTTTATAAGTTGGATACCATTTTGTTTTGTCAATTTGGTTTTTTTGGTTACTATCATATTATATGTTTTAGTTACTTATATAATTGTTAGGTATATGTATGTTGGTTAAATTATTTTTTATTACATTATATTTTCTGCTTTTATTTACTTTGTCATATTGTATGTTGATTCTTTGTCATATTATGTTTTGGTTACTAATATATTATATGTTTGGTTACTATCATGTAATATTTGTTTTATGTTAATGTTCAATTGAAGTAAAGTGTTTGTTACTTTATATTATATTTTGATTGATTACTAGGTATTTGTTTAGTACATTCATGTTTTTTTAAAATTATTATTGAGTAGATGATGTTGTTGTTTTGGTTACTATTAAATTATTTTATGGTTACTATTATTTTATATTTTGGTTACTATTTTGTTATGTATTGGTTACTATTTGATTATGGTTATTATATTAATATTTGTTGGTTACCAATTTACTGTTTACAATTAAGTTGTTGATTAGTATGTTAATTATTGATTGTTCAAGTCTGATTTTGGGTAGTGTATACTAATACGGTAACTGTTAATGTTAGCGTGTATACTAATATGTTTTTATATTGAAGGACCGATAAATTTCCTGGAAAGAATGATAATATTGAACCTGCTTTTGTATTTGGATCTGTCCCAATATCATCAAAGATGTGGTTCTACAAATTAAAGACTCCCGGACAATGGTTAGACGACGATGTGAGTTCTTTTTTTTTAAATCATTTTTTTATATATATGATTACATTTTTTAGTTGGGGTAGTAACTAGTGTTAACCGATTTGGTTACATTCATTACATACTTACATTTTTCAGCAATTGTGTAATATTATATGTTTTTTTTTCTGGTTCAGCACATCAATGTTGCATTTTATTATTTCCGTAAATTGGCCAGACATTTCGACAGTGTTCATATAAGGGCAACGACTACGGATTGTTGGTTTCATAACAAGATGACTGCTCTTTTCGAGGAGTATACAAGTAAAAATGCAGATAAGAGTGTTTTGTTTGGGGAGGGTGATGTTGCTGAATACATCCATGGTCTGTTTATGGATGTCAACACACCACGGAGAAATGTTGATTACGTGTTGTTCCCCATTCATATGTCATCACCGGAACATTGGTTTTTGTTGACATTTGATGTGCATCGTAGACGTCTAACTGTTTATAATTCTTTGCGGCCAAAAAAGAAATCCATGCAAACAAAAATTATGGATGTTTGTGAGCCTTATATATTTATTCTTCCCACTTTATTGCGGAAGAGTGGGTTTTGGAGGATAGGTCTGACATTGACTTTAGCAGTGAACCGTATCGCAACAAAGAGGAAGATGATATAATTGAGTTGGAATTTGCAGAGGCGGTTCCTGAACAAGTTGAGGGGTAAGGGTTACATTGTTTACATTTTTAAATTATTACATATAGGTTGATTTTAGTTTTGATTTTTGTTATCTTTTTTCTGTTTGTGTAGTGATTGCGGGATGTTCACGATATGTTTCGCTGAGCATGTCATTCATCAGAAATTTGATGAAATTCCTATTCCATTCCCCATTGCACAGTATCGGAAGAAGTTATGCACAAACCTATATATGCATGCAAGGAACAAACAGTTGGAGGGATACAGAGACTGACAGAGAATTTCCAGGAAGATTTGTTCCAGATTTTGATTAGTTTGGATCTCGTTGTTTTGTATTTTATGAATTGTGTTTTGTATTTTTTTTTGGGGATATACACAACATTTTTGTATGGGATTACATATTTGAGAATTTTAGCAGTAATGAAAGTAACATTGTTTGTTGGTTGGTATTTGTTTCTTTTAAGTTGTGTTTGCTGCATTGTTTGAGATGTACAGTTGGTATCCAAATATGTATAAAAAGGTAACCAACTATTGTTTTGATAGTAACCAGAGAGTTACAAGCTTGTTTTAGGACACATATCAATTGTGAAATGTACATGTCATAGTATACTTGGGTTGGCTAAACAAACAATATCACTTTCATTATAGGATGCTGGATACATAGGTTGTTTTATGTTTTGGTTACCATTAAAATAGATTATGGTTACTGTTATGTAACTATTTTTTTACTTATAATATTTAAGTTGTGTTTGCTGCATTGTATGAGATGTACAATTGGTAACCAAATATGTATTGAAAGGTAACCAACTATTGTTTTGATAGTAACCAGAGAGTTACAAGCCTGTTTTAGGACATATATCAATTGTGAAATATACATGTCATAGTATACTTGGGTTGGCTAAACAAACAATATCACTTTCATTACGGGATCTTTGGATACACGTGTTTATTTTATGTTTTGGTTACCATTAAAATATATTATGGTTACTGTTATGTAACTATTTGGTTACTTATAATATTAAAGTTGTGTTTGCTGCATTGTCTGAGATGCACAATTGGTAACCAAATATGTATTGAAAGGTATCCAACTATTTTTTTGATAGTAACCAAAGAGTTACAAGCTTGTTTTAGGACATATATCAATTGTGAAATGTACATGTCATAGTATACTTGGGTTGGCTAAACAAACAATATCACTTTCATTACGGGATGTTGGATACACAGGTTATTTTATGTTTTTGTTACCATTAAAACATATTATGGTTACTGTTATGTAACTCTTTGGTTACTGTTGTGTAACTATTTGGTTACTTATAATATTTAAGTTGTGGTAAACAAATTTACATAAAATTATTTTAGAATATTTAACAATTGTACAATGTATATATATGTGTGCTTTATATTGGAAACTCATAATGAAATCAGAAATCAAAATATTAATCAATAACAATTTTGTTTACCGTACACAATAAAAAATGTTTCCAACCATATGGATACTGGTTACTCATAGTAAACAATTATATATTCTTGTATTTACACTCTTAATGTAATTGCAATATATCGAGACCTTTTTTGTCTAAAAAAGCAATGGGATTATTGCATGTTTTCTGTTGTTGTGTCCTTTTTTCTTCTTGCACCTCTTTGCATTTGTTTTGAATTTTGATTTCAGACCCGTGTTTGTACCTCCCTATTTTTGGTCTTCCCACTAGTCTTCTTGTGTTCGGTGGTTTTACACATATGTTTCTTACTTCCTCTGGTATATCCCAGTTTTCTTTGTCATCTAACGGCAACCAAAGTTGTTTTAGAGTAATTTTTTGAGCAAAAATCATAACAGCTCAAATTTCACTTGTTTATAACAGCAGCAGCGTGTGGACAAGGCATCTCATGGTACTGAAATTTATGACATGTGCATGTCTTTTGGTCGATGTCCACAATATATTATTTGGCGACATCGTAAACAGTGAAAATCACTAAGTTTGATGTCTCAACCTACAACACAAATTAAGTGTTGTTAGAATAAAGTACAACTTGAATCATTTTCATTGTCTGAAAAAAGAATAAATATAGTAAAGTAAACAACTCAATGTTATAATTACAAAACACAATAACATTATAATTATACAGAGTAACCAAACAAGCATCAGTTAGTAACCAGTATAATGATACACAGTAACCAACTCAGCAGTAGTCAGTAACCATTATAATGATATGCAGTAAGCAATTAAGTATTAGTTAGTAACCAATATAATATTATATAGTAACCAAGTTACCATTAGTCAGTAAACAAGTCATTATTAGTCAGTAACCATTATAATGTTGCACAGTAAACAAGTCAACATTAGTCAGTAACCAATTCAACATTAATTAGTAATATTATGCACAAACTAATATATTAGTAAGATAATAACATTAGTTAACCAATTAGTGATGATACACAATGATAACCAACTCAATGAAATTTCAAGAACCATTATAATGTTATGCAATAAGCAATTAAGTATTAGTTAGTAACCAATATAATATTATATAGTAACTAAAGTTACCATTAGTCAATAACAAGTCGAGATTAGTAGTAACCATTATAGTGTTACACAAGAACCAAGTCGACATTAGTCAGTAAACAATTCAACATTAATTAGTAATATTATGCAGTAATCAAGACAGCATTAGTCAGTAACTAAGACAATTTAAAATTTGATGCAATAATTTATAATTTGTATTAGTTACCTTAAGTTTCTTTGATTTAATGATATTAGATTGCAACCTTCCTTCAAATTGTTGTTGTGGAAAGTGTTGTGAATGTTGATAATGAGGTCAATTTGTTGTGCTTGTTTGTTTGTGAAATACCATCTTTGAACCAAATGACATAGGCATTCAATCATTGATGCAACCGGAAGATCCCTAATCATCTTGATTGCGTTGTTAATAGATTCGGCGGTGTTTCAAGTCATTGTTGAGTCTCTTACCACGATCCACGGAGCCCGGTGCACTTCTCCAACTTGACCTCTCCTCTCAAATATGTCCTTATTCGAGGATCAATGGCATCAAGTTCAAGCCATGTGTTTGTTGAATTGTTCAATAGTGTAAGCTCTACAAGCCCCATTTGTAAGCTTTGTTTAAGTTCTCTCCTCTCTTTTTGAATCTATTTTTATATTTTTCAAGATGGTATGTGCAGGAACCATGCATGCATGACGT
Source organism: Panax quinquefolius (assembly GCA_020205615.1). Classification (NCBI taxonomy): domain Eukaryota; kingdom Viridiplantae; phylum Streptophyta; class Magnoliopsida; order Apiales; family Araliaceae; genus Panax; species Panax quinquefolius. The sequence goes on from CM035161.1 coordinate 40,864,399, forward strand.
CCGAAACACACAAATTTTAGTCCTTGTATAATGGCTTCATGTCTATCTGAGACAATGCATTGGCCTTCCCTAACTCCACAAGCAATTCTCAAATTTATGAAAAACCATCTCCAAGATAATTCATTTTCATTTGTCAACCAACCACTACAAAAGCAATCAGAACAATGTTTCGATTTGCATCTTGTGTGCTTGCTATCAGTAGTGTCCCCCCGTAAGTTGATTGTATGAACGTTCCATCGATTAGAATTATTGGAAAGCAATGGTTCCATGCTTGAATGGATGCTCCAATGGCAAAGAATAAATACTTGAAACGACCATTTGTTTCCAACTCAAGGGATGTGGCAGAACTTGATATGAAACATGAGCATTGTCATTAGAATTCAAGTAGTATACAATATCCAAATCACTAGTAGTTGGTAACCATTCAGTTGGTTAATGGTATCCAAATCTGTTGAGTAGGGTAACCAAATCAGTTTAGTTGGGTAACCAACTAAGTATGAAAAAACCAATAAAATGTCATTAGAATTACAAGTAGTATACAGTATCCAAATCACTAGTAGTTGGTAACCATTCAGTTGGTTAATGGTATCCAAATCAGTTTAGTAGGGTAACCAAATCAATTTAGTTGGGTAACCAAATCAGTTTAGTTGGGTAACCAACTAAGTATGAAAAAATCAATAAAATGTCATTAGAATTACAAGTAGTATATAGTATCCAAAACACTAGTAGTTGGTAACCATTCAGTTGGTTAATGGTATCCAAATCATTGAGTAGGTAACCAAATCGGTTTAGTTGGGTAACCAACTAAGTATGAAAAAACAATAAAATGTCATTAGAATTACAAGTAACCATAGATCCAAATATAGTAAAACCATTCAAAAATGTTTTCGGTTTATTGGGTAACCAACTAAATATTAAAATGTTTTCTTTGTTACATTTGTTTTCTTCAGATGTGTAACCACGATGGGATCATTGAGTAGTCGTGTGGATTTCCTCTTACGTTTTCCAACGCTTTCTCCTTCGATCTCCATGCTTTTTGGTAAGAGATAGACACATTATATTCTGTCATCATGTCCTCCACAATATCGGTTGGTGTGTATATTTTTTTCAAATTTGTTAATTTGTGCATTATGCATTCACTGACCAACTCACTATTTGCCTGCCTGTGGTCTCCCAGCAATACGTTGACTGAACACGTGTGGATGTCGTTGAATTCCCTCACCTTGAACATACTGGTTTTTCGAAAACTTGATGCTCTCATCTTCCAATTGCAATTTTCATCATATACGCACACTAGCACAAAGTCTCTATGACTTGTTCGTTGAACTTTGTGTTATCTGTTTTTCCTGATTGAATGCAGCCTCATAGCTTGTGATAGGATTTTTTTGTCTTTGTAGGTTTGATGTAATCGTACTTCACGTTCATTCGGATCTGTTATTACATCATCATATCGTTCTTCTGTGTATGATCTGTCATGTTGTCTGTCTCGTTGTTGTTCAATAATTTCCATTGCAAGGTGATCAACATATTGCGTTCCAATTTGGCAATCGTGTGTTGGTAGTGGAACTAGTGCTGAATTCCCTTGTGTTGATCTGATTGGCGTTACATTGTGAATTATAGTTTCTTCTACATTTGTCAAGTTATGTAATATTGTTGTGCGTCCCCTTCTGTGTTCAGTTTCTATAATCACTGGGAATTTACCTTGCTCATCAGATTTTCTACTGACTTCAATAAAGAATCTTAAGGTTGCTTCATCTGATATACTGATCGGTGGAATATCGCTTCTAATCTGAAATTTGATTGACAATGTTGTTGCGTTTGTGTCTAGCCGTAATGCACTGCATATCATGTTTTTCATCTCTCTGAACGAACAAGTTGATGGAACTAGTATGCTGGTAACTTCAAATTTGGTGTATTGTTTACTATCAGTCCATGTACCGTTGAAATAAAGTACAATTGGAATCATCTCCATTATCTGTCAACAGAATAAGTATTTTTAAAGTAACCAAATCAATGTTAGCTAGTAACCAAACTACATGATGTTGGTAACCAGAACATAAAACACATTTGTACATTCATCTTACAATAAAAATAATCAGTATATTGATATTTGTTACGAATTAAATTATAATAGTTGTATGCAGGTAACCAATGTAGCCAATAAGTAACCAACATATTAAAACAAACCAAACTCATGACAACATTATACATTAATCATGACAACATTATTCAGTAACCAATTCCATTTTAGATTGTAACCAACACATATTTATTTAGTAACCACAAGATAAATACATTCTGCATTGCATTTTTATAGTAAAAAATAACCAGTATAATTTGTTTGTTACCAACTAAAGACAAGTTGTTGTAAGAATGTAACCATTGTAGATAACAAGTAACCATTAATATAAAAACATAAGTAGAAGTGTAAAGTAATATGCTTCAGCAACTAATATTACAGTAACCAATTAATCTCTGCAGTAATTAAGTTTGCATTAGTCAGTAACCAAGTCAGCATTAGTCAATAACCAAGTCAGCATTAGTCACTAAATAATTTTACACAGTAACCAAGTCAGCACTATAATTTTAGACAGTAACCAAGTCAGCATTAGTCAGTAACCATTATAGTTTTATACAAAACGAAGTCAGCATTAGTCAGTAACCATTATAGTTTTACACAATAACCAAGTCAGCATTAGTTAGTAACCATTATAGTAACCAAATCAGCATTATAGTCATATACCTCAGTATTAGACAGTAACCAATTCAATGTAGTCAATAAGTAACCTCCAATATAAAAACAAACAATTATAAAACAATATAACATTATAATCATACACAGTAACTAATTTAGCACTATTGAGTAACCATTATAATTTTATATAGTAATCAAGACATCATTAGACAGTAACCAATATAATGTTAAACAGTAACCAAATAAAAATTAGTCAGTAACCAAGTCATCATTTTTCAATAACTAATCAGCATTGTTCAGTAATATTATGCACTAATCATTATAATTTTACACAACAACCAACTCAGCAATATTCAGTAACCATATAATGTTACACAGTAACCGAATCAGCATTAATCAGTAACCAATATATTGTTACACAGAAACCAATACATCATTAGATAGTAACCAAGACAACATTAGACAGTAACCAAGACATCATTAGACAGTATAATGTTATACAGTAACCAAGACAACATTAGAGAGTAACCAACAGTTGCATGAAGGTAACCAATTTATTTGATGAGTAACCATTAATATAAAAAATTCAGGAGAACTCATTTAAAAATTATAAAGCCATTAAATAAACATTATTTAGCAAACAAATACATAATAAACAGTATCCAATTTATATCTATTTAGTAACCATAATATAAAACATATTAATGAATCAACCAATCGTTATACGAATTTGTAGTAACCATTTTAAATGTGAAAAACTTAAGAAAGGTTATCAATATTGGAATTCATAAAAAACATAGGTAACTATATGCATATGAATTTTAAACTCACATACCTCAGTATTCAGATTTGTATCGAAGTTGCTGCGATTTTGTTACTGAACTTCAACAATCACTGTAGTTCGATTGTTTTTGGTTACTGAACTTGAAGTTGCTGTCGATTTTGTATGCTATTTTGCGATCCTAGCGTGCCGTCGCGACGAAAAGTTTCGTCTTCTCCGATCTTAGTGGTGTGTCGCTCCAGAAGATTTGGATTTCTCCGATATCAAAGTTGCATGTTTTGTTCAGTTGCTTGAATGTAGGAGCTGTTAGTTGCATATAGAAGAGTCCGTAACTGACGTATATACGTGATTTTAGCAACTTTATATTGTGTTGTTTTATTTTTGTAATTATGTTGTGTGTGTTTTATTTTTGTAATTACTTTCTAATTGTTGTATATTTGTGTTAAGGACCCTTTTATTTATTCAGGATGGTTAAAGTTTGAACCCATATTTTTTAAAACAAATATAGTTAATTAACCGATTAACCATTTTTTAACCCATATTATATTCAATTACACTCCTCTCTCTCTCTCTCTCTCTCTCTCTCAGTAACCACACCAAACACAAACTACAATTGCAAACTATTTATATTTGTCTCATTAATTACTAGTAATTATTCTCATGTAATTACTTTTATTTCAATTACACTTTTTATTTAACAAAAAACTTTTTTGTTAAATTTTAATATGTCTGTCTAATTAATTCAATTTTAATATGGTCTATAGAATTATATGTTTTGTAATGATTTTGGCTCATTTGCAATTTATATACCAACACAAAATTGATTAATTCAACAATGATTAGCGATAATTTTATTAAAATAAACGTAGCCAAATTAATAATAATTATGTGACAACATTTAATTGATTAGTGATAATTTCATTTATTAAAATATATAAACATAGCCAAATAATAAGTTTATAAATTAACGTAAGAATATTAATTTCATAGCTTCAAAGGGATCAAATAAAATGGTTAAAGGTATTAGCTGCTGAGAATTGCGTAGCTTGAAAAAAAGTAATTTAATTACCTTTGTATCCGTCTCTCTATCTATAGTATATATTAATTTCATTTTTTAAAAGTTTTATTTAAAAGTCAAAACATCTTAAAATGGTTAATATGATTTTTAACCATAACCATATGGTTCCAACCCACACAACCCATATTAAAAATGGTTAATATAATTTTAGTTCTTAAATGGAACTATAACCATATTTTGAAAACCAAAACCAACCCATAACTATATTTTACCAGGCCTAATATATATATATATATATATATATGGGAATGATTCATAACATGTTGTTGGCTTGTTTCGGTGTTTAACAAAACAATCACACATACGCAAGTGCACGTGGTCCACAAGTAATATAAGGTAAAAAAAGTATCGTTTTCAGGGAAAAAAATGAGTATCTTTAGTCTAACATGCAACAACTTTGTAATTATCTTAGTCTGCTTAAACGAATGATGCAATTGTGAACTAAATATCTAAACTGATTATCAACTAAGAAAATAACTAATAAGTAGATGAGTCAAATTAAGATAATATGGGATTCTAACTACACTTAGTGCCTTATTCAAATTATACACCTCCTGCTAAGTCTAACTGATTACTACGGACTGCTAGTCGAGAACACAAAGGTAAAACATGGCTATCTCTCGATATACCAAGCTCATATCACATACAATCCACGAAAGATATAATATATATGAACATCTAATATTACCAAAACCACTATATTTCTATTTGACTTCAGAGTAATATAGATTTAAGCACAAGTCCTCTCAAATGACTACACGCGGTAATACGATATATGTCTATCTGGATTACGAATCATAAAATCTATCACATGTAAAAGTCATGAACACATGCTAATATGGGTAAATTTGAATTTGTACTTCATTTTCCAAGTTCATACAAATTAATTCGGTAGATGATGATCAAGCATCTAAACAATTAAAGCACCCATACTAGGCAATCCAAGCATAATCAATCACAACCAACAAAGAGGCATAAAAATCTAAACTAAGCAAAAAGGTCCATTAGAATCCCATAATGGAGATTAGTTCATCACTGAAACAATCACCATTATGGGAGTTTGTTCAAGCATGAGATTATGAAATGAAAATAAAGAGAACCAGTAGATGAAGAAATGAAAATCTGATATATCTTTGTCCAATCCAGATATTCAAAACTGAATCAATAATCCCAAATCATCCAAATCATCCAAATCAAAACCCTAAATATTAAAATCTAATAGAGAGGCAAGAGAGAAGCCAAAAAGTAGAAGTATATGCTATGACACCCCCAAAATAGGTATACATCATCCATCTTGAGTTGCCAAATACATGGTATAAAATACAAATACAAACTTAATTATACAACATGAGCTGAGAGTTTTTACACGAATGTCGTCTTCTAGACAATATTCAAACTCAAATGGAGTCCTCATTACAATTATTATCACACTATTTCATAGAATAGTGAGGACTACTATAACATCATCTCGGACCATCACTCCATTCCCCGACTAGTCCCGACTACGTTCTTATTTCCTGAAGAGAACAATGAAAGCAAAAGGGTGAGCTCAACTAGCCCAATAAGAAATATTATGACTAAGATAATGCAGAATAAATTATCGTTAGCCTTCACCAGTGTTAAATTGATAAAATACAATAAACATCAAGTTTAACTGCAGAGAAACAAGCAATCCATTAGAAGAGTCAAGTAGAGCATGATATCTACTATCTTCTATGATTTAAAAAGTTTATCATCGATTTTATCGCTGAGACTCAGCTTAATAAATAATCCACATCACTGAATTATCCATGGACTACGGGCCAAGGATATTCATTAGTATCACAACCATAAATTATCCATGCACTACGGGCCAATGATATTCGTGTTTTCACCAATGGTCATGATCATGCCAACCAATGTCCATCAATGCACTACGGGCCAATGAATACTTTTATCACATCATTTGTAACATTACGATCGTAATTATACCGAATAATCCCTGGTCATAATTATACCAATCAACAGTCCATCTATGCACTACGGCCAAAGATGACTTTCATCACAATATAAGTATGAGGATGATGACAATGATATAAGAATTCAATTAAATGAAAGCAAAGAATAAATTTTTAAAGATTTACAATTTAATTTATCCATAATTCAATAATGCCCATATTGTCAACACGATACTGCTTTGTGGAGTAAAATTTAAGAATAATATTTTATCAAAAATGATTTGGACTGAAAAGAAATCAATTTTTGTCATGAATAGTACTTCGGGTGAATAGTACCCGAGTGAATAGTACCCTGTGAATAGTACTTTAGGAATAATACTTCATGAATAGTACTATATGAATAGTATTTCGTGAATAGTACTTTGTGAATAGTATCGCACTTATGAATAGTATCGTATTTATGAATAGTGCCCATAAATAGTACTCTATGAATAGTACCGTACATATGAATAGTGCCATATAAATGAATAGTAACCATGAATAGTACTCCGACATGAAAAGCTTAAAATTTAACAAGAATGTTCAGAAAAATATTCTTATGAAATGATACTAGATGAAGCGCAAATTTTAAGGATATTCTACTAATTTCACGGAGTATAGAAGCAATACTTTAACAAAATGAGTGTAGAATTCGGAATCTGAAATGAAATAATATTACTTATGTACTACAGAGTATGAAAGAAAATATTATTTCTTTGGATATTGAACAAAAATAATATCCCTTACGAATACGAAAGAAATAATACCATTTACCTTAGTAGAAGACTGGATACTGGAATATTGAAGTAGCATAATACTCTTCTTCTTTCTCTCTATAGCTTCTCTCTCTATAATTGCTCTTGTGAGTCTTAGTGAATTGGTGAGAATGAAAGAAGAACGAGCTTCTATTTATAGGAAAACATAGTTTCGATAATTGCTCGTTTAGGGGCTCAAATTATTACAGTATACTACCTTCATCTTTTCCTCTATTTTTAATTTAGTCCTACAAGTATTATCAAACTTGCACCACCTCCCCTAATAGTACATGCTTGTGAATCAATAATACATGCATGTGAATCAATAGTTCCATTCATGTGAACAAATAGTTATATGCATGTGAACTAACAGCAATTAATTGCTCATTTATTCGATTAATTACCCGATTAGTCAAATTAACGTCCAGAAAATCAATTATTATCGAAATAAATATCGATTTCCACTAATACTAATAATTCCAACACAATAGAAATATCAATTTCATCTTTAATCAACACGAACTTATTCATCATTAATATTATAACTCACAGTATTTAACAACCAGATCATTCCCAGGAAAGAGGGGGCTTTCCGATAAGAATTTCTCCCTATTGGCGCGCAAATAGGTAACCAAACCCCTTTCCTCGACAGAACTTTCTAGACATCGTCAATATTACAAATAATAATATGAATAACTTTGTCGTCTCAATTATTGATTTAATAATATAAAATATTATGCAGATGGTACTATGACAATAATTGAATCAATAATATGAGAGATATTATGCAGCAATTACTATAGCAATAATTGAGTATAACTGAGTGACTTCTCACGTAAGCATCAATAATCAATACCGTGTGCTACTATGCAACCACGTGTATTACTGTACTTTTACCACTGGGTATTTTAACAGTCTAACGGTAAAACTTTCGTCGTTATTTTTATAAAAATATATTTTTGTCATTTTCTAACTCCGACAGTAATTTCGTTGTGGGGTCCACCAATGATTGTGCCGTCGTACGAATATTTCCTGTTAAAACGAATATTCTCCGACCAAACAAATATTCCCCGACACAACGAATATTTTATAACAACTTTCTTACTTTGCAAAAATTATCATATATCACCCTTAACTTTAACCTTTTATCAATTTAACCATTTACTAAATAGAATTATAAGAAAATTGAATACTTTTATTTTATAAAATTTGGGGTCTTACAATCTCCCCTCCTTATGAAATTTCGTCCTCGAAATTTACGTACGTACTTGGTATGTCGAAGAGGTGAGGATACCTCGTCAGATTCTAACTTTTGATGTAAGACCCCAAATTATTAATAAATAAAATTTATTTTCCTCTATTTATTATTTTGAAATAGTAAGGGTCGATTTGATTAATGTGGATAGTTATGGGTAAAATACGCAAATATTTCGAATAAGCAAGTGGTTATAAAATATTCATTATTGTCGGGGAATATTCGTTTGGTCGTGGAATATTCGTACTGTCGGGGAATATTCGTATGACGGCGCAGTCTTTTGTGGGCCCCATAACGGAAAGCGATTGGATGAAGAAAACGACAAATATAAGTTGTTTATAAATAACGGCGTAGTTGTTACTGGATTAATCTTTGTTGGAATACCCGTGGTTAAAACACACTAATACGCGTTGTTGAACAAGAAGACACCAGATTGCACCAATTATTGATTCTTACGTGAAGGCACTACTCAATAATTATTACGATAATTCTTGCTCGGTATTTTATTTTATTGATTCAATAATTGTTGCGTTGATATTTTATATTGATGTTGTTTCAATAATTGTCATTACACAAAGATTTTTTATTATCGAAGCAATAATTCATATTATCTGAATAATATTATTAGATAACATTATTGGCAATGTCTAGAAAGTTACTCGCTCTAAGGAGAGGTTTGGTCACCTAATTGCCACCAAGAAGTGAGAAATTCTTATTAAAAGCCCCTCTTTCTGGGAACTGCACGATTGTCAATAATGTGATTACGTAATATTATTTGTGAATAATTAATTATTGATTTATATGATGAGGAAAATATTGATTTTATGTGGATATAGATGGAGAAAATTTTTAAAATGACGATTGTTGAAAATTAATATTTTATCTTTTTCTGATAAAATAATTCATTTAAATATATTATTTTAATAATATATTAACGGTGATATTTTTATAATAAATGTGGGATATATGAGTATATGAGAAGGAAGAGTATTTTTGTGGCATTAAATGTTTAACACATATTTTGTGTGTTGGTGGACACAATTATTGACCGAAATTTGATTATAGCCTGTAAAATCGTCCGTTTATGAATTTCGGTCAATTTCTGTTTGGAATTTGGAAAAACTTTCTTCTGCAAAGTTGTAGAGAATTGAATTTCCTATAAAAACTCGAGAGATTTGAATTTTCTGACAAAAGGGATAATTTTTTATGAATTATTGAAGTTCCGAAGCTCCGAAATAATTGATTTTTTGATGTTTAAAATATTTTTAATATGAAAAAGGTTTTTGGTGATTTGAGTGTGGGTCTTGCATGTGTTTTAATAGCTGAATTCAGATTCTTGGTACGTAGGAAGTTATAGAAATAATAATAATATTATTATATTAAATTTTCTACTTTGGTGTTCTAAGCATTTTCTATAAATAGGGTGCTTGGGTTAGAATTGAAAATCACACAAGCTCAAGTTTTCTCTCTATATATATCGAGCGTATTCTTGTGAGTATTTTGAGTATACTTTGAGTATTGCTATACTGGTGCAAGTTCAAGTCATAGCCTATATCCTGTTTTTAACTAAATCTTGCTTTTTCGTAAGGGATGTTATTTTTTCTCAAATGATATTATTTCTTCAATATCATTATCTTTGAAATATTGGTTGGAACTTTTTATCAAATTTGGAACTTTTTCATGTCGGGGTTACTATTAATGAGTTACTATTCATGAGTTACTATTCACGAGTTACTATTCACGAGTACTATCCATGAAGCGTGAAGATGTTTTTTTGTGAAATTTCTATCTTTTGGTGTTTGAGTTACTATTCACGTTATACTGGCAGACTATTCACGATATCTGACACTATTCACGAATCACGACACTATTCACCTAAAAATGAAATTTTCCTTTTCGTCCAAAATATCTATTCGGATACTAGCTTTGATTGTATCCATGTTTTGATCATTCTTGAATTTTACACCACTATGATTATTTTTGAGGTATTTTTGAATGTGGATAAAACAAAGTACTGAATCCTTAATCCTTATTCCTTGTCATTTTGTTTCACTTGATTCGCTTTCTTTAAAATATTTTTCATAATCCTCGGTCTTAAATGATGATATTATTGAATATCTTTGGCCCAGTAGTGCAAGATGAATGATTTCTGAAGAATATCTTTGGCCGTAGTGCAAAAGATGAGCAGTGTTTAGATGAACATGACCAATCGATGAATATCTTTGGCACAGAGTGCAAAGATGAATATTTGATTCCGATATATATTGATTGATGTTACAGGGGATAAAATATCGATGATGAACTTTTAAATTCATATATAGAAGATAGTAGTTTGCATTCTCTACTTAACTCTTCTAATGAATTATTATTTCATTGCGAAGATTGATTTAAAACCGGTTGTCTATTGTATTCTATTAGATTTTCCCTCGTTGAAGACTAACGATAATTTGTTGTATATTATCTTAGTCATAATATTCTTTACTGGGCTAGTTGAGCTCACCCTTTTCTTTGTTGTTCCATTTTTCTTCTCAGGAGGCGAGAATGTAGCGAGTACTAGTCGGGGTATGGAATGATGGTTATAGAGAGAGTTGTTTAATAGTCCTCACCATTTTTGTAAAATAATGTATCAATAATTATGATGGGGATTTATTTGCGTGTGGATATTGTCTAGATGGCAATATCTGTATTTAAACTCACAGTATATATGTTGTCGTATTTTGCACGACAAATGTATTAATAAAGTTGTAGTTATTTATGTACCATGTATTTGGCGACTCAGAATGGGTTGGATGGAATGGACCTATTTTGGGGGCGTCACAGTTGGTATCATAGCTTAGGGATATGATCTCCATGAGAGATCGGGGAATAGAACTAGGAGGGAAAGACGAGTAAATCCTTCGCTAGTGTGTCCTACCTAAGCTTATTTGTTAGTTGGTCAAGATATAGGGATATTATGTGATATATTGATTTCCTTAATTAACCCTTGTTTTATGACGATATTTGAGAATGTCGAATGAGAATATTAACAAAGGGAGTAAATGAGACCGTGGTGGATGCCTCAGATCTTTACCAACGAGGAGAGCGTCACAAAGGTAACAATGTACCTCCCATGAACAACACCACCGAATGATGATGAACGAGGGGATGTTTAGAAGCTTTTTGCGGTTCATGCAAAATCGCACGAGGGAGACTCGTGTTCAAAATACAGGAGGAGAAATGATAGCAATTCACGGGTTGTCACGACAAGCGATTCAAAGAGTTGGGACCACCATAATTTAAGGGAAAGCGGATCCGATCATGGCGGAAATATGGGTCAAGCAAATTACCAAGATATTCGATGTCTTGGGATGCACAGAGAGAACGCAGAAGGTTCCATTCGCCACCTTTATGTTCCGTGACGAGGCAGATTCTCGGTGGGAATCTATGAAGCGTACCCATCCAAATTTTGCTTTCGGCGATGTCATGAGAGACGTTTGAGAATAGTTCAATGACAAGTACTTCCCGAAAGTATTCGTCGTATATGAAGGAAGTGGAGTTTATTAGATCGAGCGAGAATAACATGGCGGTGTCCCAAAGACGAGGCGAAGTTCATGGAGTTATCGTGTTTGCACCTCATTTGGTGGAGAATGAGGAACGTATGACGCGGATGTTTACGAGAGGTTTGAAACCCGGCATACGTCGATATCTCATTTCTCATAAATTTTCTCTCTATTCGGATGTTGTCAGCGAGGCTCGGTTGTTAGAAATGAGATAACAAGTACGGTCAACCGAGGGACCATAACCAGGATCATACCAAGATAGCGATCAACAAAATAACGATAACCAAATGGCGGAGAAAGAAGAATACGAGACAAAGGCGGTAACCACTCTGGTGGTAATCGTGGCCATGAAAATAGAAGAAGCGAGTGGGAGGAGATTTTAAAAGAGGAGATTCAACAACGACCATGTGAAGACGCCAACACCAAAGAAGAATCGGGTTCCAAGGGAGGAGAAAGACCACCGGTCAGATATGTTACAAATGCGGAAAGAGGGACATATCATTAAACCGCCCACAAGCGGTTTAAGGTATGCTATAATTGTGGAAAAGAAGGACATATCGCCGAGATTATGCGATATCGAAACCCAGTCAGCCAGCGGAATGGTGACTCAAAAGGATGTCCCGAAAAAGTCAAAGTCAATCGGTTCTGGAAGAAGCGTTTGTCGTGGCCGGTCAAAATGCGAGGAACCCGAACGAAGTTAGCATGGGTTAGTTAATTATAATTTCTTGCAAAGTTTATACCTTACTAGATACTTTGTTCTACCCATTCTTTTATCTCTCTTGCTTGCTTACTCAACGTTTGAACTTGACTACGGAGAAATTAAACTTTGACCTATTTATGGAGACTCCGTTAGGAGAAACTTTCATTACATCCGTTGTTTAGAAATCTTGCTTGATTCAAGTTGGCAACATTACCTGTTAACCTTATTTCTATAGAGATATTTGCTTTTGATGTGATTTTAAGGTTAACTACTCATCATGCCGAAATTGATTACTTTAAATAAGGTTGTTAGTTTTCATATTCCTAAGCAACTTTGTTATTCAATTCAAGCAATCAAACCATTGTAGTCAAACATTTTCATATCAAGCCATGAAGTCATTCGTTTATTACGGATGTCAAGTTTTCTTAGTCCATGTTATGGATTTGAATAAAGACACGTCAGATTTGAATAATATTCCTGTTGTTATTTATTTTTCCTAACGTATTTCCTGAAGAATTTCTTGGCTTACTCCCAAAGCCTGATATTAAATTTTGTATCGAATTTGAACCCTAAGACAAAACTCATTTCTAAAATCTCATATCGAATGGCTCTATTGAACTTCGAGGAGTTAAAATTCAACTATAAATTTGGTACCGAGCCTTTATCTGGTGACTTCATTTGTGGAATGCAAAGCGGACTCTCTCCGTAGGGGACACCATATTCGCATGCGATAGTAAACCGATAGGTGTCATTGTAACGTCTTATCCAAGGTTGGGATATGAGTCACGATTGAGAACAACCTAAGTCGATGTCGAAATACGTAGCTTTCAGGCTTAGTTGGTTATTATCGAGATTCGTTGAAGGATATTCTCGAATCGAAATTCCATTAACGCAGCTGACTCGTAGAGATACAAAATTCGAATGGAGCAAGGAATGTGGGAAGAGCTTCGAAGAACTCAAGAGGAGACTCATTTCAAAGACATGTTCTAACCATGCCATCCTGAAAAGCGAATGTGGTAGGCGACGTGTTGAGTAGAAGATCGTATACAAGTACTGAGTACGATATTGTCAAAGACTCATTTCAATAATTTACAAATAATAGAGATGGAGATGAAAACTCTAGTTACCCACGTGATGATATATGAGTATAATCGACTTTAATTGATAAAGTTAAAGTCGCTTCAAGCTACACACAATCGAGCCGATGAATTTGAAGAAGGAGGTGCAAGAAGTTGTTATTTCAAAAGCGAGAATCGGTGAGGTGAGGAAAGCTCAAACCTTCGATTTATTAATCCATTTGAAATTCTCGATCGAATAGGAACCGTGGCCTATAGACTGCTTTTGCCGCCAAGTATGACGCGTGTTCATAACTTTTTCACGTGTCGATGTTACGTAAATATGTGGACGACCGAACCACGTCATTGAGTTAGAACCCACGAGATAGATAGAAGACTTAACGTAACGACGAGGAGGTACCTATCAAGATCTTGGATAGGAAAGAACATGTCCTATGTCTTGGAGGTTATACCACAAGTTAAAATTTTATGGAGAAACCATGCTATTGAGGAAATGACACGGGAGTTGGAAACGAAATGAAAGCGAGATATTCTCATCTTTTCAAACACACAGTAATCGTCGTCAATTTCGAGGACGAAATTTCATAAGGAGGGAGGTTGTAAGACCCCAAATTATTAATAAATGAAATTTATTTTCCTCTATTTATTATTTTGAAATAGTAAGGGTCGATTTGATTAATGTGGATAGTTATGGGTAAAATACGCAATATTTCGAATAAGCAAGTGGTTATAAAATATTCATTATTGTTAGGGAATATTCGTTTGGTCGTGGAATATTAAATCTTTGTCGGGGAATATTAAATGCACCAGTAGCGAGTCTTTTGTGGGCCCCATAACTTGAAAGCGATTGGATGAAGAAAATGACAAATATAAGTTGTTTATAAATAACAGAAGTAGTTATTCTGAGATTAATCTTGTTGGAATACCGGTGGTTAAAACACACTAATACTCGTTGTTGAACAAGAAGATACGGTATTGCACCAATTATTGATTCTTACGTAAGAAGCCACTACTCAATAATTATTACGATAATTACTTTGCTCAAAGATTTTATTTTATTGATTCAATAATTGTTGCGTTGATATTTTATATTCATTGTTGTTTCAATAATTGTCATTACATAGTATTTTTTATTATCGAAGCAATAATTCATATTATCCGAATAATATTATTAGATAACATTATTGGCAATGTCTAGAAAGTTCTGCATCAAGGAGAGGTTTGGTCACCTAATTGCGGCGCCAAGAAGGAGAAATTCTTATTAAAAGCCCCTCTTTCCTATGAACTGCCTGGTTGTCAATAATGTGATTCTGTAATATTATTTGTGAATAATTAATTATTGATTTATATGATGAGGAAAATATTGATTTTATGTGGATATAGATGGAGAAAATTTTTAAAATGACGATTGTTGAAAATTAATATTTTATCTTTTTCTGATAAAATAATTCATTTAAATATATTATTTTAATAATATATTAATTCGTGATATTTTTATAATGAATGTGGGATATATGAGTATATGAGAAGGAAGAGTATTTTTGTGGCATTAAATGTTAAACACATATTTTGTGTGTTGGTGGACACAATTATTAATAAAATTTGATTATAAATGTAAAATCGCTTGGCTTATGAATTTCACCAATTTCATTTGGAATTTGGAAAAACTTTCTTCGCAAAGTTGTAGAGAATTGAATTTCCTATAAAAACTCGAGAGATTTGAATTTTCCGACAAAAGGGATAATTTTTATGAATTATTGAAGTTCAAGTTCAAATAATTGATTTTTGGAAGTTTAAAATATTTTTAATATGAAAAACGTTTTTGGTGATTTGAGTGTGGGTCTTGCATGTGTTTTAATAGCTGAATTCAGATTCTTGGTACTTAGGAAGTTGTAGAAATAATAATAATATTATTATATTAAATTTTCTACTTTGGTGTTCTAAGCATTTTCCTATAAATAGGGTGTTTAGGTTAGAATTGAAAATCACACCGAAATCAAGTTTTCTCTCTATATTATTATCGTTTATTCTTGTGAGTATTTTGAGTATACTTTGAGTATTGCTATATGGTGCAAGTTCAAGTCATATATCCTATATCCTGTTTTCAACTAGAAGTCTTGTCTTTTCGAGGTAAGGGATGTTATTTTTTTCAAATGATATTATTTCTTCAATATCATTATCTTTGAAATATTGGTTGGAACTTTTATCAAATTTAGAACTTTTTCATGTCGGGTTACTTATTAATGAGTTACTATTCATGAGTTACTATTCACGAAGTTACTATTCACGAGTACTATTCATGAAGCGTGAAGATGTTTTTTGTGAAATTTCTATCTTTTGGTGTCGGAGTTACTATTCACGTATATGGCACTATTCACGTATACGGACTATTCAATTTAAAAATGAAATTTTCCTTTTAAGTCTAAAATATCTATTCGGATACTAGCTTTGATTGTATCCATGTTTTGATCATTCTTGAATTTTACACCACTATGATTATTTTTGAGGTATTTTTGGACGTGGATAAAACAAAGTACGAATCCTTAATCCTTAATCCTTGTCATTTTGTTTCACTGGATTCATTTCTTTAAAAATATTTTTCATAATCCTCAGTCTTAAATGATGATATTATTGAATATCTTTGGCTTGTAGTGCAAAGATGAATGATTTCTGAAGAATATCTTTGGCCCATAGTGCAAAGATGAACAGGTGTTTAGATGAACATGACCAACTGATAAATATCTTTGGCCTGTAGTGCAAAGATGAATATTTGATTCCAGATATATATTGATTGATGTTACAGGGATAAAATAGAAGATAGTAGTTTGCATTCTCTACTTAACTCTTCTAATGAATTATTATTTCCGCTGTGAAGATTGATTTAAAACTGGTTGTCTATTGTATTCTATTAGATTTTTCCCTGTTGAAGACTAACGATAATTTGTTGTATATTATCTTAGTTATAATATTCTTTACTGGGCTAGTTGAGCTCACCCTTTTCTTTGTTGTTCCATTTTTCTTCTTAGGAGGCGAGAATGTAGCGAGTACTAGTCGGGGTATGGAATGATGGTTATAGAGAGAGTTGTTTAGTAGTCCTCACCATTTTTGTAAAATAATGTATCAATAATTTTGATGGGAATTTATTTGTGTGTGGATATTGTCTAGATGGCAATATCTGTATTTAAACTCACAGTATATATGTTGTCGTATTTTGCACGACAAATGTATTAATAAAGTTGTAGTTATTTCTTTACCATGTATTTGGCGACTCAGAATGGGTTGGATGGAATGGACCTATTTTGGGGACGTCACATTTGAGGTATAACCTTTGAGCATAGAATATGTTTTTTCTTATCCAAGATTTTAACAGGTATCTCCTCATACGTTAAATCTTCTGCTATCTCGTCTAGTTTTAATTCAATAATGTGGTTCGGGTCGTCCACATATTTACATAACATCGATACGTGAAAAATGTTATGAACACGCGACATACTTGGCGGTAAAGCGAGTCTATAGGCCACAGTTCCTACTCGATCAAGGATTTCAAATAGACCAATAAAATTGAGGGTTGAGATTTCCTCTCTTCGTCGATTCTTGCTTCTAGAATAACGCCTTCTTGCACCTTCTTCTTCACATTCATCAGCTCTGAGTTTGTAGCTTGAGCGGCTTTTAACTTTATCGATTAAAGTCAATTCTACTCGTATATTCGCTATCTTTACGTAGGTTCTTGGAGTCTTTAACTCCATCTCCATCCTTTGTAAATTAAATAAAATGGGTCTTTGTGTTAATGACGTCGCACTTGTAACCGCATACTATCTTCTACTCAACGCGTCAGCTACCACATTCGCTTTTTCTACGATGGTATTGAATGGTACTATCATAATCTTTCAATAGCTCGAGCCAATGTCTTCTGTGCGAGTTACGTTAGTTCTGAGTGAAGAAATATTAGAGGGTTTTAGAAATGAGTTTTGTACTAGGGTCAATATAAAATTTGATTTCATGTTCTAGGGGTAGACTAGGAAGTTCTTCAGGGAATACGTCAAGAAATTTATCAACGATAGAAATATCATTCAAAACTGTAACTGTCATCCAAGACTTGGATAGCACGTCACATTGATACCTATCAACTTGCCACCGTTATTCACGGCATCTCCTATGGAGAGTCTGGCTTCGGTGCATTCCAAGACTTGGAAGTCACCAGCGAAAGGCTCGGGGCTCTTTACTTATGGCTTAATATGACAATGATTGACTTTAGTGGTTTGGTCACTTGAATTTGCATAACAGGTTGGTTAGGAAGGCTAACAACCTTACGAAAACAATCAATTTTAGCATGATGAGTAGTTAACCAGTCGATTCCTAAAATCACATCAAAGGCAAGTATTTTCAAAGAGATAAGATTGACAGGTTACGTGAGGGTGCCGATTTGAATCAAATAAAATTTATAAATAGTGGATGTAATGAAGGTTTCTCCTAACAGAGTTTCAACAGATAAGTCAAAGTCTAATTTCTTTGGAGTTAAATTTAAACGTTGAGCGTAAGTAGGAGAAATAAAAGAATGGGTTGAACCGGTATCAAATAAGGTATAGACTTCACAAGAGTTTATGATTAACTTACACGTGATAACTTCGTTTGAGTTCCTCGACAAACGCTTTCATTTAAACTACCGGCTTTGACTTGTCAGGGACATCCTTTGGTGTCACCATCCAAGTTGGACTTGACTTCACTACACGACAAAATTGAGCTAGGTGACCTTCTCTTTCGCGATTGAAACACGCTTTGGGTTGCTGCGTATAGTTTGGACGGATGTGTCCATCCTGTCCGCATTTGAAACATACGATCGGTGGTCATTCTTCTTCTTTTAAAATGAGTGCTAGTGCTGCTGCCAACGTCTTTCCGTCATTGTTGAATCTTCTCTTCTTAAAACTGTTCCCACTTAGTTCACTTTTCCTATTATATTGGCCATGATTACCACCAAAGTGATTACCATTTCTTGCCTGATAATTTCCTTCACGATGGTTATCGTTATTCTGATGGCCGTTGCCACCGGTACGATTATTATCGTATTGTAGGTCGTTACCTTTTGGTTGAGCTGACTCATAATCACGTTCTAATAACTGAGCCCTATTCGCAACATCTGAATATAAACAAAGTTCGTGAGAAATGAGGTATTGACGTATTTTGGGTTTCAAATCTCACAGAAACATTCGCGTCATTTGCTCTTCATTATCAACCAAATGAGATGCAAACCGGGACAACTTGGCAAACTTAGCCTCGTACTGCGACACGGTCATATTGTTTTGCTCCAGCTTAATGAATTCTACCTCCTTCATGTGACGAATACTTTCGGGAAAGTACTTGTCGTTGAACAATTCTTAGAAATTCTCCCAAGACATTTTCAGTATGGCAGGTTGAGTACACTTTACAGATTCCCACCAATGATTTGCCTCTTCACGCAACATAAAAGTGGCGAAGGGAACCTTTTGCTCCTTTGAGCATTCCAAGACATCAAATATCTTGGTGATCTGCTTTATCCACGTCTCTACCTTAAGTGGTTCTGGCTTACCCAAAAACTCTGGTGGTCCCAGCTCCTTGAACTGCTTAGCGGTGACTAGCCGTGAGTTGCCAGTGTTTCCACCTGCATTTTGAATAGGAGTCTCTCTCGTTTGGTTTTGCATAAATTCAAAAAAATTCCTAAATATACCATCATTCGTCATTTGGTCGGTGTTGTTGTTTACACGAGGATTATTGCCTTCCTGATTCACATTATCCTGGTTCTTGATCAGTAGTGACTCAACGGTCTCATGTGCTCCATTTCTTATCTCAATATTTTTTTAGATGCCATTCTCAAATACTGTCACAAAACAAGGGTTAATTGACATGCCACATATTATCCCTATATTCTGACCGACCAATTAAATAACAAATAAGCTTAGGTAGGTCATACCAGCGAAGGATTTACCCGTCTCACCCCTCATAGTTCTAGTCTCACATCTCAGCCAGGGATCATATCCCTAAAATTTGATACCAACTGTGATGCCCCCAAAATAGATATACATCACCCATCTTGAGTCGCCAAATACATGGTACAAAATACAAATACAAACTTAATTATACAACATGAGCTAAGAGTTTTTACACGAATATTGTCTTCTAGACAATATCCAAACTCAAATGGAGTCCTCATTACAATTATTATCACACTATTTCATAGAATAGTGAGGACTACTATAACATCATCTCGGACCATCACTCCGTTCCCCGACTAGTCCCAGCTACGTTCTCATTTCCTGAAGAGAATAATGAAAGCAAAAGGGTGAGCTCAACTAGCCCAGTAAGAAATATTATGACTAAGATAATGCAGAATAAATTATCGTTAGCCTTCAACAGTATTAAACTGATAAAATATAATAAACATCAAGTTTAATTGCAGCGGAACAAACAATCCATTAGAAGAGTTAAGTAGAGCATGATATCTACTATCTTCTATGATTTAAAAAGTTTATCATCAATTTTATCACTGAGACTCAGCTTAATAAATAATCCACATCACTGAATTATCCATGCATTACGGGCCAAAGATATTCATTAGTATCACAACCACAAATTATCCATGCACTACGGGCCAATGATATTCGTGTTTTCACCAATGGTCATGATCATGCCAACCACTGTCCATCAATGCACTAAGGGCCAATGAGGACTTTTACCACATCATTTGTAACATTATGGTCATGATTATACCGAATAATCCCTGGTCATAATCATACCAATCAACAGTCCATCTATGCACTACGACCAAAGATAACTTTCATCACAATATAAGCATGAGGATGATGACAATGATATAAGAATTCAATTAAATGAAAGCAAAGGATAAATTTTTAAAGATTTATAATTTAATTTATCCATAATTCAATAATGCCCAAATTGTCAACATGATACTGCTTTGTGGAGTAAAATTCAAGAATAATATTTTATCAAAAATGATTTGGACCGAAAAGAAATCAATTTTTGTCATGAATAGTACTTCGAGTGAATAGTACTCCGTGAATAGTACTTCAGGAATAGTATTTTGTGAATAGTACTTTTTGAATAGTACTTTGTGAATAGTACTGCACTTATAAATAGTACCGTATTTATGAATAGTGCCCATGAATAGTACTCTGTGAATAGTACCGTATATATAAATAGTGCCGTATAAATGAATAGTACCCATGAATAGTACTCCGACATAAAAAGCTTAAAATTTAACAAGAACGTTCAGAAAAATATCCTTGTGAAACGATACTAGATGAAACACAAATTTCAAGGATATTTTACTAATTTCACGGAGTATAGAAGTAATACTTTAACAAAATGAGTGTAGAATTCAAAATCTGAAACGAAATAATATTACTTACATACTACAGAATATGGAAGAAAATATTATTTCTACGGATATTGAACAAAAATAATATCTCTTACAAATACGAAAAAATAATACCCCTTACCTTAGAAGAAGACTGGATACCGGAATAGTGAAGTAGCAGAATACTCTTCTTCTTTCTCTCTATAGCTTCTCTCTCTATAATTGCTCTTGTCAGTCTTAGTGAATTGGTGAGAATGAAAGAAGAATGAGCTTCTATTTATAGGAAAACATAGTTTCGATAATTGCACGTTTAGGGGCTAAAATTATTATAGTATACTACCTTCATCTTTTCCTCTATTTTTAATTTAGTCCTACAAGTATTATCAAATTTGCACCACCTTCCCTAATAGTACATGCATGTGAATCAATAGTTCTATTCACGTGAACAAATAGTTATATGAATGTGAACTAATAGCAATTAATTGCTCATTTATCCGATTAATTACCCGATTGGTCAATTTAACCTCCAAAAATCAATTATTATCGAAATAAATATCGATTTTCACTAATACTAATAATCCCAACACAATGGAAATATCAATTTCATCTTTAATAAACATGAACTTATTCATCATTAATATTATAACTCACAGAATTTAACAACCAGATCATTCCCAGGAAAGAGAAGGCTTTCCGATAAGAATTTCTCCCTATTGGCGCACAATTAGGTGACCAAACCCTTTCCTCGACAGAAATTTCTAGACATCGTCAATATTGCAAATAATAATATGAATAAATTTGTCGTCTCAATTATTGATTTAATAATATAAAATATTATGCAGATGATATTATGACAATAATTGAATAAATAATATGAGAGATATTATGCAGCAATTACTATAGCAATAATTGAGTATAACTGAGTGACTTCTCACGTAAGCATCAATAATCAATACCGTATGCTACTATGCAACCACGCGTATTACTGTACTTTTACCACCGAATATTTTAACAGTCTAACGGTAAAACTTTCGCCATTATTTTTATAAAAAGATATTTCTGTCGTTTTCTAACTTCGACAGTAATTTTGTTGTGGGGTCCACCAATGATTGTACCATCGTACAAATATTCCCTGTTAAAAGGAATATTCTTCAACCAAACGAATATTCCCCGACACAACGAATATTTTATGTCAACTTGCTTACTTTGCAAAAATTTTCATATATCACCCTTATCTTTAACCTTTTATCGATTTAACCATTTACGAAATAGAATTATACAAAAATTAAATACTTTCATTTCATAAAATTCGGGGTCTTGTATGTGCTATATCCTCTCTATGCCTTTTTAAAACCCTAGAATAGTAACAAAAATGATTAAAGTGTAAGTCTATAACTTCCCAATACACCCTTTTAAGGAAATACACGCAAATATAAATTTTAATGAAAAGTCAAATTTGGTCAGAATTCCTATGGCGCGGTCGTGTCTGCCTGAATTTCTCTCCTGGCGTGGGCACGCCGTGTCAAGGCTTCATAGAGGCGCGACTGCGCTGTTGTGATTTCCTGCAGGATGAATGCTGGTGCACTTCTGGTTCTTTCTGTGCTGCTGCTATCTTCAAGTTCCTTCTTCTTTTCACTTCCATGCTGCTTCCACTTGCCATGCTCACTGTTATACGCCAATTCCATCTTTACTCCACCACAAGCTTGCCAATATACCGTTTCTATGCCATATCCATCCACGATGCTAAGAATAGAGTTTCCGCCATGCAATCTACAAAATAAAGATTAAACACATAAAACGTAACTAAATCACTTGAAATTAACCTATAGTTCTAGCAAGTAGATAGCCAATAAGTATGTATAAAACCTTCTTATCAAATACCCCCAAACGTGAACTATTGCTTTCCCTCAAGCAACAAAAATAAATGTAATCTACATGCTATGCAAGCTATGCTACTATAACAATGAATCCCAAATTTTCAGCCACATAAGAATTCCAATAAGTGTTGCCTCAGAGAAAATATAAGACTATGAACAAAGTATCAAACCAAGCTAAAACCATAAAGACATACAATTGGAAAATCTAAACCTGTTGACAATGATATAGTGTGTGTGTGTGTGTGCTAATATACACGAATAAGCTTGATAAAGGTAGACATTCAACATGCTAAGCTTCTAAGGAGGAAAAATAAGGCTTTAAATATAGAAAGCTGAGACATATGAATAACAACCAATCCAACACATCAATCCAAACTAAGGGTTAACAAAGGGCTTATTTTACTTTTATTCACTCACGAGGGCGATATTCACACATTCCCGTGGTTATATTATATTTATTTTTCCCATGGCTGTGCAATGTCTCATTCCCTTAGAATTTTCAGTGCTACCTTAACGAGCTTTCAACCAACGACTCCCAAACCGTTCAGGCTTTAGGGCGCTAGGTGTAGAGACATACCCTCGGGCGTACTTACTCAAGTAGTAAAGGCCACGAAACAAGACTAGCCACAATTTTTTGTTGTTTTTATTTTTTATTATTGAATAGCATGCATGCATACTCAATGTGTTCCCCCAAACTTGAATTTCTGTGTCTATATAGTCATTACTCCTTTTCTACAAAGTTCTATTTTTAAAAATTGATTTTTCCCTTTAGAAGACAAGCATGTGCTAATCTCAACCACAAGAAAATAATAAAAAAACCGTGCTATCCGGTAACATCAAAACAACAAGTAAAGACTATATCATGTATGAAATTATGACTAAGCTTAAACTATCAACAGAGTTCAAACATCTATAACATTTTAATATCATCATTGGCCAAACTAGAATTCAACATGCTCAAACATGGGATCATGCAATGTAATGTAACGAAATAACTAATTAAGAAAACAAACAAAAAAGAGTAAACAAACAAAAGTACTTAAAATGTAGATTATCATGCAACCTACACATGCACTACTACTATATGCAAAATGCAACTACTATCATGAAATACTACTAATTACAACCCAATACCCCCAAACTTAAAATAAGTATTGTCCTTAATGGAGATAAAGAGTTAGAAAACTCCCCTAAGCATCGACATGGCCACCCGACTGAGACTCGGGTGGTGAATCAGGCGGTGGATAAGGCATGGCTGATCCGAAAATTGGGAACCCCATAATCGTCCCCTGCTGAGCAAATGCCTCCCTAGGGCACGAGATAGTCTAGTTGAATAGGCCGTAAAGTTGAAGTAGAGTGCATCCATCCGGGCTTGCAGGTGCCTAATCTGGCGATCCTGTCTCGCTAAACTAGTAGTAGGAGGTCCTGCGACCTCTGATGGCTGTGGGGAAGTCTCTGGTGGAGGAGTGGGAAATATGAATCCTCGGCCTCTCGAGTCTGCAGTACCACCATTCCATTCTGTGTATTTCTTGATTGTGGCATGAGTGATGTCCTGGCTCGGCATCTGCAGCTGTTCATCCTCCCATTCAACTCCAGCCTGAGCACATATCTGAGTCACCACTAAGGCATGTAGAATCCCACTGGTGGTGTTGCCTCGCATGTAGTGTAGCATGGACTGATGTAGAAAGTAACCAATGTCACACTACTACAAAGTAGTAAATAGACAACACTTATACCACAACGTTTTTATAAAAAACGTTGTGGTATTCTTTTCCACAACGTTTTTTAACAAAACGTTGTAGATATATATGAAAAAATGTTATCTATTTAAAAGGGTATTTTTTTAATTATAACTAGATAACATTTTTTAAAAAAAATGTTGTCTATCTAAAAAACACGGAGCAGGCTAAATGAAAACTTAAAATAAAAATACACGTTCCTCCCTTTATTTCTATTTCCCAACCCTTTCTCTCCTCCTTTCTCGTTCTCCCTCTTCATCAGTTTTTCTGCGCAAACCCTAGCCACTCTCGTTTCTCTTTGCCTAGTCTCGTTTCTCTTTGCCTAGTTCTATGGCCTTGTCTTCGCCGTCGCTCGCCGTGGTTTGATTGCTAATTCCCTTTTACTGCTTGCCGTTTCCGCGCAATTGATGTTCCCTGTGATTGGAGGTAAAGATGTGGTGGTTTGGGAGGAGAAGCCTCGAAATTGGAGACCGATTTGTCCGGTAAGTACTCTTACGGCTTTAATTTCTTAATTTTCATGGTTTAATCGTTCTTCAATCCTCCCAATTCTCCTATAAAATCATTACCCAAACCCCAACCCAAGTCCTAGTGGATCTCATCACCGTTGCATCCTAGATTATCCACCGACACTCCAACCGCATGACGTGAAAGTAATGCCCACTAATGTGCACCCTTTACCTCGCCCTCCGGTTTGTTTGCCATGCTATCACAACCAAACTCCAGGTCCCAAAGTTACAAATTAAACCCGGAAAGAATGAAAATTCAAAGGAAAAAGGGAAAACTTATCAAGGGACATTTGGTAGTGTTTATGTTGGCTCAATCGGTATGTAGAATATATGTATTTGTTCATTATTTTATTTTGCGAGCTTATCTTATTATATTCTTTCATTCAATGAGAAATTGGAGCATTGTGTGCGATGAAAGAAGTTGAATTATTACCAGATGACCCAAAATCTCATGAGAATGTATAAAGCAATTAGAGCGAGTTGTACTATATATGTTTATTATATTTTCAGTATCTTTTCTTCATTTCAGTAGTTATGTTTGGAGGATGTCTTGTGCGCTTGTTCTCCTTGACTTATGTACCCTTCTCTTTCTAATTTTTTTGTTTCCTATCAACTATACTATTTGAACTTGAGTGAGCCCTATGCAATTTTATATGAGATGTGTGTGATAAAACAAGAATATTACTAATCACAAAGTATGTGTTTCCAATGTTTTATTAGCCATTTTGGGAAATTATTACCAAATTCTAGAATATATGTCATTGTAGGTTGAAACCACATAGTTAACTTGTGTGTCTTATGTTTATACTTTTTAGGAATTAACTCTCGATCCATGAATTTTAAATATATCTCTCTTGATCCGGTGAGGAGTTTTTAAGGATTTATTGGGATATTTCTTATGGATTTTTGAATACAATCGACTTTAACTTTTTCTTTGTTAGTTTCCTTTTGTTTTCCCCATTGTTTTGTTGAATTGAAATTTTTTAGTACATTAGTTTGCTACTTTTCTGCTTTCCCTACATAGGGTTTGAAATGGCCGTCACCTTAATTTATTTTAGAAGTTCAAATAGATAAATACATATTTTTTGTAAGACCCCAACTTATTGTGAATAAAATTAAATTTTCTCTATTTATTATCTTGAAATAATTAGGAGTTAATTTGATATAATACTTTGGTTATGGGTGAAATGTGCAAATTTTACAAAATAAGCAAGTGGTTATAAAATATTCATTTTTGTCGGGGAATATTCGTTTGGTCGGGGAATATTCTTGTGATCGGGGAATATTCGTGCACGACGGTAGCGACCCATTCGTGGGCCTCATAATGTAATAACTGGGATGAAGAAAACGAGAAGTTTGAGTTTTTATAAATAATCTAGCGTAGTTATTCTGAATTAACACTTTGTTGAATACCAAATGGTTAAATATACGATGTCTGGCGTGGTTACACAAAAGAGCACACTCAGATTGCAGATAAAGATTTTTGAATTATTGATTCTTACGTAAGAAGGCACTACTCAATAATTGTTACAAGAATTACCTTTCAATATTTTATTTTATTGATTCAATAATTCTTTGCGTTGATATTTTATATTATTTTTGTTTCAATAATTGTCACTTTTGACAAAGATTTCCCATTATCAGATCAATAATTCATATTATTTGAATAAAATTATTAGATAGCATTATTAGCAATGTCTAGAAAGTTCTTCATCTAAGGAGAGGTTTGGTCACCTAATTGTGCTACCATGAAGGAGAAATCCTTATTGAAAGCCCCCTTTCTAGGGAACTACCGGTTGTCATAATTGTGATTATGTAATATTATTTATGAATAATTAATTATTGATTTATATGATAAGAAAATATTTATTTGATGTGGATATAAATGATGGATTTATTTATTTGATGTGGATATAATTTTTAATCTGACCGTTGGATCGTTGTGATTTTTGGATATGTTATACATATATAAGTTGGGTATATGTTCACAAATTTTGAACCGTTAAAAATGAACATATGATTTATTTTAAATTTTAAGAGGTGACTGATTCAGAAATTAAGTTTATAAATGATTTTGGTGGAAAATTCTAGAATTGAGTGGGCCCCACTTGTGGTTGGTGAAGAAATGTGCTGAATTTTATTTCAAATGTGGTGGATAGAAATAGTAGCAGGTAAAGCCATCAGGTAGCAGGTCAAGTCTGCTTTGGCGTGCTAACATTTTCCTATAAATAGAGGGCTAAGTTAGAATTGAAAATCACACTAGAAACATAAGCTTTCTCTCTTTCTCTCTCTATATTATTGAGCGTATTTTGTGAGTATTTAGATACTTTGAGAGTTGTTGTTCAGTAAAAGTTTCATTTAGCATCACTTCCGACCTTTCCTTCCAAAGTACTGATTCTTTGAGATAAGGGATGTTATCTTCTTCTTAAATGATATTATTTTCTTCAATATCATTATGCTGAGATATTGTTATGAATTTTATTGTGGAATTTCTACCTTTATGTGTCGGGGTTACTATTCATGTATACGACACTATTCACGTATACGACACTATTCACAAATACGACACTATTCACCAAAAAATGAAATTTTCTCTTTTTAATCCCAGATGTCTTTTATGGTTACTATCTTTGATTGTATCCATGTTTTGATCTTTATTCTACTTCACACTTGATTATTATGAAGTATTATTGAATTTGGATAAATCAAAATACGAATCCCTAATATTTGTCCTTCCGTCTCGCTGGATTCGTTCTCTAAAATGTTTTTCATCATCCTCAGTCCTTAATGGTGATACTTGATGAATATCTTTAGCCTGTAGTGCAAAGATGAATGATTACCTGATGAATATCTTTGGCCCATAGTGTAAAGATAAATATTTGATGTAAGATGTATATTGATTGATGTTACAGGGATAAAATATTGATGATGGACTTTTAAATTCATAGATGATAGTAGATTTCATTCTCTACTTAACTCTTCTAATGAATTGTTGTTTCCGTTGCAGTTGTTGATCTAAAACTTGTTATCTATTGTATTCTATCAGATTTTTCCCTGTTAAAGATTAAGGATAATTTGTTGTATATTATCTTAGTCATAATATTCTTTACTGGGCTAGTTGAGCTCACCCTTTTCCTTTTTGTTCCATTTTTCTTCTCAGGAGGTGAGAATTTAGTTTGGGACTAATGGGGTATGGAGTGATGATTCAAGATAGTTGCTTTTAGTAGTCCTCACCATTTTGTAAAATAATGCATCAATAATTGCAATGAGGACATATTTGGGTGTGGATATTGTCTGAAGACAATATTTGTATTTAAACTCACAAAGATGTGTGTTGTATTTTTTTACGACAAATTGTAATAATAAAGTTGTTGTTTTTACATACCATGTATTTGACGACTCAAAATAGGTGATGTATACCTATTTTGGGGGAGTCACATTTTTGATAGAAAAAAACATATATATTTGGTGTAGAATAGATGTCCACGAAGAATTTTTATATTCTCGATGTACATTATTGGTTAAGCCACTTCTTAATGAGTCATGGTTTGTCCAACTAAAAGTTTAATTCCAAATGATATTAATTTAATGCAATTTTCTCTTTGATTGTTCATTACATGCATTGAGATCTTTAGGGTAAAATTATTACTTGCTTCTAACTTTCGGATAAACTTTACAAAATAATTAATTTGTTGATACTCTACTTTCCACCGTCATGGAAATTAATGTTCTAAGCCGCCTAAAGCATCCAAACATTGTGCGATATTATGGTAGTGAAATAGTGAGTGGTTCCTTGTTGCATCTTCGATGCTTATGTTTGCACTCGATGAGTCTCTCGCTTTACTTATGGTAATGAGAGTTTAATTTTGTGCACATGCAGGTTGGTGATCGATTTTACATATATTTAGAGTATGTTCACCCCGGTTCTATAGTTAATTATATTCGTGACCATTGTGGAGCAATCACGAGAATCCGTTATGCGCAATTTCACTCGTCACATTCTTTCCGGGTTGGCTTACTTGCATTGAACAAAGACATTACATGTCTACTAGTTTTAAAAAAATTGGAGTTTCAGATATTCAATTTTCAAGAGTATCAATCTCAAATACAACATCTATTATACTTTTTTCAATGTAACCACAAATGTAGAAAGCATTTGTGTAACCATTGATAAGATATATGGGATTGACAATTGACATGAGCACCTTAATGTTCTTTGGGGTGCATTCTTGAGTGCCAAGTTTGATGATGATTTCAATTGTAGGGACATCAAAGGAGCTAATTTGCTTGTTGATGCATATGGAGTTGTCAAGCTTAGCGACTTTGGGATGGCAAAACATGTAAGTTTTTAACTTTTAATTATTGAAATTGTTAATGGTAGACTAAGAGTACTAAATGAAAACATTTATGGATCCATAAGTATGCCTTGTTCCTTGACATAAAATGTGTGCTAAAAGTTAAGTATCCAATTGAGCTATGCAAAGTTCTCAAAGGATTAGAACCTAGGACAAGTCTCAGCTTATACCTCTATGGAAAGAGAGTTAATGGATGTTAGTTATCTGCATATCTTGGTATATTTATGTTCATACTTGTAATCTATGAAAAGAGAGTTGATGGATGTTAGTTATTAGCGATTCTCGCTTATCTTGATGTATTTTGTTAATGCTATAATCTATTCTATTTGGATGTATTATACGGTTACTTAACCTATAGGTTTTGGAGTCCATTGTTGGATAGCTTTGATGGCTTTTTCCTCATGAATCCCTCGTTATTCCCCCTTTTATTTTCTTTATAGAGCCTAACTTATTTGAATATATGACCTTCTCTAGTTGGCCAAAGGAGTAAGATGGATTAGTTACATTAGCATAAGAAATGGAAAAGGATAACTAGAGAAGGAAATGTCATGATTAACGAGGGGATGGGGATTTGAGAACAAGGGTAAATATCACATATAA
Organism: Panax quinquefolius; assembly: GCA_020205615.1. NCBI lineage: Eukaryota > Viridiplantae > Streptophyta > Magnoliopsida > Apiales > Araliaceae > Panax > Panax quinquefolius. The sequence continues at coordinate 40,894,679 of CM035161.1, forward strand.
TTCTCACACAAAACTCAAAAATTCATATAATTCAATGTATCAAATTAATAGAGTACATCACTATTTATAATACTCCTAAATAATTTTTCTAACCTAAATTGGACTCTAATAAGATAACTATAAATTAAAGAAACTAATTAAAATACAACTTTTAATTCACGAAGCTTCCAAAGCCTTTTATATTATTTTAACCAAATCTTGCTCCTGACTTGTCGTACATCAATGATCTTGGTATAGTGCCCATCTTCTACATTCCCCTTTATTCTCGCATCACAAGATTGAACCAAAATCCCCAACACTCCTCGAAAAGTATATTTATCACTATGTGCCATTGACTTGTATGATGGATTGACCATCTACATGCTAATGATGATAGATAGGAAATGGCTTGTATCTTGATTGTTGATAAATTTTTTTAGTGGTAAGTGAGTGCTCTATGGTGTCTTTATCATTGTTGGTTATTTCTGTTGTCTTTAATCATTTTGGGGATTAAAAGATGGTCTTGTTACACGACTTCTTGAACAAGTCGCTAATCTTTCTCTCAAGGGAAGTCCATCTTGGATGGCTCCTAAGGTATGTTCTTGTTGTAACATCATAGATTTTCAAATACATTACGCTTTCTTTGCTCCATACTAACAACTCTTTTGCTCCTTGTAGCTCTTACAATTGTGTATGTTATTTGATGATCCAGTACACGTGTGCGGTTGTAATTGCTTTTCATTTTGTTGAGAGATTGCTCTTTTGTATTTTTCTTTGGTTTCTCATTGGGTATTTTACTTTTGTTTGTTTTAGGGGGTCCCAGTGGAATCGCAACCATTTAAACTTGCAGGCAGCCGTGGTTTTAAAAATCGTTATTTTAATTTTGACAAACTAGGAGAGGTTTGACTTGTTCTATTTAAGAAGTTTCCAAGTTACCTACATTTACTATGCTTCAAAGTCTATATTATTTGCGAAGGCTAGGCCTCTGAGTGCAAGTTCAGTCTCATTGTCTTTGAAAGAAATTTAGTTTTACTTGTATTTTTTAATTCATGTTGTTTCATAATCAATAATTGAGACATTTGAAACTGTAAATGAATGGTATTATTGGGATGTATTTTGAATGGTTGATACATTTTGGTTTTAAATTTAAATGAGAATTTAGACCTTTTAGCTATATATCATGGCATTAGCATATTGCAGGTGCATTGGTAATATAGGTGAACCACAACTTTTTTTTTCTTTATCTACAACATTTTAAAAATGTTGTATAAATTGGTTAAAAATGTTGTCTGATATATTAAACTACAACGTTTTTATCCAGAAAACGTTGTGGAATCATACCTTCTACAACGTTTTTAAGCATCTGCTAATTTATGGAAAATAAATCTACATCATTTTTTTCTTAAAAACGTTGTGTAATGTGCTTAACTATAACGTTTTAAAAACGTTGTGTAAGGGTGTCAAATAGATGACACCCTTAACCACGATGTTTTTCTGACTGAAACCACAACGTTTTTTCCGCGTTATCTATTTATTGTTTTGTAGTAGTGTCAATATATTTTCCCGTGATGAATCCCCAAAGAATAATGGCTCTATCAGCCGTCACATCATGCTGGTGGGTGGAGGGCATCAGATTAGCACATATAAAATTATTCCAGGCCTTAGCATATCGATTGAGTGCTGCATGAGGGAAATTGGTCTTTGTGTCTGTGCCAGTCTGGATAGTCTACTTGGTGCTTAGTACACATAAGTCTGTAATCACTTGGTCCAAGTCAGTCTCAAACCTCTTAGCAACAACCCAATTCTCTTGACCAGCCGGGAGAGTGTGCAAATGAAACACTTCACGGATCGCCGACGAAAGATAATTCACTTGAATACTCTAGACGAAGGAAATTATGCTTTATGTCTCCCTGGTATTCACATAAAATTCCCGAACAATAGCATGGATTGAGCAGCTGCGGGTGTTGCCACAACCCCAAACCATGCCCTTTCTTGGATCATATCTAACATCTGGCCATCTATTTTGGTTGGTTTCAGCCCTTTTTCTTGTACAAATGACTTGGTTAATTGCCTATAATACTGAGTTTGTGCAGATAGGTTAATGAACCTAGATGTATCCAAAACAGTCTCGTCATGGCTACTATTAGAAGAAGATGATGGAGTGACTGATCGTGCTCTTTTTGGACCCATGATTTCTGTAAAAAATTGAACTTGTAACTATGAACTTGTGAATCCAAAAGATGAAAACCCCCAAACTAGCCTCTGAAATCTGCTCTGTATAAACCCTAGAGATACTGAAATGCAACCCCCAAAACAGATGTTGCAATTAGGTACGGACTTTGCTTTATGCTATGAGGTTGGGGCGATTTACAGCAAACGAGTAGGAGAGGAGAAGTTTTTATGGGTTAAGATAGGGAGTCTGAGTATGAGAAGGTTTTTTGGGAAAATTTGACCGAAGGGAATAAGATATATTGAATGGGTTAAGTTTTTAAAACTTTAAGACCCAATAATTTCTGGGCGCGGGCGCGCCAATATTGACCTTGGAGATGGCGCGGGCGCGCTTAGTAGATTTCCTCACTGAAGAGTGGCTCGGGCGCGCCATATTTTGGCTTGAGGTAAGTGCGGCTGCGCTGCCCTAGTTCCTGTTTTGAGCTTTTTGCAACAGCATACCACTTGGCTTCCAACTGACATATGCACTTTACTTCCTACACAAAAAGAATTCATAAATAAGACATGTAATCCTCAAAATTGACTATATAAGCTAAATACAACTAACATAAAAAATGATATATGCAATATCTTTCTAAACTATATGCAATATGTTCTTAACTCAAAATTGTCAGAATTAAACATGGGGGGGGGGGGGGAAGTATTGATGTGTAACAAGAATTAAACAAGAGGGAGGAATAAAGATATGTAGCCAGAATTAAACAAGAGGGAGAAATAGAATTGATGGGGTGCCTCCCATCAAGCACTTGTTTATAGTCAATTAGCTTGACTTTCTCATACAAGTTCATGTGTTGGAAAGGGTCATGGAGGACTTCTATCGATCGACGTCGCCCCCAAAGTATTACTTTAACCTTTGCCTATTAACCTTGAACGGCTTGTCCAGGTCTTGACTAAAAATCTCAACTGCACCATGCGGATACACGATTTTCACTGTGAATGGACCCAACCATCTCGACTTGAGTTTTCCCGGGAAAAGTCTAAAACGTGAGTTGAACAACAACACCACTTGCCCTGGCTCAAACTTCCTATCCATGATTTTACGGTCGTGCCACTTTTTTACCTTTTCTTTGTACAGTTTTGAATTCTCATAAGCCTGCAATCTGAATTCATCTAACTCATTTAATTGAAGAAGTCTCTTATCCCCTGCGGATTTGAGGTCAAAGTTCAGCTTTTTGATGGCCCAGTATGCTTTGTGCTCAAATTCCATGGGAAGATGGCAGGCTTTCCCATATACCAACTAATAAGGTGACACCCCCAGCGGTGTCTTGTACGCAGTTTTGTATGCCCACACTGCATCATCAAGTTTAAGTGACCAATCTTTCCATGTAGGATTGAAAATTTTCTCTAAGATCCTCTTTACTTAACGATTGGAAACCTCAGCTTGGCTATTAGTTTGGGGATGGTACGTTGTGGCAACATGGTGATTCACCCAATACTTAGCCAATAATGTTGTAAACTGTGTGTTGCAGAAGTGAGTGCCTTCGTCAATGATGATAGCCCTAGGTGTCCCGAGTCTTGTGAATAGACTCTTTTGTAGAAATCACAAGACTACCTTAGCATCATTCATTGGCAAAGCCACCACCACTTTGAAACATAATCTACTGCCAGTAGAATATATAGATTGTCGCACGATGAAACAAAAGGCCCCATGAAATCTATACCCCAAACATCAAATATCTTGACCTCTAAGATCATGTTCAAGGGCATCTCATTCCTCTTGGAGATGTTGCCTACTCGCTGGCATCTATTACAGTTCTGTAAAAAATTATAGGCATCTTTAACAAGTGTCGGCCAATAAAATCCTACTTGAAGTACCTTGGCTATTGTCCTCTCTCCCCCATAATGTCCCCCATAGACTGATGCATGGAAACCCTAGAGTATGCTCTCTGTCTCACTGTGTGGAATACACCTTCAGATCATTCTACCGGCACACTGCTTAAACAAATATGGCTCATCCCATATGTACCATTTAACATCATGTAAAAACTTTTTCTTTTGGGGTCGTGCCAACTCCGGAGGGAGAATGTTGCTCACTAAGAAGTTTGCAAAATTAGCAAACCATGAGATTTCTCCTTGCACCACAAACAACTGTTCGTTAGGGAAAAACTCATTGATCAGAACTCCATCATCTTTGTCTTTCCCTTGGTTCTCTAGTTTGGACAAGTGGTCTGCTACTTGGTTCTCAATACCCTTTCTATCTTTGATTTCCAAATCAAACTCTTACAGCATAAGAATCCATTGAATGAGATGAGGCTTGGCATCTTTCTTAGCTATCAAATATCGGATGGCCGCATGATCTGTATACACTACTACTCTCGTGCCAATCAGGTATGAGCGAAATTTATTGAATGCATACACCACTGCTAATAGCTCCTTCTCTGTGGTAGTGTAATTCAGTTGAGCATCCATCAGGGTCTTACTAGCATAATAGATGACATGAAAAATCTTTTCCCTGTGTTGCCCCAAAACAACTCCCATAGCGAAGTCACTTGCATCACACATTAGTTCAAAAGGTAGAGACCAGTCGGGCGCTGTGATGATTGGTGTTGTAGTCAATCTTTTCTTTAAATGCTCAAAAGCTAACAGAAAATCCTCGTCGAGCTTAAACGGGACATCCTTCTCAAGCAAACTACATAATGACTTTGTGATCTTTGAGAAGTCCTTTATGAATCGACGATAAAACCCCGCATGACCAAGGAAACTGCGGACCCCCTTAACTGAAGTCGGTGGTGGTAGGATCTCAATAGTCGTCAATTTAGCTTTATAAACCTCCAATCCTTTAGCTATATCAACCTCCAATCCTTTACCTGAAACCTTGTGCCCAAGTATAATTCCCTCTTGTACCATTAAATGGCACTTTTCCCAATTCAGCACTAAATTAGTCTCAACACACCTCTTCAACACCAATACCAAATTCTCCAAGCATATGTCAAATGAATCCCCAAAGACTGAAAAGTCATCCATGAAGACTTCCATATTCTGCTCAACCATATCGGAGAATATTGCCATCATACATCTCTGAAATGTGGCTAGAGCATTGCATAAACCAAAAGACATCCTCTTGAATGTAAAAGTTCCATAGGGGCATGTGAAGGTAGTCTTTTCCTGATCTTCCAGGGCTATAACTATCTGATTATACCTTAAATATCCATCTAAGAGGCAGTAGTAGTCATGTCTGTGACGCCCCCAAAATAGGTATACATCACCCATTCTGAGTTGTCAATACATGGTACAGAAACAACTACAACTTTATTATTACAACAGTAAAATTATGAGTTTGAATACAAATATTATCTTCTAGACAATATCTATACTCAAATAAATCCTCATCACATTTATTGATACATTATTTTACAAAAATGGTGAGGACTACTAAACAATTCTTTCTAAAACCTTCATTCCATACCATACCCCAGGCTAAATACTCGCTATATTCTCGCCTCCCGAGAAGAAAAATGGAACAAAAAGGAAAAGGGTGAGCTCAACTAGCCCAAGAAAGAATATTATGACTAAGATAATATACAACAAATTACCGTTAGTCTTCAACAGGAAAAATCTAATAGAATACAATAGACAACAAATTTTAAATCAATATTCGCAATGAAATAATAATTCATTAGAAGAGTTAAGTAGAGAATGCAAACTACTATCTTCTATGTATGAATTTAAAAGTTCATCGCCTATCTTTTATCCTGTAACATCAATCAATATACATCCAGAATCAAATATTCATCTTTGAACTACGAGCCAAAGATATTCATCAGTTGGTCATGTTCATCTAAACACTGATCATCTTTGCACTACTACCAAAGATATTCTTCAGAAATCATTCATCTTTGCACTACAGGCCAAAGATATTCAATAATATCATCATTTAAGGCGAGGATGATGAAAATATTTTTAAAGAAACGAATCCAATGAAACAAAATGATAAGGATTAAGGATTAAGGATTCGTACTTTGTTTTATCCATGTTCAAAAAATACCTCAAAAATAATCATAGTGGTGTAAAATTCAAGAATGATCAAAACATGGATACAATCAAAGCTAGTATCCAAAATAGATATTTTGGACAAAATGAAGAAATTTTATTTTTCTATGAATAGTCTCAGATATCGTGAATAGTCATATATCGTGAATAGTAACTCCGACACCAAAAGATAGAAATTCCACAAAAAAACATCTTTACGCTTCATGAATAGTACTCGTGAATAGTAACTCATGAATAGTAACTCGTGAATAGTAACCCCGATATGAAAAAGTTCCAAATTTGATAAAAAATTCCAACCAATATTTCAGCATAATGATATTGAAGAAATAATATCATTTGAGAAGAAAATAACATCCCTTACCTCGAAAGATTAGTACTTCAAATTTGAAATACCGGTATAGTCTTGAAGGAACTTGCACCGCCTAACAATACTCAAAGTATACTCACAAGAATACGCTCAATATATCGAGAGAAAATAGAGAGAAACTTCAGTTTACGGTGTGTTTTTCAATTCTAACCTAAGCACCCTATTTATAGAAAATGCTTAGAACACCAAAGCGAAAATTGAATATAATATTAATATATTTTTCACATTTTCTTTAGCCCACCTGAGACAACTGATCTCAGGCCATTTGAATCACATGTGAGGCCAACTTAGTTGCAAAAAACGTTTTTCTCAAAATAATTAACTAAAACTCCCAAAAATTAATTATTTCGAAACTTCGGAACTTCAATAATTCATAATAAATAGCCATTTCATCAGAAAATTCGAATCTCGCGAGTTTTTATAGGAAATTCAATTCTCTACAACTTTGCAGAAGAAAGTTTTTCCAAATTCCAAATAGAAATTGACCGAAATCCACAAACGGGCGATTTTACAAGCTATAATCAAATTTCGGTCAATAATTGTGTCCACCAACACACAAAACATGTGTTAAACATTTAATGCCACAAAAATACTCTTCATCCTCATATACTCATATATCCCACATTCATTGTAAAAATATCATTGTTAATATATTATTAAAATAATATATTTAAATGAATTATTTTATCAGAAAAAGATAAAATATTAATTTTCAACAATTGTCACATTAAAAATTTTCTCCATCTATATCCTCATAAAATCAATATTTTCCTCATCATATAAATCAATAATTAATTATTCATAAATAATATTACAGAATCACATTATTGACAACTGTGCGGTTCCTACAGAAAGAGGGGCTTTCGATAAGAATTTCTTCTTACTAAATACGCCATGATTAGGTGACCAAACCTCTCCTTAGACAGAACTTTCTAGACATTTCCAATAATGTTATCTAATAATATTATTCAGATAATATGAATTATTGCTTCGATAATGAAAAATACTGTGTAATGACAATTATTGAAACAACAGCAATATAAAATATCAACGCAAAGAATTATTAACTCAATAAAATACTTTGAATAAGAATTACAGTAACCATTATTGAGTAGTGCCTTCACGTAAGAATCAATAATTGGTGCAATACTGGTGTCTAATGTGTGTTTTAACCACCGGGTATTTTAACAAAGATAATCTAACAATAACCACGCTATTTTTTTTAAACAACTTATATTTGTCGCTTTCTTCATCCAATCGCTTTTCCGTTATGGGGCCCACATATGGTCATCACTTGTCGCATTTAATATTCCCGACAAAGATGCGAATATTCTCCGACAACAATGAATATTTTATAACCACTTGCTTATTTTGAAATATTTACGATTTTACCCCTAACTATCCACATTAATCAAATCAACCCTTACTATTTCAAAATAATAAATAGAGAAATTAAATTTCATTAATAATAAGTTGGGGTCTTACAACCTCCCTCCTTATGAAATTTCGTCCTCGAAATTGGCGTGACGTACTGTGTGTTTTCAAAAGGTGAGGATACCTCGCTTTCATTTCCGCTTTCCAATTCCCGTGTCATTTCCTCTATAGCATGATTCCTCCACAAAACTTGAACTTGTGGTATGACCTTTCTTGGCGTGGGACATGCTCATTCCTATCCAAGATCTTGACAGTTCCTCCTCATACGTTAAGTCTTCTACTATCTCGTCCTGGTTCTAACTCTATAACGTGGTTCGGTCTTTCACATATTTACTGAAGTACGGATATGTGAAACACATTATGAACACGAGACATACTCGGAGGTAACGCGAGTCTATAGGCTACATTTCCTACTCGGTCAAGAATTTGAAATGGACCAATAAATCGTGGATTGAGCTTTCCTCTCTTCCCAAATCTTGTAACTCCTTCCATGGAGCAACTTCGCAACAATACATGATCCCCTACACTAAATTCCACGTCCTTTCGATGAAGATCCGCATAACTCTTTTGTCGATCTTGTGCCGCTTTGTATACGTTGTCGAATCATTTGGATCTTTTCCGTAGTCATACGCACTACTACTTCGGTCCCAACGGTGTTTGCTTCACCCACCTCGTCCCAACATACTTTGGAGAGCGACACTTTCGCCCATATAATGCTTCAAATGGAGCTACACCTATACTTGCACGATAAGCATTTGTTGTAGGAGAATTCCACCAATGGTAAATACTTATCCCAACCGCCTTTTGAAGTCTAGGACACGAGTCTTAATAAATCTTTAAGAGTTTGAATAGTCCTTTCGATTGTCCGTCTGCTTTGAGGATGGTATGCCGAATCAATCAGAACTGCGTCCCATAGCTTTTTGCAAGCTAACCCAAAATCTTGAAGTGAATCTTGGGTCACGATCCAAAACTATGGATACAGTGCATGCCATGCAACCTCACAATCTCATTTACGTACATACTACTAAAAGACGTTCAAGTGAATAAGTCTCCGTGATCGGCAAGAAATGAAAGCGGACTTGGTTAATCTATCAACAATAACCCAAATAGCATTGATGCCCGAGAAACCGTAGAAAGACCCGTGAACGAAATCCATGGTAATGTGTTCCCACTTCCATTTCGGAATCTCAAGTGGTTGCAACGGACCCTTAGGTACTAGATGCTCTACCTTTACACGTTGACAAGTTAAACACATTGAGATAAACTTTGCAATCTCTCTCTTCATATTGTTCCACCAAAATGTATGTCAAGATCACGATACATTTTAGTATTTCGAGGATGGATTGCAAATGGTGTATTGTGTGCCTCCATCATAATCTTGTACTTCAAATCGAGTCGTTAGGAACACAAAGTCTAGAGTGGACTCAAGTATTCCTTCTTTATCAATTCTCGCTTAGGAATAGCTTCTTCTTGTACTTTCTTCTTCATACGCATCACCCGGCCCATGGGCTTGAGCAACCTTAACTTTTTCTATTAAAGTTGGCTCTGTCGTATAGATACTTGACATCATCGCACTTTTCGTTCGCGATATGATCTTCTACTCAATGCGTCGGCTACCACGCTTTGCTTTTCGGGATGGTATTGAATAGTGTGGTCGTAGTCTTTCAATAGCTCGAGCCAACGTCATTTGCCAGCATGTTGAGTTCTTTTTGAGTGAAGAAATATTTAAGGCTTTTATGGTCCGAATATATCTCCACTTTCTCCCATATATAGATAGTGCCTCCATATCTTTAAGCGAAAGCATTGGGCGCTAACTCTCTAGATCATGAGTAGGATAATTCCTCTCATACTCTTTAAGTTGTCGTGAGGCATAGGCTATGACTTTCCCACGTTGCATGAGAACACATCCTAACCCTTTGCACGAAGCATCGCCAGAGATAACAAATCCATCCGAACCGGATGGTATTGTTAGAACAGTGCCAAAATAAGTCTCCTCTTAGCTCTTGGAAACTCTTCTCGCATTCTTCTTCCCAAACGAATTTTGTATCCTTCCGAGTTAAGTTGAGTTAATGGAGTAGCGATTCGAGAAAACCCTTCCACGAATCTCCGATAATAACCAATTAAGCCCAAAAGCTACGTGATTGATCAACCAAACTTGGTTGCTCTAACTTTGTATTGCTTCAATCTTGGCGGATCAACAGATACTCCATGTTTCGACACCATCGTGCCCAAGGAATGCTATTTCCTCGCCGAACTCGCATTTCTTCAATTTGGCATATAGTTTGTTTTCACGAAGCCTTTGAGTACCAAACTCAAATGGTGCTCATGATCTTCACGACTTTTGGAATATATAAGGATGTCATCAATAAAGACAACAACGAACCGATCCAAATATTCCTTGAATACTCGATTCATCATATCCATGAAAGCAGCAGGAGCATTAGTCAATCCGAAAGACATGACTAAGAATTCATAATGCCCATACCAAGTTCAAGGCGGTCTTTGAATATCCTCGCCTTCTAATCTTCACCGATGATATCCCGAATGAAGATCGATTTTTGAAAGAATTGTGCCCCTTGCAATCGGTCAAACAAGTCATCAATACGAGGTAGAGGATACCTATTCTTGATGGTGACATGGTTCAATTCCCCGATAGTCAATACAAAAAGTCGCATACTCCGCCTTTCTTCTTTACAAATAAAACAGGAGCACCCCAAGGAGATGTACTTAGGATGAATGAAACCGATGTCCAACAATTCCTATAGTTGGACCTCTAACTCTGAAGTTCAATAAGAGCCATTCGATATTGGGTTTTAGAAATGGGCTTTGTACTGGGTTCAAGATCAATAAAGAATTCAACTTCACGTTACGGGGGTAGGCCAGGAAGTTCTTGAAATACGTCGGAAATTCAATAACAACAGAATATTATTCAAATTTGGCGTGTCTTTATTCAAATCCATAACATGGGCTAAGAAAGCTTGACATCCGTTTTCAATAAACGAATAGCTTTATGATTAGATATGACGATGATTGATTTTAATGGTTTAGTTGCTTGAATTCGTCACAACAGTTGGTTAGGAATATGAAAACTAACAACCTTACAAAAACAATCAATTTTGGCATGATGAGTAGTTAACCAATCAATCCCTAAAATCACATCAAAAGCAAGTATCTTTAAAGAGATAAGGTCAACAGTAAGGTAATGGTGCCAACTTGAATCAAACAAGATTTATAAACAAAGGATGTGATGAAAGTTTCTCCTAACGGAGTTTCCACGAGATAGGTCAAAGTCTAATTTCTCCGAGTCAAGTTTAAACGTTGAGCACATGCGGGAGAGATAAATGAATGGGTAGCACCGGTATCAAGTAAGGTATAAACTTAGCAAGAATTTATAAATAGCTTACCCATGATCACCTCGTTTGGGTTCCTCGCATTATGACCAATCGCAACAAACGCTCTTCTCGGAATCGTTGACTTTGACTTTTACGGACGATCTTTTGAGTCACCGTCCCCATTGAACTAGGTTTCGCTCTGCGTACAATCTCGAGCGATATGTCCTTCCTTTCCACAATTATAGCATACCTTGAACTGTTGTGGGACAGTTTGGACCGATATGTCCCTCTTTCCGCATTTATAGCATATAATGGGTGGTCGTTCTCCTCCCTTAGAACCGATTCTTTTCACGCAAGACTGCTGCGTCTTCATATAATTCGTTGTTAAATCTCCTCTTTTTAAAATTTCCTCCTCGACTCGCTTCTTCTATTTTCATGGCCATGATTACCACCGTAGTGGTTACCATTTTTGTCCGCTCTGCTTTTTTCTCATTTGGTTATCATTATTACATTGATCGCTATCTCGAGTACGATCCTGGTTGTGGTCCTCAAATTGACCGTACTTTCGTTATCTCGCTTCAATAATTGAGCCTGCTTTACAACATCTAAATAGAGAAAGTTTATGAGAAATGAGATCTTGACGTATCTGGGGTTTCAAACCTCTAAGAAACATCCGTATCATCGTTCCTCATTCTCCACCAAATGAGGTGCAAACCTAGATAACTCTCGCAAACTTTGCCTCGTCTTTGAGACACCGCCATGTTGTTTTGCTCTAATCTGATGAACTCCACTTCCTTCATATAACGAACACTTTCGGAAAGTATTTGTCATTAAATAGTTCTCAAACGCGTTTCCCAAGACATGCTGAAAAGTACCGGATGGAGTACGCTTCACAGACTCTCCACCAAGATGGTCCGCCTTCGCCACGGAACATAAAGGTGGCGAATGGAACCTTCTGTTCCTCCGTGCATCCCAAGACATCGAATATCTTGGTAATTTGCTTGACCCATGTTTCCGCCATGATGATCGATCTGGCTTTCCTTAAATTCGTGGTCTCAACTCTTTGAATCGCTTGGTTTGTGACAACCCGTGAATTGCTATCATTTCCTCCTCAGATTTTGAACACGAGTCTCCTCGTGCGATTTTGCATGAACTCGCAAAAAGCTTCTAAACATCCCTCGTTCATCATCCGCTCGGTGGTATTGTTCACGGGAGGAACATTGCCACTGCTGTTACGCTTCTCCTCGTTGGTGAGTACAGCGTCTCCACGGTCTCATTTCCATTGTTAATATTCTCGATCGACATTCTCAAATCATCGCTAAAACACAAGGTTAATTAAGGAAATCAATATATCACATAATATCTTTATATACTAACCAACTAAAAAAATAAGCTTAGGTAGGACACACTAGCGAAGGATTTACTCGTCTCTCCCCTCCTAGTTCTATTCCCCGATCTCCGCCAGAGATCATATCCTAAGCTCGATACCAACCGCGACGCCCCCAAAATAGGTATACATCACCCATTCTAAGTTGTCAATACATGGTGCGTAAACAACTACAACTTTATTATTACAACAAGAAAAGCGTGAGTTTGAATACAAATATTATCTTCTAGACAATATCTATACTCAAATAAATCCTCATCACATTTATTGATACATTATTTTACAAAAATGGTGAGGACTACTAAACAATTCTTTCTAAAACCTTCATTCCATACCCCGACTGCATACTTTTATATTCTCGCCTCCCCGAGAAGAAAAATGGAACAAAAAGGAAAAGGGTGAGCTCAACTAGCCCAAGTAAAGAATATTATGACTAAGATAATATACAACAAATTACCGTTAGTCTTCAACAGGAAAAATCTAATAGAATACAATAGACAACAAATTTTAAATCAATATTCGCAATGAAATAATAATTCATTAGAAGAGTTAAGTAGAGAATGCAAACTACTATCTTCTATGTATAAATTTAAAAGTTCATCGCTCATCTTTTATTCTTGTAACATCAATCAATATACATCTGAATCAAATATTCATCTTTTGCACTACGAGCCAAAGATATTCATCGATTAGTCATGTTCATCTAAACACTGATCATCTTTGCACTACTGACCAAAGATATTCTTGAAATCATTCATCTTTGCACTACTGTGCCAAAGATATTCAATAATATCATCATTTAAGACCGAGGATGATGAAAAATATTTTTAAAAGAAACGAATCCAAAGTGAAACAAAATGACAAGGATTAAGGATTAAGGATTAAGTACTTTGTTTTATCCATGTTCAAAAATACCTCAAAAATAATCATAGTGGTGTAAAATTCAAGAATGATCAAAACATGGATACAATCAAAGCTAGTATCCGAGATAGATATTTTGGAAAAAGAAGAAAAATTTTTATTTTTCTATTGAATAGTCTTCAGATATCGTGAATAGTCTTGCATATATCGTGAATAGTAACTCAAACACCAAAAGATAGAAATTCCACAAAAAACATCTTCACGCTTCATGAATAGTACTAAGTAAATAGTAACTTTCGTGAATAGTAACTCATGAATAGTAACTCGTGAATAGTAACTCATGAATAGTAACCCCAGAGCGATGAAAAAGTTCCAAATTTGATAAAAGTTCCAACCAATATTTCAAAGATAATGATATTGAAGAAAGAATATCATTTGAGAAGAAAATAACATCCTTACCTCGAAAGATTAGTACTTCTATTTGGAATCTACCGGTATAGTCTTTGAAGGAACTTTACACCGCCTAACAATACTCAAAGTATACTCACAAGAATACGCTCAATATATCGAGAGAGAAATAGAGAGAAACTTCGGTTTACGGTGTGTTTTCAATTCTAACCTAAGCACCCTATTTATAGGAAAATGCTTAGAACACCAAAGCGTAAAATTGAATATAATATTAATATATTTTTCACATTTTCTTTAGCCCACCTTAGACAACTGATCTCAGCCCATTTGAATCACATGTGAGGCCAACTTAGTTGCAAAAACGTTTTTCTCAAAATAATTAACTAAAACTCCCAAAAATTAATTATTTGAATTTCGAACTTCAATAATTCATAATAAATAGCCCTTTCATCAGAAAATTGAATCTCTTGAATTTTTATAGGAAATTCAATTCTCTACAACTTTGCGGAAGAAAGTTTTCCCAAATTCCAAATAGAAATTGTCCAAAATCCACAAACGGACGATTTTACAAGCTATAATCAAATTTCTATTGATAATTGTGTCCACCAACACACAAAATATGTGTTAAACTTTTAATGCCACAAAAATACTCTTCATCCTCATATACTCATATATCCCACATTCATTGTAAAATATCATTGTTAATATATTATTAAAATAATATATTTAAATGAATTATTTTATCAGAAAAAGATAAAATATTAATTTTCAACAATTGTCACATTAAAAATTTTCTCCATCTATATCCTCATAAAATCAATATTTTCCTCATCATATAAATCAATAATTAATTATTCATAAATAATATTACAGAATCACATTATTGACACACCGCATAGCTTCCTGGAAAGAGGGGCTTTCCAATAAGAATTTCTTCTTCTCGCGCCATGATTAGGTGACCAAACCTCTCCTTAGATGAGAACTTTCTAGACATTGCCAATAATGTTATCTAATAATATTATTCAGATAATATGAATTATTGCTTCGATAATGAAAAATACTGTGTAATGACAATTATTGAAACAACAAAGAATATAAAATATCAACGCAAAGAATTATTAACTCAATAAAATCTTCGAGCGATAATTATTGTAACCATTATTGAGTAGTGCCTTCTTACGTAAGAATCAATAATTGGTGCAATACCGTGTGCTACTGTGTTTTAACCACCGGGTATTTTAACAGTATTAACGGTAACAACCACGCCGTTATTTTTAAACAACTTATATTTGTCGTTTTCTTCATCCAATCGCTTTCCGTTATGGGGCCCACATATTTGTCATTTGTAGTAAATATTTAATATTCCCCACAAGCGATCTGAATATTCTCCGACAACAATGAATATTTTATAACCACTTGCTTATTTTGAAATGTTTGCGTATTTTACCCCTAACTATCCACATTAATCAAATCAACCCTTACTATTTCAAAATAATAAATTGAGAAAATTAAATTTCATTAATAATAAGTTGGGGTCTTACAATGTCCTTCCAACCTATCCAACATTTGTTCAATAAATGAGAGAGGGAAATGGTCCTTTCTAGTCGCCTTGTTCAGTTTGTGATAATCCATACAGACTCTCCATTTTGTGACTGTTCTGGTAGGAATTAATTCATTATTTTCATTAGCTACTACAGTCATTCCTCTCTTCTTTGGCACACACTGCACCGGGCTCACCTATGAGTTGTATGATATTGGGTATATGATGCCGGCATCCAACCACTTAAGGATTTCTTTCTTGATGACCTCTTTTATTATAAGATTATGTCTCCTCTGTTTCTTCACTATTGTCTTATTATCAGCCTCAAGAAGTATCTTATGCATACAGAAAGAGGGGCTTATCCCCTTGATACCTGCTATGGTCCACCCAATAGTAGATTTGAATTCCCTTAAGACTCGCATCAGCTTACTTTCCTAACAAGATGATAAAGCAGAGGCAATTATAACTGGCAACGTGGAAGACTCACCCAAAAATGCATACTTTAGATGGTTTGGTAGAGGTTTAGGATCAAGAATAGGAGGCATCTCAAGAGAAGGTCTAAGACGCTCTGATGTCTCCCCTGTGTGGCCGAGTGGTTCTACCAGACTCTTGAATTTTCTCATTTATGGCACTGTATTAAAAATTTTCACATATTCAACCACATATGTAACCTCCATATCAAAATCCCCTAATAAGGCACTCTCTAACCGATTACTGCTCAATATTTGCATGGCCTCTTCATTCAATATTTTGTCAACTGAATCAATCCGAAAACATTCTTCTTCATCAGTAAGGAACTTCATAGCTTTGAAGACATTAAATGTAACCTCTTGGTCCTGAACCCTCATTGTAAGCTCACCCTTCTGTACATCGATGAGAGTTCATCCAGTAGCTTGGAAAGGTCTCCCCAGAATGATCGGTATGTGCTTGTCTTCTTCATAGTCAAGGATAATGAAGTCGGCAGGGAAAATAAATTTGTCCACTTTCACTAGGACATCTTCTACAATAACCCTAGGATATGTGATGGATCTATTAGCAAGCTACAATGATATGTTCGTCAGCTTAGGAGTCGACAATCCCAACTGTGTAAACACTGATAGAGACATAAGATTAATGCTTGCCCCCAAGTCACATAAACATTTATCAAAGGATAACTTCCCAATGGAGAAAGGTATCATGAAACTTCCGGGGTCCTTGAGCTTAGGAGGTAGCTTGCATTACAAAACTGTACTGCACTCTTCAGTCAAAGAAACTGTCTCATAATCTTCTAGTCTCTTCTTTCTCGACAATATGCCTTTCATAAATGTAGCATAGCTCGACATTTGTTCCAATGCCTCTGCGAAAGGTATATTGATTTGCAGATTCTTAAAACCTCCAAGAATTTAACAAACCGTTTATCTAATTTTTGCTTCAGAAGTCTCTGAGGGTATGGTACAGGAGGGTACACAACTGGTGGTATAGCTTTGGATTTCTCAGCTAATTCCTTCTGTTCTGTCTCAACTATATGCTCCCCCTCACCTTCTTCAGACAAACCTTACTCAACATTCTCTGCACAGTGGCGCGGGCGCGCCATGTTCCCTTCTTCTTGGGGTGCGGCCGCGCCAGACCCTGGCTCTGCAGTTTTTTTCTCATTCCTAAGAGTGATAGCCTGACACTGTTCCTTTCCTTCCCTTCTCAGATTTGCCTCTATATTGCTTGGCAGTGCTCCTTGTGGTCTGTTATTCAACATGTTGGCCATTTGGTCCATTTGGTTTTCTAGATTCTTAATTGCCACAGCTTGGCTTTTGATTAACACTTCGATGTTTGCCATATACTTCAACATTATCTCCTCCATTTCAGATTTCTTTTCTGGCTGAGGAGCTAGAGCGGGAGGATGTTGATGTTGCTGAAATCCAGGAGGGTAGGATGGTCTAGGAGCATACTATTGTGGTTGATGTTGTTGTTGAGGTTGATGTTGTTGTTGAGTACCTTGATTGTTACTCCAACTGAAATTGGGATGATTTCTAATGTTTGGATGATACGAATTCTGGAATTGTTTAGGTTACCTTTGGTAGTTGCTCATAAACTGAATCGACTCTGCAGTGATAGCACATTGATCCGTCGGGTGTGACCCTGCACATAACTCACAGACAAAGGCAACTTGCTGTACTTTACTTTCGGTCATAGAATTAATCTTCTTTGACATTACCGCCAGTTGAGCTAATAATGCCGCGATGGCATCCACTTCCAATACCCTAATAGGTTTTGGTTGAGGCAGTCTAGATAATGGATTCTGGAAGTCATTTTCCTCCATGGTTTCTATCAAATCATAAGCTTCATCATAGCTTTTTGCCCATAAAGCTCCTCCTGCGGCGGCAACAATGCTTGGCCTAGATTGCCATCCCAAGCCATTGTAAAATGTATTGATCACCATCCAATCTGGCATCCCATGATGAGGACACTTTCTTAGCATCTTCTTATATCTTTCCCAAGACTCGTATAAAGATTCTCCTTGTTGTTGCTCAAATTGAGAAAGAGCACTCCTCATCTTCGCAGTTTTAGCCATAGGAAAGAATTTGGCTAGAAATTTATGTGCTAAGTCCTCCCAAGTAGTCACTGATCTCGCTAGTAGCGAGGGAAGCCAACTCCTAGCTTTGTCCTTCAAAGTGAATGGAAAGAGACGAAGCCTCACCGCATCATCCAACACATTTTTATACTTGAATGTGTCACAGATCTCAATAAAACTCAGAAGATGTTCATTCAGGTCATCATTAATTGAACCCCCAAATTGGACTGTGTTCTGTACCATCTGGATTGTCCCTGGCTTGATTTCAAAGGTGTTCGCGGCTATTGTTGGCCTAACTATACTCGACTGTAGCTCATTGATTTTTGGCATAGAATAGTCCCTCAATGCTATATGTTCATCGGCCGCCATTTGTACCAGTGTTTAAGATACCTCTTGTGTATTAGTAGTAATGGTATTCAATCTCCAAGCTCTCCCGTTGATGTTATCCTGTCTAGGTACCAAAGCAAAATTCTGAGATCGAGTTTGCATAAACTAACCAAGAGTACCGGAAACCAAAAGAAAAGCAAAATAGAAATGAGATAAGATGTGAATTGTTTAATTCAGAAAAATTTAACTTAAGTTGATGTTGAAAGTAATAAAAATAAACACTAATCCCCAGCAACGGTGCCAAAAACTTGTTGGCTTGTTTCGGTGTTTAACAAAACAATCACACACACGCAAGTACACGTGGTCCACAAGTAATATAAGGTAAGAAAAGTATCGTTCCTACGAAGAAAAATGAGTATCTTTAGTCTAACATGCAATAACTTTGTAATTATATTAGCCTGCTTAAATGAATAATGCAATTGTGAACTAAATATCTAAACTGATTATCAACTAAAAAACTAACTAACAACCAGATGAGTTAAATTAAGATAATATGGGATTTTAACTTCACTTAGTGCCTTATTCAAATTATACACCTCTTGCTAAGTCTAACTGATTACTACGGGCTGCTAGTCGAGAACACAAAGGTAAAACATGGCTATCTCTCGATATACCAAGCTCATATCACATACAATCCACGAAAGATAGAATATATATGAACATCCAATATTACCAAAACCACTATATTTTTATGTGACTTAAGAGTAATATAGATTTAAGCACAAGTCCTCTCAAATGACTACACGCAGTAATACGGTATATGTCTATCCGGATTACGAATCATGAAATCTATCACATGTAAAAGTCACGAACACATGCTAATATGGGTAGATCTGAATTTGTACTTCATTTTCGAAGTTCATACAAATTAATTCGGTAGATGGTAATCAATCATCTAAACAATTAAAGCACCCATACTAGGCAATCCAAGCATAATCAATCACAACCAACAAAGAGGCATAGAAATCTGAACTAAGCAAAAAGGTCCATTAGAATCCCGTAATAGAGATTAGTTCATCACTGAAGCAATCACCATTATGGGAGTTTGTTCAAGCATGAGATTATGAAATGAAAACAAAGAGAACCAGTAGATGAAGAAATGCAAATCTGATATATCTTTGCGCAATCCAGATCTTCAAAACTGAATCAATAATCCCAAATCATCCAAATTAAAACCCTAAATATTAAAATCTATTGGAGAGGCAAGAGAGAAGCCAAAAAGTAGAAGTATATGATATATCCTCTCTATTCCTTTCTAAAACCCTAGAATAGTAAGAAAAACGATTCAAGTGTAAGTCTATAACTTCCCAATACACCCTTTAAAGGAAATACACAAAAATAGAAATTTTAATGAAAAGTCAAATTTGGGCAGAATTCTTATAGCGCGACCGCGCCATCCCGTATGCATAATGGGGTGCCGGCGCGTCGTGTCTGCCTGAATTTCTCTCCTGGTGTGGGCGCGCCGTGTCAAGGCTTTAAAGAGGCACGACCGCACTGCTGTGATTTCCTTCAAGATGAATGTTGGTGCACTTCTAGTTCTTTCTCTGCTGCTGTTATCTTCAAGTTCCTTTTTCTTTTCACTTCCATGTTGCTTCCACTTGCCATGCTCACTATTATACGCCAGTTCCATCTTTAATCCACCACAAGCTTGCCAATATGCCGTTTCTATGCCATATCCATCCACGATGCTAAGAATAGAGTTTCCGCCATATAATCTACAAAATAAAGATAAAACTCATAAAAAATAACTAAATCACTTGAAATTAAGCTATATTCTAGCAAGTAGATAGCCAATAAGTAGGTATAAAACCTACTTATCACATGTATTTGCTATGGAATTAAAAGTGGCATATATCATCTATACCTTCCGTTTAACAAATGAATGACTGCGATTTAAATTGGGAACACTCCGTCTGCTAGTACTTCTAGCGGACGTAATTAATGTATTATTTAGCCGATTTTGCCCCCATATGCCAAATATTAAGTTTCATGAACAACCTTCACATATTAACAATCATTTATACTAATCGATACAACTTAAACACACACAGATAGATAAGAACAAGAAACTGACATTCCCAGGTGCCACGCAAAGAACCCGTTTTTGATTATTCAATTCCGAAACCAATCGGGCATCCTCCGACTCATGAACTAAAACCTTCTCATCCATAACAAAAAAGAACTTATCACCAGTAGAATCTAATTTCACAATGGAAGCTTCTTTCCCCAACCTACAATAAAAACTCTGCCTTCCTCTCACCAAATTAACCATCCCCAAACACGAATCTCTCCCCACCGTCAGCGCTAAAGTCCCAGACAGGTGCATAGACATATCATTTACCCTTTTTTTTATGGACAATCAGGGTTTTGAGGTGGACGAAAGGGTCGGCATCATATATAGAAACAGAGCCGTCGTCGAAGGCGGAGAGTAGGTTACGGGGGAAGGAGGAGGAGAGAGAAATAAATGAAAGGGCGGTGATGGTGGAGGTGGGGTCAGTGAGGGAACCATTTTCAGAGGAGGTGGATAGGTCGTAGATCTTGATTGTGTCATCGGAATTACCGGATACGGCGGCGGAGCCAGAAACGGCTACAAATTTAATTGGGGAGAGGTGGGAAGGGAAGGAAAAGAGTGGAGTTAGGGTTAGGGTTTTGCTTGAGTGTTTTAACTTTTTGAGCTTGAATCCCCCAATTCATTTAGTTAATATGTGTCCACTAGTAATTCTAGTGGACATGGTTAATTTATTAACTACGTCCACTAGAAGTACTAGCGGACGGCGTGTTCCCAATTTTAATCGCAGCCACTCATTTGTTAAACGGAAGGTATAGATGCTATATGCCACTTTTTATTCCATAGCAAATACATACTATGAATTTCAGAGGTTTGAGCCCAAGATAAAGTAGTTATGGTTTTTTAGTTTTTATATAAACTTTGTTTGGTGTGTGAATCATTATAGAGTATGTGTGATGCATCTAATGAATATGTTAGACAAACATTACTAACCAAGTTAATGAACTTGAGTATATTGTGTGTTCTTATTTTTTTGTTCTTCATCTAATTTTTTTGTGCATCTAGATATGTTAGACAAATATCTAGTTTCTGGTCTTCTATTCAAGTCATTTTCTCTATGTTTTTTTCCAAATGTTGATGTTGTATTTTCTATTAAGTAAGATTTTGCCAAATTTGGACATACAAACAAGAGAGCACACCATGATTGACTACCAAAATCGTCGAAAAATCTTTTCAGTGTGAAAATTAGTACATATTATTTTAGGCATTCAATTCAAATGTATATGAAAGTTTATTAGTCTAGAGAGAGATTAACTTTATCTTTATGTATGATTATATATATATATATATATATATATTTATATCCAACTTGGTTTTGGGGAAAATAATCGAGCCTACCAATTAAAATTCGAATCACTTTTGGAAGTGATTCACATTCCTTTTCCAATTACACTTTTGCCCATAAGCCTCATGGGATTAGACCAAAATGCCCAACAATCTCCCCCTCTGAACCCATGAGAGTGGGCTTCTACCGTGACGCCGTCAGTTAAAGTCCATTCCAACTAACTCCTTGCAAAATTCTAGTGTATCACGAGTTACAACCTCTGTCAACATATGTGAGGGGTTCTCATCAGTATGAACTTTCATCACTTTCATTAATTCTTTTTCTATCACTTTTCGATGTCAGTGATAACAAACATCAATATGCTTGGTACGATTATGATACGTGGCATTATTGGTGAAGTCAATTGCACTTTGACTATCACAATAAACCACATATTCATCCTGTGTCAAACCCAACTCTTGGAGAAACTGTTTCAACTATAACATTTCCTTGTCTGCTTCCGTAGCGGCGATGTATTCTGACTCAGTTGTAGACAAAGTAACACACTTCTGCAACTTAGACTGCCATGATATAGCTCCCCCTGTAAAAGTTAACAATTACCCCGAAGTAGATTTGTTTTCTTCATAACTTGTCATGTGTGTATCTGTAAAACCTTCCAAGATTGTATTCGAACCACCAAAGCCCAAACACAAACTGAAAGTAGCTTTCAAGTATCTAAGAATCCACTTAATTGGTTCCCAATGTTAAATACCAAGATTTGACAAATACTTGCTCACAATGCCAACTGCATGAGAAATATCTGGTCGTGTACAAACCATCGCATACAGAAGACTCTATACAATAGAGGAGTAGAGAACTACTGCCATATCATCTCTTCTTTTTGTAGTAGAAAGACACACGCGTTTTGTCAACATAATATGATTGGCCCACTACAAGAAAAAGGGTTATCTCAGATGGAATTAATTCTGACCGAATACATTTTGTTGATGTTAATATAATTTTGACAGAATATTATGTCGATATTAATTTCATCGAGGTTAGACTAAAGTCGATAGACATCTGTCGGAATTAAGCCATTTACTTGGCGCCTAGCTTTCTTGCCAATGCAAGTTTTAAGGTCGATGGAATATGTGTTAAGGTCGACTGAATGGTTCGTCGACAATAGCTAAAATATGACAAAAATAATTTTATTTTTTAAAATCAGGCGCACCAGTAGTCCTAAACCTTTTTCATTCTTTTCCTTTCTTCTTAGCAGCAGCGGCGTCATTTCTTCTCATCTCCTCCGTATTTTTTCTCCTTCTCATCTCATCCATATTTCTTCCTTCTGTAAGCTCCTGCATTTGGTCCATAGTCCATTTCAGGAGGTGAATCCGACTGGGGTCAGGTGTGGTGGTATCGGTGGCGGCGGCGTCGGTGGCGGTGACTTGGGTTAGGTGTGGTGGTGCTGGCGATGACTAGGGTCTTCTTCTTCCTCCATAGTTAAGTACTTTCAATTTACAGGTTAGGGATTAATTTTTTTGTGATCAGGTTTAAGAATTCCTAAATTTTTTTTAGCCCTAAATATAAGAAATTAAATTATTGGTTGATATGTTCCCTAAAATATTGATATTAGGTAATAATGAATTAGGGATTCATGTTGGTTTGAATATGCAGTGAAATCCATATGATTTGCCTTATAATATGATTTGCCTTATATTCAATGAAATGAATTATCTATATTAATTCAACATATCCATTTTGGTTTGAGTTAAGGATTCATGTTGGTTTGAATAATTTTATTTGCCTTGGTTCGACATATCCATTTTCTACCTTTTTCTGTTATATGGATTTGGTTCAATTTGGTTATATGTGAAGTGAAATGCTTGTGGGTTTGCCTTATCCATTTGGTTATACTGTATTTGGTTCAATTTGGTTTATATGAAATGGTTAAGCATATCCATTTTCTGCCTTTTTTTAGCCTTATGAATTCTAGCATTATGAATTGCATTATGTGAATCAATTGAAGACTTGTCTTATTTGGGTGTTGAATTATTTTCGGCGGAATTTCTATGGAAGTTATAGATGGTATTAAATAAATCAATGCTTAACTATAAAAGACAATTAGGACTTAGTTTGACACTAAAATAAAGTAAAAAAACACAACTAAGTAGCATTTACTTAGTTGACTACCACTAATATATATATATATATATATATATATATATATATATATATATATAAATTAATTATAACATAAATAAATATTATAGTAAATATAATGTAAGAAAAAGGATACAAATAATATAATATAAAAACTAAGTAGCATTCACTTGGTTTGGTAATCCTAAAAAATATAAAATAAAATGGCTTTGGATGTATACATGAAAAATTAATATAAAAAGCAATATAATATAAAACAAAATAAATTTTGTGAAAGTAAAATAAAATAAAATAATATAACTAAAATAAATATTTTATTTTATTTTTTCAAATTAAATAATTTAATTAAATTAAAATGATATAGTATAAAATAAAATAAAATAACTAAAATAAATAAATAAATTAAGTTAAATTAAATTAAATAATATAATACAAATAAAATAAATAAATAAATAAAATAAAATAAAATAAATTAACTAAAATAAATAAATTAAGTAAAGGTAAATTAAATTATATAATATAATACAAAATAATAAATAAATAAAATAAAATAAAATAATTAACTAAAATAAATTAATTAATTAAGGTAAATTAAATTAAATAATATAATACAAAATAAATAAATAAAATAAAATAAAGTAAAATAAATAAATTAATTAAGGTAAATTAAATTAAATAATATTATAAAACATAAATAAAATTAGATAAATTAAATAATATAAAATAAAATAACTAAAATAAATTAATTAATTTAAATAAAATACAAAATAAATAAAATAAATTTAAAATAAATAAAATGAAATGAAAAAATTAAATTAAATTAAATATAATAACATTTAAATTAAATGAAATATAATATAATATAATAAAACATGTTAATGATAAAATACTATAATATATTCAAATAATATTTCTCATGAACTGAGTAGCACTTGCTTAGTTTATATCATTGAAAAAAATAAACTAAGTAGCATTTGCTTAGTTTTTTGTAATTACAGTAAACTGCATATATACTTCATATGCATGTAGTATTAATGGGAGCTTAGAAACCCATTTGACATTCACTCATTAGGAGTGAATGTCGAATAGTCCCCAGTTTGGGACTGTTACTGGATGCTATGTCTCTCACTTAGGTTGGTGCCAATTCACAAGGTGCGTTTTTATAAACTTTTGAGGATTTTTTAGCTGGTGTCTTTACATGTTCTCCGTGTGCATACTTAGACTAAGTTGTCTTGGTCTATTTCGTGTACTTAGAGACCATGGGGAGGTGTTGCTGAAATTTTCTTAAAATAGAAGAAACGTGCTCAAGATTGGCACTAGTGAGAGAGACGATCCGAGAACGAGGATAAACTTAACCCACAGTAGAGTGGAGATATATACTAGGTAAACTAAATTCATGCATGGACCACATTCATGATTATTCTTGATCTAATTGGGTATTTTTTCAATTAAAGATGTCAGCCGACCGGAGTTGGAAGTACCGTAGGATACAGATTGATGGGAGGGGATTAGTTGATGTGTACCATGATGGGGTATCCAATTTTATCAGCAAAGCAATAGAACATGTTGATGATCCAAACGGAAAGATGAGATGCCCGTGTCTCAAATGTAAGAACATGATATGGAAGACTGCCGATGAAGTTAAATTTGACTTATATTCACGTGGGTTTGTAGAAGGGTATTCGGTATGGAATCATCATGAGGAATCAGCTGAGTTTAGGAACAGACAGATAGTACTGTAGACCAATCGTTCACGGGGATTCACAATCAGATAACTATGATGTCGTGCAGATGTTGGTTGATGCGTATGGCCCTACCATATTGATCAATAAAACGAGCATCGTCAGCGATTAACTCGAAAAAGCTAAATGATTCAAAGAAATGCCTTCTACAAGTTGCTATCTGAATCGAGTGTCCCATTGTATCCTGGAAATGACAAGCACATCAGGCTTTCTGCAGTTATGAAGCTTTTATATTTCAAGAATGAGCATGACTGCAGTGAGAGAGGATTCAATGATTTGCTTGATATTCTCAGCGAGTTCTTACCTAGGAATAATACTCTGCCTGCGAATTACTATGAAGTGAAGAAAATGGTTAAGGGGTTGAATCTCGAGTATGAGAAGATCGATGTTTGTGAGCAGGATTGCATGTTATATTATGGGGAGAACAAAGATAAGGTTCAGTGTGATATATGCAACTCGCCTCGGTACAAGATCACAAAATGTGAGGGGAAGGAGAAACATATTCCAAATAAGATTTTACAGTACTTTCCTTTTGCGCCTTTCAGCGGCTATTCATGTCTGCGCACACTACTTAGCATATGAGTTGGCATAAAATAAGGGATGTCGTGCCTGGTCAGCTGACTCACCCAGTAGATGGAGATGAATGGAATAATTTTGATGCCAATTTTCCACAATTTTTCGATGAAGTTAGGAATGTCAGGCTTGGCATGGCTACAGATGGCTTCTGTCCATTTAATAATTTTAGTCAGCCTTACTCTGTTTGACCAGTGATTATGGTAGCTTACAATCTTCCATTGTCAATGTGCATGAAGGATTCGTATCTTTTCTTGACCTTACTTATACCGGGGGATAAGAGTCCTACAAAAGACATTAACGTGTATCTTAGGCCGTTAGTCGATGAACTTAAAATGTTATGGGAAATAGGTGTTCAAACTTTTAATATATCTGTCGGGCAGAATTTTGTGATGAAGGCAGCCTTGTTGTGGACTATCACTGACTTTTCAGCACTTGGGATGATTAGTGGTTGGTCAAATCATGGTAAGTTTTCATGTCCAGTCTGTATGGGGGATGTGCAAGGCACTCAATTACGTCATGTATGTAAAACTAGTTTTTTTTGGAACTGCTCGTAGATTCTTGCCTGCTGAGCACAATTATAGAAAAATGTTTACACAGTTCAACAGAAAGACAGAGAAGAAAGGCGTGGTTGGTCACTTGTTGGGCAGTGACCTATTAGGCTGGCTAAATGATATAACATTTCCACCGTCTGGGAAGGAGCACGGTAAGTTGAGAACAATAGGATATAATAAAAGTCATAACTGGACACACTCCCCGATTTGGTTTGAGTTGCCATACTGGGTCACACTAGCACTTCGTCATTGTATAGATGTTATGGATATAGAAAAGAATGTATTCGAGAACTTATTTTACACTGTACTAGATATGAGTGGTAAAACAAAAGACAATGATAAAGCACGTAAAAACTTGTAAAAAATGAATATCAGGCGAGAATTGTGGCTCCGACCTAACAACTCAAAACCAAAAGCTCCATTTTATCTTACCAAGCAAAAGGTTGAAAACATTTGCAAGTGGCTTAGCACATTGAAGCTCCCAGATGGATATGCTTCTAACATATCTCGTTGTACTAAGGTTGAGCATTTGAAAATTACTAGGTTCAAAAGTCACGACTGTCATGTATTCATGCAGAAGTTGATGCCAATTGCATTTCGTGAGGTGTTACCCAATAATATTAATGATACCTTTATCGCACTTTTAAATTTCTTTCGGGATATTTGCTCAACTGCTATAAGGTATAGTGATATGGAGCAGATGGAGAAAAATATAGTGTTAACAATGTGCAAGCTCGAAATGATCTTACCACTGGGGTTCTTTGACAACATGGATCATTTGCCTATTCATCTGTCATATGAACTTAAGCTTAGAGGACCGGTGCAATATCAATGGATGTATCCTTTTGAGAGGTAATATCACATACATAGTGTAATATTCGTCATGTTTATAATTAACTTATCCGATATTGTTATATTTCAGGTATATGCATTGATCAAAGCAGAAAATTAAAAGCAAAGCTCGTGTAGAGGGTTCTATTGCTTAACGCTATACGGAAGAAGAGCTTGTCAACTTCTGCTTGTTGTACTTTGACGATGTAGTCACAACGAAGCACAATTGTTTAAGTCGGAATGAGGTTGTCGATCTGTCTGGTCGTGCTGATGAGTTGGTTGTATTCACTTATCCAGCTAAACCATTTGGACATGAGATGAAGACTTACCTAACCGATAAAGATTTAAAGATTGTATCTACATACGTGCTTCTAAATATGCCAAAAGTATCGTCGTACATCAAGTATATATTATTATAAGTTGAAGCTTTAATATCTAATTAACCCTAATCAATAATTAAATAATATTATATTATTTTACGAAGTTCATTCGAAGCGAAAGCACATGATTCTAATGTAAGACCCCAAATTTTATGAATAATGATTTAATTTCTCGATTTTTTTTAATATTAAGGTGTGGATTTGATATAATGTTATAGTTGTGGGTAGTATTTATAAATTCTGAAAAGTATGCAAGTTGTTATAAAATATTCGATTGGTTAGGAAATATTCGTTTTAACATGGAATATTCGTACGACGGCACAATCATTGGTGGACCCCACAATGGAATTATTGTCAGAGTTCGAAAACGACAGAAATATCTTTTTATAAAAATAACGGCAAAAGTTTTACCGTTAATTGTCGAATTACCCTGTGGTAAAAGTACGATAATACGCGTGGTTGCATAGTAGCACACGGTATTGTACAGTATCTTTGATTATTGATGCTTACGTGAGAAGTCACTCAATTATACTCAATTATTTCTACAGTAATTGCTGCATAATATTTCTCATATTATTGATTCAATTATTGTCACAGTATCATCTGCATAATATTTTATATTATTAAATCAATAATTCAGACGACAAAGTTATTCATATTATTATTTGCATTATTGACGATGTCTAGAAAGTTCTGTCGAGGAAAGGAGTTTGGTCACCTAATTGCGCGCTAATAGGTAGAAATCCTTATCGGAAAGCCCCCTCTTTCTTGAGAATGATGAATAAATATTGTTAAATATTGTGAGTTATAATATTAATGATGAATAAATTCGTGTTGATTAAAGATGAAATTGATATTTCCATTGTGTTGAGATTATTATTGTTAGTGGAAATCGACATTTATTTCGATAATAATTGATTTCTAGAGGTTAAATTGACCAATCGGGTAATTAATCATATAAATGAGCAATTAATTGCTATTAGTTCACATGCGTATAACTATTTGTTCACATGAATGGAACTATTGATTCACATGCTTGTACTGTTGATTTACATGCATGTACTATTAGGGGAGGTGGTGCAAGTTTGATAATACTTGTAGGACTAAATTAAAAATAGAGGAAAAGATGAGGGTACTATACTGTAATAATTCGAGCCCCAAAACGTGCAATTATCGAAACTATGTTTTTCTATAAATAGAAGCTCATTCTTCTTTCATTCTCACCAATTCACTAAGACTCACAAGAGCAATTATAGAGAGAGAAGCTATAAAGAGAAAGAAGAAGAGTATTCTGCTACTTCACTATTCCAGTATCCAGTCTACTTCTACGGTAAGGGGTATTATTTATTTTATATTCGCTTACGATATTATTTTTCTTATCCGTAAGAAATTTTACTTCGTTCAATATTCGCAAGAAATATTATCTTCGTTTAATATTCGTTAAGGAATATTATCTTCGTTCAATATTCGTAAGGAATATTATTTTCGTTTAACAGTTGTAAGGGATATTATTTTTGTTCAATATTCGTAAGAAATAATATTTTTTCCATACTCTGTAGTATGTAAGTAATATTATTTCGTTTTAGATTTTGAATCCTACACTCATTTTGTTAAGTTTTGGCTTCTATACTCCATGAAATTAGTAGAATATTCTTGATATTTACGCTTCATCAAATATCTTTTCATGAAAATATTATTCTGAGTATTCTTGATAAGTTTTAACCTTTTCATGCCAGAGTACTATTCACGGGGTACTATTCTCGAAGTACTATTCATGAGATACTATTCACCCAAGGTACTATTCATGACAAAAATTGATTTCTTTTCTGTCCAAATCATTTTTGATACATTATTATTCTTAAATTTTATTCTATAAAGCAGTATCATGTTGACCATTTGAACATTTTTTAAACTTTGGATAAATTTAAAGTCTAATATTTATCCTTAATCTCGTTTGATTGAATTTTAATATCATTGTCATCATCCTCATGTTTATATTGTGATGAAAGTCATCTTCGGCCAAGGGTACAAAGATGGACTGTTGATTGGAATGATTATGACCAGGGATTATTCAGTATAATTATGACCTGTAATGTTATAAGTGATGCAGATTATTTATTGAGCTGAGTCTCAGCGACAGTTATTGGTATGATCATAACCACGCGTTCTCTTTGGCCAAGGGTGCAAAGATGAATTGTTGTTTGGCATGTTCATGACCATTGGTGAAAACACGAATATCCTTGGCCCATAGTGCATGGATAATTCGTGGTCATGATACTAACGAATATCCTTGGCCCGTAGTGCATGGATAATTCAGTGATGTAGATTATTTATTAAACTGAGTCTTAGCGATAAAATTGATGATAAACTTTTAAATCATAGAAGATAGTAGATATTATGCTCTACTTGACTCTTCTAATGGATTGCTTATTTCACTGCAGTTGTTGATCTAAAACTTGTTGTCTATTGTATTCTATCAGTTGTTATACTGTTGAAGGCCAAGGATAATTTATTCTGCATTATCTTAGTCATAATATTTCTTATCGGGCTAGTTGAGCTCACCTTTTTCTTTCGCTGTTCTCTTCAAGAAATGAGAATATAGTTGGGGCTAATCGGGGAATGGATTGACGGTCCAGATTGTTGTTTTATTAGTCCTCACTATTCTGTGAAATAGTGTGATAATAATTGTAATGAGATTGAATTTGAGTTTGGATATTGTCTAGGAGACAATATTTGTATTAAAACTCACAGCTTATGTTTTGTCGTATTCTGCAGGACACTTAATAGTTGTATAAATTAAGTTTGTATTTAAGTTTTATACCATGTATTTGGCGACTCGGAGTGAGTGATGTATACCTATTTTGGGGGCATCATAGTTGATATCAAAGCTTAGGGATATGATCCCTGGTTAAGATGTGAGACTAGAACTACGGGGGAGAGACGGGAAAACCCTTCGCTAATATGACCTACCTAAGCTTAGTTGTTATTTAATTGGTCAGTCAGAATATAGAGATAAAATGTGGTATGTCAATTAACTCTTGTTTTGTGACTATAAAACGGCATCTAAAAATATTGAGATAAGCAATGGAGCACATGAGACCGTTGAGTCACTGACGAGCAATAACCAAGATAATGTGCATCAGGAAGGTAATAATCCTCAGGTAAATAACAACATCGACCAAATGACAAACGATGGTACGTTTAGGAGCTTTTTAGAATTTATGCAACACCAAACGAGAGAGACTCCTGTTCATAATGGAGGTGGAGTCACTGGTAACTCACGGCTGGTCACCGCTAAGCAGTCCAAGGAGCTGGGACACCAGAGTTTATGGGAAAGCCAGAACCACTTAAGGCAAAAATGTGGATAAAGTAGATCACCAAGATATTTGATGTCTTGGAATGCTCAGAGGAGCAAAAGGTTCCCTTCGTCACCTTTATGTTGCGTGAAGAGGCAGATTACTGGTGGGAATCTGTAAAATGTACCCAGCCTGCCGCACTCAAGATGTCTTGGGAGAAGTTCTAAGAATTGTTCAACGACAAGTACTTTCCTCAAAAGTATTCGTCACATGAAAGAGGTTAAATTCATCAAGCTAGAGCAAAATAATATGATCGTATCGCAGTATGAGGCTAAATTTGCAGAGTTATCTTAGTTTTTATCCCATTTGGTAGATAATGAGGAGAGAATGACACGAATGTTTCTGCAAGGTTTGAAAGTCAAAATACGTCAATACCTCATTTCTCACAAACTTTGCTTATATTCAGATGTTGTGAATAGGGCTCAGTTATTAGAACGCGATAATGAGATAACCCAAAAAGAGAGAGCAACCGACAAATCGATAATAACAGTGGTAGCAGTCATCGAAGTGGTGACAACAAACGTGGAGGAAATCAATATGCTAGAAAGGGTAACCACTTCGGTGGTAATAATGGCTAGGATAATAGGAAATGTGAACTAAGTGAGAACAACTTCAAGAAGAGAAGGTTCAATAATGATGGAAAGATAGCGGCACCCGTTTCCAAGGAAGAAGAACGACCACCAGTCGTATGTTTCAAATGCTGACAGGAGGGACACATCCGCCCAAACTGTACGCAACAACCCAAAGCGTGTTTCAATTACGGAAGAGAAGGTCACCTAACTCAATTTTGTCGTGTAGTGAAGTCAAGTTTAACTGGGATGGTGACGCCAAAGGATATCTCAGACAAGTCAAAGTTGGTAGTTTAAGTGAGAGCATTTGTCGAGAAACCCGAACGAAGTTATCACAGGTAAGTTAATCATAAACTCTTAGGAAGTCTATACCTTATTCTATACCGGTTCTATCCATTATTTTATTTCTCCTAGTTATGCTCAATGTTTAAATTTAACTCCAAAGAAATTAGACTTTGACTTATCTGTTGAAACTCTGTT
Organism: Panax quinquefolius; assembly: GCA_020205615.1. Classification (NCBI taxonomy): domain Eukaryota; kingdom Viridiplantae; phylum Streptophyta; class Magnoliopsida; order Apiales; family Araliaceae; genus Panax; species Panax quinquefolius. The sequence continues at coordinate 40,927,115 of CM035161.1, forward strand.
AGGAGAAACCTTCGTTACATCCACTATTTATAAATTTTATTTGATTCAAATCGGCACCCTCACGTAACCTGTCAATCTTATCTCTTTGAAAATACTTGCCTTTGATGTGATTTTAGGAATCGACTGGTTAACTACTCATCATGCTAAAATTGATTATTTTCGTAAGGTTGTTAGCCTTCCTAACCAACCTGTTATGCAAATTCAAGTGACCAAACCACTAAAGTCAATCATTGTCATATTAAGCCATAAGTAAAGAGCCCCGATCCTTTCGCTGGTGACTTCCAAGTCTTGGATTGCACCAAAGCCAGACTTTTCGTAGGGGACGCCATGAATAACGGTGGCAAGTTGATAGGTATCAATGTAACGTGATATCCAAGTCTTGGATGAGAGTCAAAGTTTTGAATAATATTTCTATTGTTAATAAATTTCTTGACGTATTCCCCAAAGAACTTCCTAGCCTACCCCTAGAGCGTGAAATCAAATTTTGTATCGACCTTGAACCCGGTACAAAACCCTCAAATATTTTTTTCACCTAGAACGAATGTAACATGCGCCAAAGACGTTGGCTCAAGTTGTTGAAAGTTTACGACCATACCATTCAATACCATCTTGTAAAAGCGAACGTAGTAGCTGATGCATTGAGTAGAAGATCGTATGCGTTTATGAGTGAGATATTGTTAACACAAATACCCATGTCGTACGACTTACAAAATATGGAGATAGAATTAAAGACTCCAAGAATCTACGTGAAGATAACGAATATACGATTAGAACCGACTTTAATCGATAAAGTTAAAGCCGCTCAAGCTACAGACTCAGAGCTGATAAATGTGAAGAAGAAGGTTCAAGAAGGCGTTATTCTAGAAGCAAGAATCGATGAAGAGAGAAAATCTCAACCCTCGATTTTATTGGTCTATTTGAAATCCTCGATCAAGTAGGAACTATGGCCTATAGACTCGCTTTACTACCAAGTATGTCGTGTGTTCATAACATTTTACACGTACCGATGTTACGTAAATATGTGGACAATCCAAACCATATTATTGAATTAGAACTAGACGAGATAGCAGAAGATTTAACGTATGAGGAGATACATGTTAAAATCTTGTATAAGAAGGAACAAATTCTACGCTCAAAGGTTTTACCTCAAGATTTAGAATCTGACAAGGTATCCTCACCTTTTCGACATACCAGGTACGTATGTCAATTTTGAGGACGAAATTTCATAAGAAGTGGAGGTTGTAAGACCCCAAATTTTATGAATAAAGATTTAATTTCTCTAAATATTTTTTTTAATATTAAGGTGTGGATTGATATAATGTTATAGTTATGGGTAGTATTTATAAATTTTGAAAAGTATGCAAGTTGCTATAAAATATTCGATTGGTCGGGAAATATTTGTTTTAATAGGGAATATTCGTACGACGACACAATCATTGGTGGACCCCAAAATGAAATTATTGTTGGAGTTCGACAACGATAGAAATATCTTTTTATAAAAATAATGACGAAAGTTTTACCGTTAACTGTCGAATTATCCGGTGGTAAAATTACAGTAATACGCGTGGTTGCATAGTAGCACACGGTATTATACATTATCTTTGATTATTGATGATTACGTGAGGAGTCACTCAGTTATACTCAATTATTGCTACAGTAATTGCTGCATAATATCTCTAATATTATTGATTCAATTATTATCACAGTATCATCTGCATAATATTTTATATTATTAAATCAATAATTAAGATGACAAAGTTATTCATAGTATTATTTGCATTATTGAAGATGTCTAGAAAGTTCTGTAGAGGAAAGGGGTTTGGTCACCTAATTGCGCGCCAATACGGAGAAATCCTTATCAGAAAGCCCTCTCTTTCTTGAGAATGATCTGGTTGTTAAATATTGTGAGTTATAATATTAATGATGAATAAGTTCGTTTTGATTAAATATGAAATTGATATTTTCATTGTGTTGGGATTATTAATGTTAGTGGAAATTGACATTTATTTTGATAATAATTGATTTCTTGAGGTTAAATTGACCAATCGGGTAATTAATTGAATAAATGAGCAATTAATTGCTATTAGTTCACATGCATATGACTATTTGTTCACATGAATGGAACTATTGATTCACATTCTTGTACTGTTGATTCACATGTATGTACTTTTAGGGGAGGTGGTGCAAGTTTGATAATACTTGTAGGACTAAATTAAAAATGGAGGAAAAGATGAAGGTACTATACTGTAATAATTCGAGCTCCAAAATGTGCAATTATCAAACTATGTTTTCCTATAAATAGAAGCTCATTCTTCTTTCATTCTCACCAATTCACTAAGACTTATAAGAGCAATTATAGAGAGAAACTATAGAGAGAAAGAAGAAGAGTATTCTGCTACTTCACTATTCCAGTATCCAGTCTTCTTCTAAGGTAAGGGGTATTATTTATTTCATATTCGCTTACGATATTATTTTTTGTTCAATATTTACAAGAAATATTATCTTTGTTTAATATTCGTAAGGAATATTATTTTCGTTCAATATTCGTAAGGAATATTATTTTCGTTCAACAGTTGTAAGAGATATTATTTTTGTTCAATATTCATAAGAAATAATATTTTCTTCCATACTCTGTAGTATGTAAGTAATATTATTTCGTTTCAGATTTTGAATTCTACACTTATTTTGTTAAGTTTTGGCTTCTATACTCCATGAATTTAGTAGAATATCCTTGATATTTGTGCTTTATCCAGTATCTTTTCATGAAAATATTATTCTGAGTATTCTTGATAAGTTTTAACCTTTTTATACTAGAGTACTATTCACGAGGTATTATTCCCGAAGTATTATTTATGTGGTACTATTCACTCAGGTACTATTCATCCGGGGTACTATTCATGACATAAATTGATTTCTTTTCTATCAAAATCATTTTTTATACATTATTATTGTTGAATTTTACTCCACAAAGTAGTATCATGTTGACCATTTGAACTTTTTTAAAACTTTGGATAAATTTAAATTCTTTAATATTTATCCTTGATCTTGTTTGATTGAATTTTTATATCATTGTCATCATCCTCATACTTATATTGTGATGAAAGTCATCTTCGGCGAAGGGTGCAAAGATGGACTGTTGATTGGTATGATTATAACCAGGGATTATTCGGTATAATCATGACCTGTAATGTTACAAGTGATGTGGATTATTTATTGAGCTGAGTCTCAATGACAGTTATTGGTATGATCATGACCATGCATTCTCTTTGGCCAAGGGTGCAAAGATGAATTATTGTTTGGCATGTTCATGACCATTGCTGAAAATACGAATATCCTTGGCCCGTAGTGCATGGATAAATCGTGGTCGTGATACTACCGAATATCCTTGGCCCATAGTGCATGGATAATTTAGTGATGTAGATTATTTATTAAGCTGAGTCTCAGCGATAAAATTGATGATAAACTATTAAATCATAGAAGATAGTAGATATCATTCTCTTTTTAACTCTTCTAATGGATTGCTTATTCCGCTGCAGTTGTTGATCTAAAACCTGTTGTCTATTGTATTCTATCAGTTGTTATAATGTTGAAGTCCAAGGATAATTTATTCTGCATTATCTTAGTCATAATATTTCTTATCGGGCTAGTTGATCTCACTCTTTTATTTCACTATTCTCTTCAGAAAATGAGAATATAGCTGGGGCTAGTCGGGGAATGGATTGACGGTCCATATGGTTATTTTATTAGTCCTCACTATTCTGTGAAATAGTGTGATAATAATTGTAATGAGATTGAATTTGAGTTTGGATATTGTCTAGGAGACAATATTTGTATTAAAACTCACAACTTATGTTTTGTCGTATTCTGCACGACACTTAACAGTTGTATAAATTATGTTTGTATTTAAGTTTTGTACCATGTATTTGGCGACTTAGAATGGGTGATGTATACCTATTTGGGGGGGGGTCACATCTAACCCGAGGTTGACTACAACACAGATGGAAGCATTCACTAGTAAAAATTTCCATCAGTGGTTTAAGAGAAGGGTCGAAGAAGAAAATGCTTCTTAGCATTTTAGAGATGTCAGTTTAGGCCCGTACAAACTTATTAGTTCTTTTCTAGGCTGCATCGTTAATGGGTATAGATTCAAGGTTGATGACTTGAATAAACTGACACCAGTCAACTCTGGCGTTGTTGTGTTGGGAAGTTGTTACGGAGATTATGAGTCCAATTACTATGGACGATTAGAGGAAGTTGTTGTCCTAAATTATCCCGAGGGTAAAAAGGTCGTTACATTTAAGTGTCACTGGTTTGATATTGCAAAGGGTGTTAAAGTTTATCATAATTGCGAGATCCCGAATTTTATGAAATAAAAGTATTCAAATTTTCTATTTTGGTAAATAGTTAAATTGATAAAAGTTTATAATATTAATGATGAATAAATTCGTGCTGATTAAAGATGAATTTGATAGTTCCATTATGTTGTGATTATTAGTGTTAGTGAAAATTGACATCTATTTCGATAATAATTGATGTCTGGAGGTTATATTGACCAATCGGGTAATTAATCAGATAAATTAGCAATTAATTACTATTAATTCACATGCTTATAACTATGTGTTCATATGTGTGTACTATTGATTCACATGATTTACTATTATGGGAGTTGGTGCAAGATTGGTAATACTGGCATGACTAAATTAAAAATGAAGGTATAGATGAAGGTACTATACTTTAATTAATTTTTTCACATGTTTAGAACTATTGAGTCACATGATTTACTATTAGGGGAGGTGGTGCAAGTTTGATAATACTTGCATGACTAAATTAAAAATGAAAAAAAAGATAATGGTATTATACTGTAATATTTCGAGTCCCAAAATGTGCAATTATCGAAACTATATTTTCCTATAAATAGAAGCTCATTCATTCATTATTTTTCACCAATTCACTAAGTCTCACAAGAGCAATTATAGAGATAGAAGCTATAGAGAGAAAGAAGAAGTGAAGTTTGCTACTTCACTACTCCAGTATACAGTCTTCTTTTGAGGTAAGGGTTATTATTTTTTTTATATTCTGAAGAGATATTATTTTTCGTATTCGTATGAATATTATTATCGTTCAATATTCATTATATTCGTTTAATATTCGTAAGGAATATTATTTTCGTTCAACCGTTGTAAGTAAGGGGTTTTTGCCAGGGGTAGTTTCGTAATTTTTCCATGCCTCAAAAATTCTAGAAAAATTTGAAATGATAATTTGATGAGTTTTCTAGATTGTGTCCAAAAATGGAGATTTTTGGATGTATATATTAGAAGTTATGAATTTTATGGGAAAAAACTATTTCAAAAGTAAACCCTTATAACTCCTTGTAGTTAACTCCAAAATTGGTGAAATTTTTATTCGGAGTACATCTATATAACATCAGTATACCGTATAAATTTTGGAATATTTGGATAAAAGTACAATTTTTGATAAATGTCTAAATATTCGGCAGTTTTAGTCATATGAAAAATAGTAAATGAATTTTAAAAATTCTAAGAAAAATATATGTTCAATATGGAACTATATTCTGCTAAATTCCAGAAAAGAAAATTTGTTTGTAATGATTTGATATTTTTCATTAAAATGGACTAGTTATGAGTAAATGAATTAAATATGTTATGTGAAGTAAGAAAATTGGAAAATAGGATTTTATGGCTTAAGAATCCTATATAAGGTATATGCAGATTTTTGATGAGAATTTTGGTTATTAGTGATGAAATCTTATGAGTTTGGCATTTTAGGATGATTAAATGCATTAATTAGTAAAGTGTAAACAATTAAAATAAATTGTTTATAAGTTTAAGAAATGATTAAAATATTGTGGTAATATTAAATTATGAGATTATTAAATGATTTATAACATTTGGATTAAGGTGTTATAAATATTGATATGGATTTTATTGTGAAACTTTATCTTTTTATGTCGGGGTTACTATTCACGTATACGACACTATTCACGTATACGACACTATTCATGTATATGATACTATTTACGTATATGACATTATTTATGTATACGGTACTATGTACGGATACGGAGTACTATTCATGAGTTACTATTCACGAGTTACTATTCATGAGTTACTATTCATGAGTTACTATTCATGAGTTATTATTCACGAATTACTATTCACGAGTTACTATTCACGGGGTACTATTTACCCAAAAAATTTATTTCTTTTCTGTCTAAATTATTTTTGGTACATGAATATTATTCTTGAATTTTACTCTACAAAGAAGTATCATGTTGACAATTTGGGCGTTATTGATTTCTGGATAGATTAAATTATAAATCTTTAAAATTTATCCTTGAACTTGTTTTATTGAATTATTATGTCATTGTCATCATCCTCATGCTTATATTGTGATTAAAGTCATCTTTGGCTTACGTGCATAGATGGACTTGGTATGATTATGACCAAGGATTATTTGGTATAATCATGACCGTAATGTGATGAATGATGTGGTAAAAGTCCTCATTGGCCTGTAGTTTATTGATGGACAGTTGTTGGTATGATTATGACCAGGGATTATTCGGTATAATCATGACCATTGATGATTACATGAATATCCTTGGCCCGTAGTGCAGGGATGATTCGATGATGTGGTTTATTTATTAAGCTGAGTCTCAGCGATAAAGTTGATGAAAAACTTTTTAAATCATAGAAGATAGTAGATTTTATGCTCTACTTGACTCTTCTAATGGATTGCTTATTTCTGCTGTAGTTGTTGATCTAAAACTTGTCGTCAATTGTATTTTATTAGTTGTTATACTGTTGAAGGCTAAGGATAATTTATTTTGCATTATCTTAGTCATAATATTTCTTACTGGGCTAGTTGAGCTCACCCTTTCTTTCACTGTTCTATCCAGGAAATGAGAATATAGCTGGGACAAGTCGGGAAATGGAGTGATGGTCCAGGATAAATGGCTTTAGTTGTCCTCACTATTCTACGGAATAATGTGATAATAATTGTAATGAGGACACCATTGAGTGTGGATATTGTCTAGATGACAATATTCTTAGTTAAACTCTCAGCTATGTTTTGCCGTATTTTACGCGACTGTTATATAATTAAGTTTGTATTTGATTTATTTAGTGTGTATCTAGCGACTTAAGATGGGTGATGTATACCTATTTTTGGGGCGTCACAGTTGGTATCAAAGCTTAGGGATATGATCCCTGGCTGAGATGTGAGACAAGAACTAGGAGGGGAGAGACGGAATTTTTTTTAGCTAGTATGACCTACCTAATTTTATTTGGTATTTAATTGGTCGGTCAGAGAATAGGGATAATATGTGGCATTTCAATTAACCCTTATTTTGAAACTATATTCTAGAATGATATCTAAAATATAGGAATTGAGAAATGGGAAAATCATAATAGAGAGAAAATAACCGGGAAGGTACAATCCAAAAAGAAAGCAAGGTATTCTCATCTCTTTGAACTACCAGGTACGTAAATTTCGAGGGTGAAATTTCATAAGGAGGGGAGATTGTGAGATCCCGAATTTTATGAAATAAAAGTATTCAATTTTTCTATTTTGGTAAATAGTTAAATTGATAAAATTTTAAAGTTAAGGGTGATATATGAATTTTTTTAAAAGTTATCAAGTTGTCATAAAATAACCGGCAGTAAAAGTACAGTAATACGCGTGGTTGCATAGTAGCACACGGTATTGTAGAGTATCTTTGATTATTGATGCTTACGTGAGAAGTCACTCAGTTTTATTCAATTATTATCACAATATTTTATATTATTAAATCAATAATTGAGATGACAAAGTTATTCATATTATTATTTGTAATATTGACAATGTCTAGAAGTTACATCGAGGAGAGGTTAGATAATCTAATTACGCGCATAATAGAGAGAAATCCTTATCGAAAAGCCCCTCTTTCACAGGAGCGACACAGTTTGTTAAATATTATGAGTTATAATATTAATGATGAATAAGTTCGTGTTGATTAAAGATGAATTTGATAGTTCCATTATGTTGGGATTATTAGTGTTAGTGGAAATTGACATCTATTTCGATAATAATTGATGTCTTGAGGTTATATTGACCAATCGGGTAATTAATTGGATAAATTAGCAATTAATTGCTATTAATTCACATGCGTATAACTATGTGTTCACATGTGTGTACTATTGATTCACATGATTTACTATTAGGGGAGTTGGTGTAAGATTGGTAATACTTGCATGACTAAATTAAAAATGAAAGTATATGTGACGCCCCCAAAACAGGTATACATCACCCATCTTGGGTCGCCAAATACTTGGTACAAATTCAAATACAACTTAATTATACAACAGTCATGTAAAATACGATAAAACATAATCTAAGAGTTTTAATAAGAATATTGTCATCTAGACAATATCTACACTAAATGGAGTCCTCATTACATTTATTGTCACACTATTTAACAGAATAGTGAGGACTACTAATCTTATCATCATGACCGCCAATCACTCGGTTCCCAAGGCTAGTCTAATTTCGTTCTTATTTCACGAAGAGAACAAAAAAGAAAGGTGAGCTCAACTAGCCCGATGAAATATTATGACTAAGATAATGCACAATAAATTATCATTAGTCTTCAACAATATTAAATTGATAAAATACAATAGACATCAAGTTTAATCTGCGGCGTGAATAAGCAATCCATTAGAAGAGTCAGTAGAGCATGATATCTACTATCTTCTATGATTTAAAATGTTTTCATCAATTTTTATCATTTGAGACTCGACTTAATAAATAAACCACATCATCGAGTCATCCCGCACTCTGGCCAAGGATATTCATTAAAACATCAATGGTCAAGACTATACCGAATAATCCTCGGTCATAATCATACCAAAAGCGTCCATCAATGCACTACTGAGTTACTTGAGGACTTTTACCACATCATTTATAACATTACGGTCATGATTATCTTAGAATAATCCACGGTCATAATCATACCAAAGTCCATCTATGCACGTAAGCCAAAGATGACTTTCATCATAATATAAGCATGAGGATGATGACAATGACATAATAATTCAATAAAATAAGTTCAAGAATAAATTTTAAAGATTTATAAGTTAATTTATCTTGACATCAATTACGTCCAAATTGTCAACATGATACTGCTTTGTGGAGTAAAATTCAAGAATGCTCAGAAGAATGTTTCCATGAAAAGATACCGGATGAAGCGCAAATATCCAGGATATTCTACTAATTTCATGGAGTATAGAAGCCAAAACTTTAACTAAATGAGTATCGTAGAATATATGAAGCGCAAATGGATTTTTACCATATGCGGTAATCCACGTGAACAGATCATTTCCACAATTTAATAAGGAATGAATACGAAGGATCATTCACCATGCGTGTGATAATCCACATGAGGCGAGTTATTCCAACAAAATAATAAAGAATGGAACCGGGTCGTGCGTAATCCGCATAGCCGAGGATATTCAACAGAATAATAAAGAATGGAATAACGGAAGAATTTACCATGCATGCGATGAATCCCGCCTGCGAACGAGTTATTCCAATGAATAATAAAGAATGGAACCCGAGTCTAGCGTAATCCGCTTGTGACACGAGATATTCAGCGAATAATAAAGAATGGAAAAACAAAGAATTCACCATGCATGTGATAGACCGCACAGACAGGTTATTCCAACAGAATAATAAACAATGGAACCAGGTCTAGCATAATCCGCATAGACAGGATATTCCAACAAAATAATAAAGAATGGAATAACAAAAGAATTTCACCATGTATGCGGTACTTCGCATAGACAGGTTATTCCAACATAATAATAAAGAATGGAATAACAGAAGAATTTCATCATGTATGCGGTACTTCGCATAGATAGGTTATTCCAACATAATAATAAAGAATGGAATAACAAAAGTTCTCTTCATGAATACGAAAGAAATAAAACCCCTTACCTTACAAAGAAATTGGATACTAGAGTAGAGAGGTAACAGACTTCTCTTCTTCTTTCTCTCTATAATTTCTCTCTATAATAATTGCTCTATAGCTTTAGTGAATTCGTGAGAAATTAAGAAAGAATGAGCTTCTATTTATAGGAAAATATAGTTTCGATAATTGCACGTTTTGGGGCTCAAAATATTACAGTACAATACCTCCAACTTTTCTTTCTTTTTTAATTTAGTCCTGCAAGTATTATCAAACTTGCACCACCTCCCCTAATAGTAAATAATGTGAATTAATAGTTCAATCAGTTGAATCAATAGTTATAATCATTTGAAAATATGAATTACAGTATAGTACCTCCATCTATACCTCCATTTTTAACTTAGTCATGCAAATATTATCAATCTTGCACCAACTCCCCTAATAGTACATGAATATGATTCAATAGTACACACATGTGAACAAATAGTTACATAAGCATATGAATTAGTAGCAATTAATTTCTCATTTATCTGATTAATTACCCGACTGGTCAGTATAACTTCCAGACATCAATTAATATCGAAATAAATGTCGATTTTCCCTAACACTAATAATTCCAACACAATGGAACTATCAATTTCATCTTTAATCAACACGAACTTATTCATCATTAATATTATAACTCACAATATTTAACAACCAGGTAGTTCCCAGGAAAGAGGGGGCTTTCCGATAAGGATTTCTCGTTATTGGCGCACAATTAGATAACCAAACCTCTCCTTGACAGAACTTCTAGACATTGTAAATATTATAATTTAATAATATGAATAACTTTGTCGTCTCAATTATTGATTTAATAATATAACATATTATGCGATGATAATCTTGTGACAATAATTGAATCAATAATATGAGAGATATGATGCAAACAATTCTTTGTAGCAATAATTGAGTATAAGCGAGTGACTTCTCACGTAAGCATCAATAATCAATATCGTGTTGCTACTATATCAACCACACGTATTCTTGTACTTTTACTAAAGGGGTAGTTCAACAGTTTAACGGTAAAACTTCCGCCGTTATTTTTTATAAAAGTTAATTATGTCGTTTTACTAACTATGTGATACTTACATTGTGGGGTCCACTAATGATTGTCTTGCCGTCGTCGAATATTCCTGTTAAAACGAATATTCCCCGACCAATCGAATACTATATAACCACTTGCTTACTTTACAAAATTTGTAAATATTACCCCTAACTATAACATTATATTATATCCACACCATAATATTCAAAAATATGTTTCGAGAGAAAGTAATCTTTATTCATAAAAGTTGGGGTCTTACAGTATAGATGAAGGTACTATACTATAATTAATTTTTGCCTATGTTTAGAACTATTGAGTCACATGATTTACTATTGATTCACATGATTTACTATTAGGGGAGGTGGTGCAAGTTTGGTAATACTTGCATGACTAAATTAAAAATGAAGGAAAAGATAATGGTATTATACTGTAATATTTCAAACCCCAAAATTTGCAATTATCGAAACTATATTTTCCTATAAATAGAAGCTCATTCATTCATTATTTTTCACCAATTCACTAAGTCTCACAAGAACAATTATAGAGATAAAAGCTATAGAGAGAAAGAAGAAGCGAAGTCTGCTACTTCACTACTCCAGTATACAGTCTTCTTCTGAGGTAAGAGTTATTATTTTTTTATATTCTGAAGAGATATTATTTTTCATATTCGTATGAATATTATTATCGTTCAATATTCATTATATTCGTTTAATATTAAGTAAGGAATATTATTTTCGCTCAATAGTCATGAGGAATATTATTTTCATTCGTCAATTGTAAATAACGGGTTTACGCTGGGCGATTTCATAATTTTTCCGACCTCAAAAATTCTGGAAAAATTTGAAATAAAAATTTGATGAGTTTTCTAGATTGTGTCCAAAAATGGCGATTTTTGGATGTATATATTAGGAGTTATGAATTTTATGTGAAAAGACTATTTCAAAAGTAAACCCTTATAAATCCTTGTAGTTAACTCCAAAATTGGTGAAATTTTTATTGGGAGTACATCTATATGACATCAGTATACTTGGCAAAAGTTTTTGATAAATGTCTAAATATTCGGCAGCTTTAGTCATATGAAAAATAGTAAATGAATTTTAAAATTAAAGAAAATATATGTTCAATATGGAACTATATTACGCTAAATCATGAGAAAAAGAAAATTTGTTTGTACTGATTTGGTTTTTTTCATTAAAATGGACTAGTTATGAGTAAATGAATTAAATATGTTATGTAAAGTAAGAAAATTGGAAAAAAGGATTTTATGGCTTGAGAATCCTACATAAGGTATATGCAGATTTTTAATTAGAGTTTTGGTTATTAGTGATGAAATCTTATGAGTTTGGCATTTTAGGATGATTAAATGCATTAATTAGTAAAGTGTAAACAATTAAAATAAATTGTTTATAAGTTTAAGAAATGATTAAAATATTGTGGTAATATTAAATTATGAGATTATTAAATGATTTATAACATTTGGATTAAGGTGTTATAAATATTGATATGGATTTTATTGTGAAACTTTATCTTTTTGTGTCGGAGTTACTATTCATGTATACGACACTATTCACGTATACGACACTATTCATGTATATGGCACTATTTGCGTATATGACATTATTTATGTATATGGTGATATGTACGAATACGGAGTACTATTAATGAGTTACTATTCACGAGTTACTATTCATGAGTTACTATTTATGAGTTACTATTCACGAGTTACTATTCAAGAGTTACTATTCACAGGGTACTATTTACCTGAAAAATATATTTCTTTTCTGTCTAAATTATTTTTGGTACATGAATATTATTTTTTAATTTTACTTTACAAAGCAGTATCATGTTGACAATTTGGATGTTATTGATTTCTGGATAGATTAAATTATAAATCTTTAAAATTTATCCTTAAACTTGTTTTATTGAATTATTATGTCATTGTCATCATCCTCATGCTTATATTGTGATTAAAGTCATCTTTGGCTTACGTGCATAGATGGACTTGGTATGATTATGACCGGGATTATTCGGTATAATCATGGCCAGTAATGTGATGAATGATGGGTAAAGTCCTCATTGGCACATGTAGTTTATTGATGGACGATTGTTGGTATGATTATGACCGTGATTATTAGGGTATAATCATGACCATTGATGATTACATGAATATCCTTGGCCTGTAGTGCGGGGATGATTCGATGATGTGGTTTATTTATTAAGCTGAGTCTCAGCGATAAATTTGATGAAAAACTTTTTAAATAATAGAAGATGGTAGATTTTATACTCTACTTGACTCTTTTAATGGATTGCTTATTTCTACTGCAGTTGTTGATCTAAAACTTGTTGTCAATTGTATTTTATTAGTTGTTATACTGTTGAAGGCTAAGGATAATTTATTCTGCATTATCTTAGTCATAATATTTCTTACTGGGCTAGTTGAGCTCACCTTTCTTTCAACGCCTATTCGGGAAATGAGAATATAGGCCGGGACGAGTCGGGAATGGAGTGATGGTCCGGGATAAATGGCTTTAGTAGTCCTCACTATTCTACGAATCTTCGTGATAATAATTGTAATGAGGACACCATTGAGTGTGGATATTGTCTAGATGACAATATTCTTGGTTAAACTCTCAGCTATGTTTTGTCGTATTTTACACGACTGTTGTATAATTAAGTTGTATTTGAATTTTGTACCATGTATTTGGCGACTCAAGATGGGTGATGTATACCTATTTTGGGGGCGTCACAATAATAGAATCGTTACAGTAAATATAAAGTCGAAGTTACAGTCTAGAGACGTATTTGTGTTAGCCACGCAAGCAACTCAAGTGTACTACGCCCCTAATGTCATAAATTATAGAACCCCCCTGGTATACAGTTGTCACAACGAAGACTCGGGCATTTGATGGTACTAATCTGTTTGGAACAGATGACCCGTTGCAAGAACAAGTTAGCAATCCCAGCCACGTATTGCTATATAATGATGATGTGGTGGGGATTGATGTCGTTGACGTACTAGATGTTGACAAAGTGGAGTAAGATGTGGTTGTCAATCCGTATGAGGTCATAAAAGACAATAGTGAGGAAGAAATTGATACACAAGAGGAATTAGACAGAATCAGAGGATGAAAATAATTTTGATTCTGACGGGTTTCACGACGTACTACTTCTTAACTGCTCGTAGTTTTGTAAATAAATTACTACTAAAATCAATCATTAGAATAAAATAAATGAAATTTAATGTCATTTATGTCTGTTATTTTAGTAGTATAACTTTGCCTAGACATAGCGATGGAGGTGGCCGTGGTGGCGGTCGTACAGGATCGGGTGACGGCTCCCAGGGTGAGTCGTCTTCATTAGGTTGTGAGTTAATTTTGTTTTGGCCCAATAACACTTATTTTCATAATTTTTTAATAAAAATGTTCATTTACTAATTTTTAATAAAAATAACTATATTATACATACAGATGCTAGACGTCGGCGTCAGCGAGGGCCTAACCTTAGTCTATTAGGTTGTCCACCGACAGTTCCTGACACAGTTCATGTTGATGTAGGCTCGTCGGTGTAGGTTTCAACTGTAATATATTATGTTCAATTAAAATAATATTATTATGTGATTAATAAATTAAAATAATCCATTCAAATTTTGTTTTCTAGTATTATGGAGTGCGATCGCTAAGACGCATAGTATAGGTTATATACTGCGACATCTCATTTGTGTTGCGTGCGATTTAGCCACTACTGCAGCGATGCGATCATGCCGACTTTATCGTGACAATGTTGCACGAGTTTCATGTAAGTCATCGAAATATATATATTAAATCACAAATTTAGTCATATAATTGACATATTGTTCAAATATTATTGATACGTACGTTATGTCGGTGTAATAGAGGTATTATAGATATGAGGATGACATCACTGATGCGGATGGCGATGCTATTATTATCGCATACATTTCAAAGAACTATGTCTACCGGTTGTCAGATGCGAGATCTGACGAAAGCGGTCCGGCGATTGAAGAATTGCCCGGACTATTATCTGACATCATCGGTACCGCCGTGATATCGATGATCTGACGTAGTCGCCATGCCAGTATGCATCTTGGGATGAAGATTCCTTCAAGACCAAGTCAGAAAAGATGAAGAAAAATTGAGGCCAGCTACGGATTGTACATACTTCTGGCTCGCAGTCATTTCAGGAGGTTAAGTCAGTATGTATTTATATTTAGTTTAGTTTAATACTAAACTGCATCTATAGTAAAGTAAGGTGATATTAATTGATGTATGATTTAGGCTATACGGAGTAACTTGGGCTGACCTCCTACTATGATGGAGTTTTGGGATAGAGTCCATATGCCGAAGGATTCGACTACGGGGTCGACGATGTCTCCCGCAACATTAGCTATACGGGTACTACATTTACTACACAATGATTATAATCTAGGATCATATTACGTAATTAATATGATGAAACCAAATCAACTCACATGTACATATATTAAATTACAGGACCGGTTTGAGAAGCTCCGGGCCACACGTGTAGCTGAGTTGCAGGTTGCTAGGGGCGATCCTGAGATGTTAGATTCTACTATCCCTCCGCCTGATATTAGTTTATCTCAAGATGAGGAGATGGCTCTTTGGGTCGCGTCTCAGGATCCTCCTAGTAGCACAACCGGTCAGTATCGAGTGCTAAGGTTGCTGAGTATACCAGCCTATACACTACCTGAAGGTATAATATTTTAGTAAAGATTTCTTATTCATGAATTTCTTCGAATTTTGATTATTATTGATATTATATTTATTTTTGCAGGCACTAGCCAACGTCTACGTCCGAGAGCCCCCGTGGGACCATCACATACGGGCTTTGGCTTAGACGACACTCTTTTCTAGATGGTTATAACGGCGGTGTCAGAGCGGTATTATAAGTCCCCAAATTTTTATGAATAAAGATTTATTTTTCTCTAAATATTATTTTAAATAATAAGGTGTGATTTGATATAATGCTATAGTTATGGGTGATATGTGCAAATTTTGCAAGTAAGCAAGTTGTCATAAAATATTCGTTTGGTTGGGGAATATTTTTTTTGTCGAGGAATATTCGTATGACGACACAATCATTGGTGGACCCCACAACGGAATGACCGTTAGATATAGAAAGCGACAAAAATAACCTTTTTATAAAAATAAGGGCAAAATTTTTACCGTTAAACTGTTGAAATACCCGGTGATTAAAGAACAATAATACGCGTGGTTGCACAGTAGCACACGGTATTGTACAATAACTCTGATTATTGATGCTTACGTAAGAAGTCACTAAGTTTTATTCAATTATTGCAACAGTAGTTGCTGCATAGTATCTCATATTATTGATTCAATTATTGTCACAATATCATCTACACAATATTTTATATTATTAAATCAATAATTGAGACGACACAGTTATTCATATTATTATTTACATTATTGACAATGTCTAAAAAGTTCTGTCGAGGAAAGGTGTTAGGTTATTTAATTGCGCTTCAATAAGGATAAATCCTTATTGGAAAGCCCCCTCTTTCCTGAGAATGATATGGTTGTCAATATTGTGAGTTATAATATTAATGATGAATAATTGTTGAAAGATTAAAAATATGTTGATTAAAGATAAGTGCTTTGTGGTAAATATTTATTCAATTTTTGATATAAATGGAGGGGTTGCCATGAAGTATTTGTTGTAAGTTTGGCTTATTATATGGACCTCCACTTTCTCATTTTTCAAAACCGTCGGTAGAAAGTTATCTCAGTTTTGGTTTATTATTATTATAATAGTAAAAAAACAAAAAAAACTTATATAAAATAAAATACTTTTTATATTATATATAAAGTTATTTATTTTATTAGATTATAAATAGAATATATTATATTTTATTTAAAATTTTTATTTTATTAGAATATTTTATTGCACAGTAATGAATGGTAAAATCAAATTTTTTGATTTAATTATTTGAATTAGCTGCCTGTGTAATTCTTTTTTATTGTAAATCGTGATTATACTTAAATAGTGCCATGCCATTCTCCTGTAAATAAGATGCTTAGTTAAGAAATAAAAATCACACTAGAATTAGAGAATTCTTCTTTTATAATATCGTGTGTATTTCTTTCTAGTATAAGAATACTTTGAGTGTTGCTAATAGTGAAAGATTTCCTCAAGAATATCTCCTCTATACTAGTCAAAATTAGTCTCCTACTAAGGTAAGGAGTATTATTTATTTCATATTTGTAAGAGATATTATTTTTTGTATTCATAAGGAATATTATTTTCGTTCAATATTCGTAAAAAATATTTTTTCTTCATACTTTATAGTATGTAAGTAATATTATTTCGTTTTATATTCCTAAATTTACACTTATTTTGATAAGTATTGCTTCTATAATCCACTCAAATTAGTAGAATATCATTGAGTTTTGCACTTCATCTAGTATCGTTTCACTGGAATATTGGTCTGAACTTTCTTGTTAAATTTTAATATTTTCATATCGGGTTACTATTCATACGGTATTATTCATGGGTACTATTCATAAGTATTGTTCACAGCGAAATTTAATTTTCTTTTCTGTCTAAATTATTTTTGATACATGAATATCAGTCTTGAATTTTACTCCACAATTAATTATCATGTTTACAATTTGGATATTCTTGAACTTTGGATAAATTGAATTATAAATCTCTAATATATATTTATCCTTGATCTCACTTGATTGATTCCTTATATCATTGTCAGCATCCTCATGCTTATATTGTGGTGAAAGTCATCTTTGGCCCGTAGTGCATAGATGGACTATTGATTGGTATGATTATAATCAGGAATTGTGTTTTGGTATAATCATGACCTGTAATGTTACAGATAAATGATGTGGTGAAAGTCCTCTTTGGCCCGTAGTGTATAGATGGACAATTATTTGGCATGATCATGATCACTGGTGATACATACGAATATCCTTGGCCCGTAGTGCATTGATAAGTTGTTGATCTGAAATGATTATTGATTGGTATTATATGGATAAATATTGATGGTGGATTTTTAAATCATAGAAGATAGTAGATATCATGCTCTACTTGACTCTTCTAATGGATTGCTTATTCCACTGCAGTTGTTGATCTAAAACTTGTTGTCAATTGTATTCTATCAGATTTTTCTCCTTTGAGGACTAAGGATAATTTGTTCTACATTATCTTAGTCATAATATTCTTTACTGGGCTGGTTGAGCTCACCATTTTCTTCCATTGATCTCTTCAGGAAATGAGAATATAGCTGGGACTAGTTAGGGAATGGAGTAATGGTACAAGATGGTTGCTATAGTAGTCCTCACTATTCTATAAAATAGTGTAATAATAATTGTAATGAGGACTTTATTTGAGTTTGGATATTGTCTACGAGACAATATTTGTATTAAAACTCACAATTTATGTTTTGTCGTATTTTTCACGGCAGTTAATAGTTGTATAAATGAAGTTATATTTGAATTCTGTACCATGTATTTGGCGACTCAGAATGGGTTGTGTAGACCTATTTTGGGGGCATCACAGATATGGTACGAATCCTTTATTCTGTCATCAGGGCCTCCGTAGCCGTGCTCGTCTCCACCAGCTAGCTCAGGACATCGTAGCTAGTGCCACCACTGAGAGTACGGGTATCCCTCCGGAGAAGTTCGTCGCGATAAGTGACGAGGTGGTCCGGATGGTGGTTACCTTACTCTTAGACGATTTTGGGCCGCTATTGAGTCAGCCCTCGACTATTCAGGTATACTATTCATTTTAAATTTCTGTATTCTGCATGTTATTTAATTTACATTTATTTGCATCTTTTATTGTATTTATATGGACTAATTAATTATAGTTTTAATTGTATCAACATGATGCTCATCTGATTATGAGCGGAGGGACGAAATCTATGAAAATTTTCATATGCCAGAGCAGCAGCGTCGACGTCCGCCCAATGATCCTCCTCACACTGACGGTAGTATTACTGGCTTGACTTAGTTTAGTTGATATTTGACATTTTTTGTAGTTTAAACCTTGTATATAATTCATTTTTGTATATATTATGGAGTATTGTACGTAATTCAAGAGTATTTTTGTATATCTTATGGAGAATAGGACATATTATTGTTAATATAGGGTATGAAAATGTTTTTGTTGGACTTCTATGCATGTGAACAAAGTTTATATATGTTCGACTTGTATGCATGTGACTGGATATGTGAACAAGATTATTATTATGTTGACTGTACTGTTTACAAGTATAAACAGGTTTACAAGTATAAAAATGTGGGTTAAAACCCTGGACGTTGCTAAAACAGAGCAGATATTTATAAAAAAAAACTTCTTATCCTCGACAAAATAAGGTAAACCCGATGGAATTCCGTCGGGAATAAGCCCTTTTAATATTTTCCAGCACTGGCCACGTGGCAGCTTAATACCTACCGAATAAGTTAGACGAAACATATTCGGTCGAGGATATCTTAATCTCGACGGACTAGTCGGTCAACCATATGTCTGTCGGACATAGTAATCCTTGACCGAAATCTCAATGGACTTAATTTCGATGTGTTTAAACTCGACCGAATCCCCGAATGAATATTCTGTTGGGGTTAATTTATCCTCAACGAAAATCGCTTAACCTCAACAGAATATTCCGTCGAAAATAAGACCTTTACATGTAGTGGACAATGGTGTGCTAACTAGCTTAGCATCACCCATGTTGAACCTTGCAAGTACCCATTTAACATATTTCTCTTGTGACAACCATAACCTCTTGGCTTTCCTATCACGAACAATCTTCATGAACAAAATCTGCTTAGTGAGGCCTAAGTCCTTCACATTAAAAGACTTGAAAAACTCATCCTTAAGCCTACAAATCATATTATCATCTTGCCCAACTATCAATATATCATCTACATATTATGGCAACAAAATAACGAAGTTATCATCCGGGAACTTTTTGACATACACGCAATGATCTCAAATTGTTTTACTATAAACTTGATCCATCGTGAATGAATCAAATTTCATGTACCACCGCTTTCCGGCTTGTTTCAGGCCGTACAAACTTTTCTTCAACTTGCAAACCAAGTGCTCTATCCCTTTAACTTCAAATCCTTCTTTTTATTCCATATAGATTTCCTCCTTCTAATCACCATACAGGAATGCAGTATTCACATAGTTGCTCAAGCTCAAGATCCATACTAGCTACTAACCCCAACACTGATCGAATAAAAGTCATCTTCACAACCAGAGAAAAAATCTCATCGAAGTCAATACCTTGCTTTAAAGCAAAACCCTTGACAACCAATCGAGCCTTGTACTTCACTAGTTTTTCACCACCTTTTTTCAACTTGAACACCCATTTATTCTTCAATGCCTTCATGCCCTTAGGAAGTGTATTCAACTCATAAGTGTGATTTTTGTACAAAGAATCCATCTCATCCCATATAGCTCTTAACCAATTGCTCTTCTCCTGTTGATTTTTGACTTCCTGAAAATTCCCTGGCCCCCTCTCTTCAATAACTAAATGATATTCAGATGAAGGATAATTGAATGATGGCACACTTTCTCTCGCCGATCTTCTTAGCCGAGGTTCTTCAATATTAAGATAAGGGGGCTTCTCCGTCTGCTCAACACTCTTTGCATCTAACCCATCACAATCCTGAAAATCAGTATCAGTCAAATCTTCATTCTAACCTCCTTCTCCAACTGTGGCATTCTATAATTAAGAAGGACCTCCACTGAGGACAAAAACTCTATTATCTTTGGGTTGTGTAATATTATCAAAATCTTCATAATTCTTGTGCTCATGAAACACCCCATCTCTGCTTCTAAATAATTTTCCCTGAACTAGATCCCATAAAATGTACCCAAACTATGCATCTCTATAACTAACAAACACACATGGAGTAGATTTGTCATCAAGCTTTGATCTTTGTTCCTTGGGGATATGTGTAAAAGCCTTGCACCTAAATACCCTCAAATAAGAATAAGACACATCCTTAACACTCCAAATCTTCTCTGGAATATAAAGATACAAAGATACTAATGGATATCTATTAATTAAGTAACAAGCTGTACGAAAAGCTTCATTCTAGAATGACTTACACAACTTAGTCATTCTCAACAAGTATCAGACTAGCTCAATAATAGTACAGCTCATTCTCTCAGCCACACCATTATGCTGTGGGGTGCCAGGAATTGTCTGCTCATGCCGAATACTACATTTTTCACAATATGTCGCAAACTCCTTTGATGTGTATTTTCCTTCGTTGTTGCTGCGAAGGCATTTAAATAATTTTTCAGTCTCCCTTCCAACCAAATCATAGAAAATCTAAAAATGTTGGAATATGTGGTCTTTTATTTTCAACAAAAACACCCACACCATACGTGAAACATCATCAATAAAATTTATAAAATATCTATTACCACCCAATGACTCAACCTCAATGGGAGCACATACATCAGAATATACTTTCTCAAGTAACTTAGATTTTCTTTTAGAGGAGCTACTAAAAGAAACTCTATTTTTCTTACCAAATAAACAATAATCATAAGGGTTTAATATAATACCTTTAGTAAAAGGAATGAGGACCTCTTTTCTAACATCTGCAACCCTTCTCACTCATGTGTCCAAGCCTTTTATGCCGCATGTTCGGTGAAGATTCATCTTCAATTGCATTTAACTCGTTAGAACATAAATTTACATGAGTTTTGTATAACGAGCAACAAACATTACCTCTAACAACTACAATCGAACCCTTGGTAAGCTTCCACTTTCCGTTGTCGAAGTGATTCTCATAGCCTTCCCTATCGAAGACCATATCAGAATAAAGTTGAGGCATAAATCTGGGACATCTCTAACGTTCCTAAAAGTAATAGCTAGTGCATCCTACATCTGTTTGTATGCAAACATCACCAATTCCAATAATATTGGATTGATCAGTATTACCCATCCTCACAAACCCAAAGTCTTCAGCTTTATACGTCGTGAAGAATTCTCTCTTGGGAGTAGCATGATACGAAACATCTATATTAATAACCCTATTAATTTTATGATTAACAACAAGTAAGCATTCTTCTTCCCCGAATGAAAAAAACACATCTTCGGTAATTGTAGCTGTAGTATTCTTCTCCTCAACCTTCGTTTTCTCACCAATTTTTTGTTTGTCTAACCAAATCCTACAATTTCTTTTGAAGTAACCCTCCTTGTTACAATGACAACACCTGTATGTAACGCCTTCTCTAATCTTTGACTTGCTCCTATGATTTTTAGAATTTTTGCTTTTGATGTGATTCATATTTCCCTTTTGAGATCCCCAAAAGTTACTTCTACCCTTATTCTCTACCACAAATGCTTGTGTCTCAAAATTTAAACCCCGCTCCTTTCGCATTATTTCCTCGTTGTGTATGCTTTCCTTGACCATCTGCATGTTGATTTTTCCTTCCGAAACTGAATTGCTTAGTGACACAACCAAAGTTTCCCAATTGTTAGGCAATGAACTGAGAAGTAACAATGCCTAAATCACATCCTCAAGATTCAACTTCATAGTAGACAAATGGTTCACAAATCCTTGAAACTCACTTATATGCTCGGATACACTACTACCATATTTGTACTTCAGGTTCACGATCTTTCGAATCACAAAGGTCTTATCCTGTGCATTCTTCTTCTCATACATGGACTTTAATGTAGTTCATAGTGTATAAGCATCAGTTTCCTTTGAAACATGGTGGAACATACTCTGATCGATCCATTGTCGGATGTGATCGATTGTCTTCCTATTCATCTTTTTCCAATCAACCTCAAACTTGTTCGCAAGCTTTTCCCCCTTAAACTCCAATGGGTCATACAAATCCTTATAGTAGGATGACTTCCATTCAAGGCTTCCAGATCGAAAAATTAGATGAGGTCAATTTAATGATGGCGTCACTTGATTCCTCCATTAAATTTATCAAAAAATAACTACCCAAAGGACATTGCTCTTGATACCGCTTTATCGGGAAAACTTCCTCCAACTATAACTGTATTTGATAAATTAAATATACCATGCCAAACATATAATACAATTTAACTAAATAAATTATAACCATAGAAAATAATAGTACGAAAAATAAACAAAACACAAGACACCAAATCTTACATGGAAAACCCTCTAAAATTAAGAGGTAAAAATCACGTGCTAAGCTCCAAAAAATTCCACTATAATCAACTGTGAGTACAAATAGTCCTTCAAATTTTCATAACTAAAAACTTAAAATATTATGAAATTGTGGGAATAAAATAATATCTTAATTTAAGGGAAAACTCAAATTTCCTCACCACCCCGAACCTCCGAATTTACATAAGTTTTAAGAAATTAATTGATCCGAAAAGATGATGAAAATTTGTGAATAAAAATTCACAAAACCTCTCAATTATATCACATGTACTCAATGTTTTTTCTTCGTGTTCCATGTGTTAATCCCAAAAGCAGCACTCTAACAGAATTCATTGATCCCAATTTAAGCCGCATATCATATATATATATATATATATATATATATATATATATATATATATTGTCCCTGATTCCTACAGCAAGTTGCTTTTGGAAACTATCATATCCTGTTCCAAATTGGATTATCTAGGCCCAAGTACAAATTAGGGTTCACATGACCTAATTCAATTAAATGCATAAATTAGGTTTCACATTATGATGAAATGAATAATGGAAAAGATGGAAAAGAATGAACAAGTCCGTAATTAATGAACGAAGCATTAAATGAGAAAAAAGGGAAAAACCTAGGGTTTTGGTCCCCTAGGGTTCGAGAATCCTTGGGTTTTGCCACCCTAGGGTTCAACTACGACACGATGAATCTAGAAGGAAAGGATGATCTTGGCATTATTTTGATGACTCGGGGTATTTTTCGAAATTCCTTGAGGTCATGTGTTTGACACGTGACCACTTTCCAGGAAACTCTATAAATACTCCTTCCATTCTATGAAGAAAGGGACTTTTGGACCTTTGGAAGATTGGATGACTTGAAGACTCTCTCTCAACCCCAGACACTCAAGAAGGCTCTCTGGATCCTTGATATCCTAATAAGGTTCTCGGATCCTAAGAGTTCTGCCACGTCTCATTAGAGTAATTGCCCACCTGTTCTTGTAATGATCGAACAATCTTTGTAAATGATATTATATGAATAAAATGAGATTTTATATTAAATTATTGAATAAAATGAGATTTTATTGATAATTTCAGTTTTATGAGTCCTACGATCATTATTTGACGGCACTGTAATTTATGTGCGTGAAAAATAGTGTTTAGAAGGTAAAAGTGGAAAATAATTTTTTTTACTAAAAGAAGAAAATAAAAACACAATTCTAAAAATGTAGAAAACACTAATAAAACACCAATAAACGTTCTTTTAAAGAATTTCGAAGTTCGTTATAGTGTTTAGTTGAGAAGGGGAGGTGAAATCTCCAAAAAAGGTTTTTCTCGAGAAAAAGCCTTAAAAACACTATTCATGCTAAAAAAGCAAAACTCATTTTTCAAAATTCTGAATTATGGCATAACATTTATTCAGAAAAGGGATCGGTGGTGAAATTGGATTTTTGAAACTTGAAAGTCTATTTTTTGACTAACCGAGCATTTTTATGAAAAATAACTGAAAAAGTTAAGAAACCTAACTAAATGAGAAATGTCTAACTGGAATTTAGTTAGAATAACTAAGTTTAATTATTCAAGGGTTTGGTTAGAGAATTTTAATGGTTGGCTAATTTTGAGCCAAGGGGATAAGACGAAAGCCAAGCGAGGGGTTAAAGTGGCTTGGCTAAAGGTGAGCCACTGGGGGAAGCCAAGTGTAAGCCAAGGGTGGTAGCTTGACTATGTTGGGAAGCCATGGCTCAAGCCTTTGTTAATAAGCCAAGACTTGGAGCCAAGTTGGTTAAAGGATGAAGAAGGAGTATGCTAGCACAAAGCTAGCACATGGGCAAGACACAAAGAATCACATGGGAGCACATGGACGGGAAAATGGGCCATATATGGCCACAAAAGGCCACATATGGGCGGGTAAAGGAGAAAAAAAGAAGGGAGATTAGTGCTTTGCATGCCTTAGGTGGCAATTAACATTAACTGCTTACTTATCTAATTCACCAACTCATGCTAAGTGCCTTGTTACTATTGGTTAACCCCGCATAAGTTAGTTAAACTTCACATGAGTTAAGTGGTGGGAAAGTTGGCTTAGGTTGCCCAACAGTACTTAGTCTTTTTGCTTGTTTACCAAATTTATAAACAAAGTGAGAGATAAAAAGCAAATCAAATGACTAAAATATTAAGCCCTAACATGAGGATGGGAAACAAGACTAATAGTGGACTTTAATCAGACTATAATGTGTTTTATGTTTATGTATATGGAATTCTAGAAAGAAGAAATGATAGTATGTCAAGTTATGTAAATGTTCCAATTGGAACGGAGTAAAAATCTGTCATAACAAATTTATGGCAAAAATTTCTATAAAAGATGTTAAACATGAGGAATATGGTCAAGCGGGGGGTTTTGAACTAAATTCCTAACAAGATAGAATGCCGAAAAAATTATTTTGTCCGGGGGGATTTTAAAATTTTATTACAACGAAGAAATAGAATCAAGAATGAGCTCATTCTGATATCGGATAAGCAAGTTATGAAGAACGAAGTAGATGCGTCGAAATAGTCAAAATCTAAAAATTTGACAAAGTAGGCACTTACAACTCTGTCGGGGTAGCGCGGGGAGCTACTGGGGTGCAGGGAACGCTAGTTGTTGGCTTGTTTCGGGTTTAACAAAACAAACACTAACACGTGCAAGTATACACGGTCAACAAGTAATATGGAGTAAGTTAAGTATCGTTCCCACGGAGAAAGGTAATTATTCCTAATCTATCATGCAACAACTTTATAGCTATTTCTGGCTGCTTAAACGATCGAATAACATGTGAATTAAAAGCTAAAGTAATTATCAACACAAAATAACTAATCAACACACGAAGAGATTCAAATTGGAGAGATATGGGACCCTAATGTCACTTAAATCCAGATTATACACCTCATATTTAACTTGATTAATTACTATGGACTGCTAGATGAGAGAACGAAAGTGCAACATGATTATTTTCCAATACACCATGCCCATATCACATAAAATCCACAAATAGATAGAATTCATATGAACATCAACATCACGTAACTCACTATAAGTCTATGTGAATTATAAGCAATATCAATTCAAGTGCAAGCTCTCTCAACAACTACACATGGCAAGCCGGTATATGTCTATCCGGGTTACTAATCACGAAATCTAACACATGTAAATCTCATGAACATATGCTAACAAAATCAGATCTGAACTTATACTTCCTTTTTCAATTCCATACAAGTTATTAGGGTAGATGGTGATGAAACATCCAAGCAATAAGCACAACCAAGTTAGGCAATCCAACTATAATCATTCAAGCATCATAACAAGGTATATGAAACTGAACTACACAATAAGCTTCATTAGACTCCCATAATGGTGGTTAGTTCATCTCTGAATCAACAACCATTATGGGATTTAAGCCAAACATGAGAAGAAACAATGAGAACAAAGAGGGTAAAAAGAATAGAGATTGCAAATCTGATTAAACTCTGCTCCACAATGTGCTTCCAACTCAGTTCAAATCCATAATCAAAACCAAAGTAAAACTTCAATATTCACAAGCTACTAGATCTAAATAGAGAAGCAAAATATTAGTAGAATTATATGGAATCTCTCTAGCTCTATGGAACCCCAAAATAGCAAAATAAAATTGAAAGTAATAATGTCTCGCAACTAGTAAATACACCATTTTTTAGTAATCTCGCTACAATAGACTTAAAATGAAAAGTCAAAATTTAAAGCAGTCTTGACTGGCGCGACCCATGACCCGAGATAACATTTAAAAGCGGACGGCATACCATCTCTGGATTTCTCGATTGCTCCTGGCACGGACACGCTATTTTCCTTTGTTATGGCGGCGCGGCTGCGCGACTGCTTCCTACTGCCATCTGATGTACTGCTTTTGTTGGTTTTCTGCTGCTACATTGTTGCTTTCTTCTTCTTCTGCCTTCTTTATTCTTTACTTGACCTCTCAAATGCCTTCCTCACGAGCACTTGCTTAGCTTCAGTCTTCATTTTCATCATAAACTCACCATGCCTTTCCATATCCATGTCATTATCATGCCTTAGTTTCCTTGATGCAAACTACAAAACAAGCATAAAAAGTAATCAAACAATACTAAAAATACTTAAGATTAAGCATAATTCTAGCAAGTTGATAGCCAATAAGTAGGTATAAAACCTACTTATCAAATACCCCCAAACTTGTACTATTGTTTGCCCTCAAGCAATAAACACAAATATGAACTAACAAATGCAAACTACATGCTATGTAATTACACTATCATACAAATGAATCCCAAGATTTTCAGCCATGTTAAAAATTCCAATAAGATATGCCTCAGAGAAATATCAAGATCTATGAACAAAGCATCAAACTAAGCTAGAGGCATAATGACATACAATCAGATAATCACAACTTGCTATAAAGTGCTATGTGTGTGTGTTGTGCTCACAGATAAACTTAACAGAGGTGAAGATTCCACATGCTATACTTCTTAAGAAAGAAAACTGAGGTTTCAAATCAAGAACTATGCATATAAATGAAGCAACAACTACTCCAACATAGCAGTACAAGCTAAGGTTCAACAAAGGGTTTATTCTGCTTTATTTTACTCATGAGGGCGATTTTTACACTTCCCGCGGTGTTTACTGATTTTTTTATATATAACCCATGACTATTCAATGTCTCATTCTATTAGGCTAAACAGTGCTACCCCTTATCGAGCTTTCAACCAATGACTCCCAAACCATTTAGGCTTTAGGGCACTAAGTGTAGAGAAACTCCCTCGGGCGTACTTACTCAAGTAACAAAGGTCACGAAACAAGACTAACCACGGTGCTTTTTTTTTATTTCATTTTTCTTTTATTTTATATATAGATAGCAAGTATACCTAATGCGTTCCCAAAACTTGATTTTCTGTGTTTTATGGTCATCACTCACTTTCTACACGATTCTATCATTAAAAAAATGTTTTCCTCTCAACAGACAATCATGTTCATCTTAACCAACAAGCAAATAGGAACACTATCGTGCTACCCGGTAACATCTAAACAACATGCATGGATCACATCATGTATAAAATAATAACTAAGCTAAAGTTATCAATCAGGTTCAAAAATCTATCAAATTTCTATGTCATCATTGACCAAATTGAAATTCAACAAACTAAAAACCTGGGATTATGCTATGTCATGCAACTAAACAGATACTAAGCAAACAAAAAGAAATTTTTTTACTGAAAAATTAAACTAATGCAATTAACATTCAATTAAACTATATACCACATTAAATTACACTATATGATGCAAACTACTGAATAAACCCAATACCCCCAAACTTCAAGTATTCATTGTCCTTAATGAAGGTAAAGGGTAAGGAAACTCCCCTATATGTCGGCATGGCCACCCTCCTTAGGTGGAGAATCTGGTGGCGGGTATGGCACGGCTAAACCAAAGACTAGCCACTCCACTAGCGTCCCCTGCTGAGCAAATGCTTCAGCCAAAGCTCTAAACATTCCATTCACAAACACTGAGAAGTTGTTGTTCAGCGCGTCTACCTTCCTCTCTAATCGCCTCATCCTGGGATCATTAGCCTTTGAAGTGGTAGGAGGGGTGGCAGCTCACTGTGGAGATGGCACTAGCGCTGAAGCTGACAGAATAAAACCCTCACCCCGAGGATGTGTTGTGCCACCAGCCCAATCATCGAACTTATGAGTAGTGACATGTGTGATATCCTGGCTAGGAACTTGAACTTGATCATCCTCCCAGTCTACTCCGACTTTGGCACATAAGTTGTGACGCCCCCAAAATAGGTATACATCACCCATTCTGAGTTGTCAATACATGGTACAGAAACAACTACAACTTTATTATTACAACAGTAAAACTGTGAGTTTAAATACAAATATTATCTTCTAGACAATATTTATACTCACATAAATCCTCATCACATTTATTGATACATTATTTTACAAAATGGTGAGGACTACTAAACAATCCTTTCTAAAACCTTCATTCCATACCCCAGGCTAAATACTATCTTATATTCTAGCCTCCCGAGAAGAATGGAACAAAAGGAAAAGGGTGAGCTCAACTAGCTCGATAAAGAATATTATGACTAAGATAATATACAACAAATTATCGTTAGTCTTCAACAGGAAAAATCGATAGAATACAATAGACAACAAGTTTCAGATCAATATTACGCATGAAATAATAATTCATAGAAGAGTTACGTAGAGAATGAAATCTACTATAATCTATGAATTTAATAGTCCATCATCAATATTTTATCCTGTAACATCAATCAATATTCATCTCAAATCAAATATTCATCTTTTTACTACTGAAGCCAAAGATATTCATCAATCGGTCATATTCATCTCAACACTGTTCATCTTTGCACTAAAGGCCAAAGATATTCATCGATCGGTCATATTCATTTAAACACCGCTCATCTTTTTTACCTACGGTGCCAAGATATTCTTCGAAAATCATTCATCTTTTACACTACTGGGCGAAAGATATTCAATAATATCATCATTTAAGGCGAGGGATGATGAAAAATATTTTTTAAAGAATCGAATCCGGTGAAACAAAATGACAAGGATTAAGGATTAATGATTCGTACTTTGTTTTATCCATATCCAACAATACCTCAAAAATAATCACGGTGGTGTAAAATTCAAGAATGATCAAAACATGGATACTGATCAAAGCTAGTATCCAAAATAGATATTTTGAACGAAAAGAAGAAATTTTATTTTTTAGATGAATAGTCTTGGTATCGTGAATAGTCTTGATATCGTGAATAGTCTTGATATCGTGAATAGTAACTCAGACACCAAAAGATAGAAATTCCACAAAAAAAACATTTTCACGCTTAATGAATAGTACTCGTGAATAGTAACTTCGTGAATAGTAACTCATGAATAGTAACTTCGTGAATAGTAACTCATGAATAGTAACCCCGAGCATGAAAAAGTTCTAAATTTGATAAAAACTTGGATCAACATTTCAAAGATAATGATATTGAAGAAATAATATCATTCTGAAAAAATAATATCCCTTACCTCAAAGAATCGATTGCTTGGAAGGAAAGGTCGGAAGTGATCTTTGAATGAAACTTGTCTTGACAATGAACTCTCAAAGTATCTAAATACTCACAAAATACGCTCAATAATATAGAGAGAAGAGAGAAAACTTTGTTTACGGTGTGATTTTCAATTCTAACTTAGCCCTTCTATTTATAGGAAAATGTTAGCCATAGAAGCGCAGACTTGACTCCACTACACGATGGCTTTACACCGCTACTATTGCCACCCACCACATTTGAAATAAAATTCAGCACATTTCTTCACCAACCACAAGTGGGGCCCACTCAATTCTAGAATTTTCCACCAAAATCAATTATAACCCTAATTTCCGAATCGAGACACCTCTTAAAATTCATAACAAATCATTCGTGCATTTTTAACGGTTCAAAATTTGTGGACATATACTCAACTTATGTATGTATAACATACCCAAAAATTACCACAATCCAAAGGTCGGATTAAAAATTATAATCCCATGAATATATCTCAAAACCCACGATTTAATTTTTAATACCTCCAATCTGGTAAAATCTTGATAAAACACCTCAACAATAATTTCTTCATTTATAACCACATAAATAAATCCATCATTTATATCCACATAAAATAAATATTTCTTTATCATATGAATCAATAATTAATTATTCACAAATAATATTACGAATCACAATTATGACAACGGTAGTTCCGGGAAAGGGGGCTTTCAGATAAGGATTTCTCCTTCTTGGCGCGCAATTAGGTGACCAAACCTCTCCTTGTGAGAACTTTCTAGACATTGCCAATAATGCTATCTAATAATATTATTTAAATAATATGAATTATTGATCGATAATGGAGATAATGTGCGGTGACAATTATTGAACAACGATAATATAAAATATCAACGCAATGAATTATTGAATCAATAAAATAAAATATTGAGCGATAACTACATAAAAATTATTGAGTAGTGCCTTCTTACGTAAGGATCAATAATTCAACAATCTTTATGCAATCTGGTGTCTTCTTTGTGCGACCACGCGTATTCTTGTATTTTAACCAAAGGGTATTCAAACAGATCTTACTTGATATGAACTTCTACCGTTATTTTTAACCAACTTATATTTGTCGTTTTCTTCATCCAATCGCTTTTTAGTTATGGGGCCCTACATACATTTTACTTGTGTCGTCATACGAATATTCACAAAGCGATGCGAATATTCCACGACCAAACGAATATTCCCAACAAAATGAATATTTTATAACCACTTGCTTATTTTGAAATATTTGCGTATTTAACCCTTAACTATCCACATTAATCAAATCAACCCTTACTATTTCAAAATAATAAATAAAGGAAATTCCTTTTTATTTAAAAAAATTTCGGGGTCTTACATAAGTGGGCTACGACTGATGCATGAGGGATACTGCCCATGGTGCTCCCCCTCATATAACGTAGCATCTTCTGATAGTGAAGGTGGCCCAAAGAATTATGGCCCTCTCAACTGGTATGTCGTGCTAGTTTGTAGATGACATCAATTTAGCACAAATAAACAGGTTCCAAGCCTTCGCGTATCTATTAAGCACTGCACTAGGAAATTTGGTGGGTATGTTTGTGCCTTGTTTGTAATTCCACTTAGTGCCCGGCACACACAAGTCCTCGATCACCCGCTCTAAATTAGTCTCGAACCTCTCTGCTACTACCCAATTTGCATGGCCAGCTGGAGGTTCAGGAAAACTGAACACTTCATGTATCGCCTGAGGGCAATAATAAACCTGGCAGCCCCTGACAAAAGATATGCCACTCTGAGTTTCTTTGGCATTTACGTAGAATTTACGCACAATGGCCATTGGGGCATGCACAGGAGTTTCTACAACCCCCATCCAACATCTCTCCCTGATCATCTCAAGCATCTGGCCATCATCCCTTCCTAGCTTCAAACCCCGTTCCTTGATAAAAGTCTTTGCCACAATTATATATTACTCATTCTGAGCCTCAAGATTGACAAATTTGGTGAGGTCTACAACGTCTTCATCCTGACTACTGCTGGAAGAAGACTTAGGAGTGCATTAGTGTGCTCTTTTTGGTACCATGAGTATTGATAGAGAAGATGCTTGTAAACCCTAACTATGATCGTAAAAGAAAAATCACCCCCAAATTGGAACTCTTGTATGCACAAACTGAATCAACCCCAAATCAGCCTTTGTATGCTATGAACAAACCTTAAACAACTGAAGAAGAATCCCCCAAACTTGATTTATGACTAAAGGTGGAAATCTTCTGATAGCTTTGATATAGGGTGACTTGCAGAGACCGATTAGGAGAGGAGATTGGGAGTTGTAGTTGGCAAGTGTATGTGCATGCATATGAAGTAGGAGAAGGAGAAGTGCTTTTTGTTTCGTAATGGACTCTATGAAATCTCAACTAACTGATATAATGTGTAAGGACTGGGTCAAGTTTTTAGGCATTTATAACTATGCGGACCCAAACTTCGAAGCGCTGATCGCGTCGGTCTTAGCTTTATCGATAAGCGCCATGCTAGCGCTACTGGACTTATCTGCACAAACCGATTTGGCGTGGGTGCGCTGGGCTTGTTCATAGAGATGGCATGGCCGCGCCTCCCTGAGCCCAAGACTGATTCTTTTCTGCATTAAAGAAGGCATAAGCAGCAACTGATATTCACTAACTAACCTGTATACATAACATTCACAAAAATGAGATATACATATTCCTATAACAAAATTGAACTGTATAAAGTGTATGTATGATGTATACCCAAAAATTCTATATATGTAATAGCTACCAAAAAGATATGTGCATTAAGCTCCTACTCAAAATTGGTTCCCAAAATTTTCATGACTTCAAGAATTAAACATGGGGGGAAATAAGAGAGATATGAAATTAGAATTAAATAATAGGGAGAAGTAGAGATATATGTAACTGGGAATTAAACAGTAGGGAAAAATAGATATGAGCAGATAGAATTAAACAAGAGGGAGAAAAGAGATGATGCATGAAGAATTAAATAGGAGGGAGAAGAGAGATGATGGGGTGCCTCCCATCGAGCGCTTGTTTATAGTCCATTAGCTTGACTATCTCTGCCTTGGTCATATTTTTTTAAATGATTGAGGTGACCTTCTGTCTATCGACCTCACCTCTATAATAATGCTTCAGCCTCTGTCCATTTACCTTGAAGGGTTTTTCTGGGTATTTGTTGAAAATCTCAATTACACCATGTGGAAATACTGTCTTCACTGTGAAAAGGTTCTGACCACCTTGATTTGAGCTTTCCTTGGAAGTCTAAGTCTAGAATTAAATAACAGTACTGCTTACACTGGCTCAAATTTTATTTCCATGATTCTGCGATCATTCCACCTTTTCACTTTCTCTTTGTACAATTTTGAATTTTCATAGGCTTAATTACAATCTGAATTCATCTAACTCATTGAGTTGGAGAAGGTGTTTCTCCCCTGCAGCCTTCAAATCAAAGTTTAGCTTCTTGATCGCCCAATATGCCTTATGTTCAAGCTCTATGGGAAGGTGACAAGCCATCCCATACACTAGCTGAAATAGCGACATACCCATTGGTGTTTTGTAAGCAGTCCTATACGCCAATACTACATCATCCAGCTTCAAAGACCAATCTTTTCTCGTGGGGCTCATAATCTTTTCCAATATTCTCTTCACCTCACGGTTTGCCACCTCTGTTTGGCCATTCTTTTGGGGGTGGTAAGTTGTAGCTACTCGATGATTCACCCCATATTTAGCCAACAATGTTGTAAACTGGCGATTGCAGAAATTGCTACCTTCATCGCTTATGATCGCCCTAGAATTCCTGAACCTTGTGAATATGTTCTTGTGAAGGAATCTCAGAACCACCCTAGCAACATTTTTAGGAAGGGCTACCACTTCCACCCATTTAGACACGTAATCAACTGTCAGAAGGATGTACAAGTTTCCACATGACGAAACTAAAGGCCCCATAAAATTTATTCCCAAGACATCGAAGATCTCAACCTCGAGGATTGTATTCAAAGGCATTTCATTTCTTTTCGATATGTTTCCTACCCTCTAACATCTATCATATCTCTGCACAAAACTGAAAGCATCCTTGAAGAGAGTAGGCCGATAAAAACCTGCCTGTAAAACCTTGGTCGCTGTTCTTTCTCCCTCATAATGACCTCCATTAACTAACGCGTGGCAATCCTATAACATACTCTCCGTCTCATTATATAGAATGCACCTTTTAATCATTCTATAAGCACATTTCTTGAACAAGTATAAGGTTTATCCCAAATATACCATTTAACATCGTGGAGAAACTTCTTCTTTTGATGTCCAGTCAAATCAGAGGGAATAATATTGCTCACTAGAAATTTTTCATAGTCCGCGAACCATAGCACTTCACCTTTCACCACAAATAATTGTTTATCTGGGAAGGACTCATTGATCATCACTTTGTCATTCGCATCCCTTCCCGGATTCTCTAATCGAGATAAGTGGTCAGCCACTTGGTTCTCAGTCCCTTTTCTATCTTTGATCTCTAAGTCAAACTTGTAAGATCCCGAAATTTTTTTAAATAAAAAGGAATTTCCTTTATTTATTATTTTGAAATAGTAAGGGTTGATTTGATTAATGTGGATAGTTAAGGGTTAAATACGCAAATATTTCAAAATAAGCAAGTGGTTATAAAATATTCATTATCGTTAAAGGGAATATTAGTTTGGTCGTGGAATATTAAATGCTTGTCGGGGAATATATTCGCATTGACGGCGTAGCTTGACCATGTGTGGGCCCCATAACTTGAAAGCGATTGGATGAAGAAAACGACAAATATAAGTTGTTTTTAAATAACTTGGCGTAGTTATTCACAGATTATCTTGTTGGAATACCGGTGGTTAAAACACACTAATACGCGTTGTTGAGCAATGAAGACACCAGGTATTGCACCAATTATTGATTCTTACGTGAAGGCACTACTCGATAATGGTTACGATAATTCTTTATTCGATATTTTATTGAGTTAATAATTGCTGCGTTGATATTTTATATTCTTTGTTGTTTCAATAATTGTCATTACGGTATTTTCATTATCGAAACAATAATTCATATTATCTGAATAATATTATTAGATAACATTATTGGCAATGTCTAGAAAGTTACATCAAGGAGAGGTTTGATCACCTAATTGCTGGCGCCAAGATGAAGAAATTCTTATTGGAAAGCCCCTCTTTCTGAGGAACCTGCACGGTTGTCAATATTGTGATTCTCATAATATTATTTGTGAATAATTAATTATTGATTTATATGATGAGGAAAATATTGATTTTATGTGGATATAGATGGAGAAAATTTTAAAATGACAATTGTTGAAAATTAATATTTTATCTTTTTCGATAAAATAATTCATTTAAATATATTATTTTAATAATATATTAACGGTGATATTTTTACAACGAATGGGGATATATGAGTATAAGAGGAGGAAGAGTATTTTTGTTACAATAAATGTTTAAAACATGTTAAACATGTCGGTGGAGCCCATTTATTGAATTGAAATTTGATTATAGCTTTGTAAAATCGCTTGGTTTGTGGATTTAGGTCAACTTCTATTTGGAATTTGGAAAAACTTTCTTACGCAAAGTTGTAGAGAATTGAATTTCCTATAAAAACTCGTGAGATTCAAATTTTTGATGAAAGGGCTATTTATTATGAATTATTGAAGTTAGGATTAATTGATTATCATTTTTTGGAGTTTTAAGTAACTTTTGCATGAAAAACGTTTTTGTCACTTATGGGACATGTGTTAGTGGTTGATTTCAGCTGATGGTGTGCGTGGGAAGATGTGGAAAAATAATATTATTAATATATTAAATTTTACGCTTTGGTGTTAAGCGATTTCTATAAATAGGGTCTTGGGTTAGAATTGAAAATCACACGAAACTGAAGTTTTCTCTCTCTATATTATTGAGCGTATTCTTGTGAGTATTTTGAGTATACTTTGAGTATTGCTGAGGCGGTGCAAGTTCCTTGACCTTATACCCTTTATTTCAGCTAAATCTTGATCTTTCGAGGTAAGGGATATTATTTTTTTTTGTAATGATATTATTTCTTCAATATCATTATCTTTGAAAAATGTTGATCTGAAGTTTTTATCAAATTTGAAACTTTTTCATGTCGAGTTACTATTCATGGGTTACTATTCATGAGTTACTATTCACGAGTTTACTATTCATGAGTTCTTATTCACGAGTACTATTAAGTGAAGCGTGAAGATGTTTTTGTGGAATTTCTATCTTTTGGTGTCGAGAGTTACTATTCACGTGTCTGACCTTATTCATTATACGGCACTATTCACGATATCTGGTACTATTCATAGAAAATAAAATTTCTTCTTTTAATCCAAAACATCTATTACGGATACTAACTCGATTGTATCCATGTTTTGATCATTCTTGAATTTTACACCACTATGATTATTTTTGAGGTATTTTTGGATGTGGATAAAACCAAGTACGAATCCTTAATCCTTAATCCTTATCATTTTGTTTCACTGGATTCGTTTCTTTAAAAAAAAAAATATTTTTCATCATCCTCAGTCTTAAATGATGATATTATGGAATATCTTTGGCTTGTAGTGCAAAGATGAATGATTTCTTAAGAATATCTTTGGCAGTAGTGCAAAGATGAATGATTTCTTAAGAATATCTTTGGCCCGTAGTGCAAAGAAAGATGAATGGTGTTTAAATGAACATGACCAATGATGAATATCTTTGGCACGTAGTGCAAAGATGAATATTTGATTCGGATGTATATTGATTGATGTTACGGGATAAAAGATGAGCGATGAACTTTTAAATTCATACATAGAAGATAGTAGTTTGCATTCTCTACTTAACTCTTCTAATGAATTATTATTTCCGCTATGCGAATATTGATTTAAAATTTGTTGTCTATTGTATTCTATTATATTTTTCCTGTTGAAGACTAACGATAATTTGTTGTATATTATCTTAGTCATAATATTCTTCTTGAGCTAGTTGAGCTCACCCTTTTCCTTTTTGTTCCATTTTTCTCAGGAGGCGAGAATATAGCGAGTACGAGTCGGGGTATGGAATGAAGGTTTTAGAAAGGATTGTTTAGTAGTCCTCACCATTTTTGTAAAATAATGTATCAATAAATGTGATGAGGATTTAATTGAGTATAGATATTTTCTAGAAGATAATATTTGTATTCAAACTCACAGTTTTACTGTTGTAATAATAAAGTTGTAGTTGTTTCTGTACCATGTATTTGACAACTCAGAATAGGTGATGTATACCAATTTTGGGGGCGTCACAAAACTCCTGAAGAAGAAGAATCCACCTGATCAGATGGGGTTTTATATCTTTTTTGGCTATCAAGTATCGGATCGCAACATGGTCAGTGTATACAATCACTCTTGTCCCAATTAGATAAACACGAAATTTGTCGAATGTGTATACCACCGCTAAAAGCTCTTTTTTTGTGGTAGTTTAATTCAACTGGGCGTCAGTCAGGGTCTTGCTAGCATAGTAGATAACATAAAAGATCTTGTCCCTGCACTGGCCAAAAATGGCTCCCACAGCAAAATCGCTTGCATTACACATCAACTCGAATGGAAGAGTCCAATCCGGAGTTGTAATCACGGGTGCCGTAGTCAACTTCTTTTTTAAATGCTCAAAAGCAGCCAGACATTCCTCATCAAATCTAAACTGGACATCTTTTTCTATTAAACTGCAGAACGACTTTGTAATCTTTGAGAAGTCCTTGATAAACCGATGATAAAAGCCTGCATGTTCAAAGAAGCTACGGACCCCATTCACAGAAGTATGTGGAGGTAAGTTCTCGATAGTTTCCAATTTTGCTCTATCAATCTCTAACCCTTTCCTTGAAACTTTATGTCCCAAAATAATACCTTCTTGTACTATAAAATGGCACTTCTCCCAGTTTAGAACTAGATTAGTTTCAACACACCTTTTCAGCACCATCACCAGATTCTCCAAACATAAGTCAAAAGAGTCTCCAAATACTAAGAAATCATCCATGAAGACTTCAACATTTTGCTCAACCATATCAGAGAAAATGGCCATTATGCACATCTGGAATGTAGCCGAGGCATTGCATAGACCGAAAGACATCCTTCTGAAAGAAAATGTACCATATGGACAAGTGAACGTAGTCTTCTCTTGGTCTTCCAAGGCTATCACTATTTGATTGTATCCATAGTAACCATCTAGAAGGAAGTAATACTCATGATCTGCTAACCTATCCAGCATTTGATCAATAAATGGGAGAGGAAAATGATCTTTCCTTGTAGTTTTGTTTAGTCTGTAGTAGTCCATGTAGATCCTCCAACCCATAACAGTTCTGGTAGGTATTAGCTCATTGTTTTCATTGGATACCTTTATCGTACCCCTTTTTTATTTTTGCGCACCGGCTCACCCAAGAGTCATGCGAAATAGATGATCTCGACATCTAACCACTTCAAAATCACTTTCTTAACCACTTCCTTCATGATAGGATTCAACCTTCTCTGTTGTTATACTGATGGCTTACTATCATCTTTCAGAAGGATTTTGTGCAAGCAAAATGAGGGGTTGATCCCCTTGATGTCTGTTATAGTCCATCAAATTGTTGATTTAAACTCTTGCAGCAATTTATCTTCCTGACAAGATGTTATTGCAACAACAATTATAACAAGCAACTTTGAAGATTCACTTAAAAATGTGTACCTTAAATGATTTGGAAGGGGTTTAAGATCAAGGTTGGGAGGCATCTCAAGAGAAGGCTTGAGTCGATCTGATGTCTCCCCTATAAGTCTGAGTGGCTCAATGGGAATCTTAAATTTTCGCATATGTGGTGTTGTGTCAAGAATTTGCACATACTTTATAACCTTAGTATCTTCTATATCAGATTCTCCTAGTATATCACTCTTCAATAGTTCAATGTCAATCAAATTTCCAGCCTCTTCATTTAATACTCTGTCGACTACATCGATCTGGAAGCACTCTTCTTCGTCATTGGGAAACTTCATAGCTTTAAAGACATTAAAGGTTACCTCTTGGTCTTGGAATCTCATGGCCAGTTCTCCTTTTTGTACATCTATGAGTGTTCGCCCAGTGGATAAAAAAGGTCTCCCAAGGATGATCAGTATGTCTCTGTCCTCTTCATAGTCCAAAATGATAAAGTCGGCTGGGAAGATAAGCTTGTCTACTTTGACCAAGACACCTTCTACAATACCTCTTGGGTATGTGATGGATCTATCGGTAAGCTGCAATGATATATTTGCCAGCTTTGGAGCCGCCAATCCCAACTGAGTGAATACCGACGGAGGCATCAAGTTTATACTTGCCCCCAAATCTCATAGGCATTTATTTAAAGAAAGCTTTCCAACGGAGCATGGTATTGTAAAACTACCTTGATCTTTAATATTTTGAGGTAGCTTACGCTGCAACACTGTACTGCACTCTTCTGTCAAGGCCAGTGTCTCATAATCCTCTAATCTCTTCTTCCATGATAGAATGCCTTTCATAAACATCATGTAGCTTGGCATTTGTTCTAAAGCCTTTGTGAATGGTATGTTGATTTGCAGTTTCTTAAAGACCTCCAAGAACTTAGCAAACTGTTTGTCTTCTCTTTGCTTTTGAAGTCTCTTTGGATAAGGAACAGGAGGGTAAACAAGTGGTGGTGTGGTTGTGGCTTTCTCAGCCAACTCCTTATAATCTGTCTCGACTACTCACTGCTCAGAACCCCCATCAGATAAGCCATTCTCAGAACTCACTGCATCATGGCGCGGGCGCGCCAGCCTACAACTCTGCAGTTTATTTTCCTAATCTCAATGTAATGGCTTGACATTGCTCTTTCCCTTCCCTTCTTGGATTGGCTTCAGTATTACTCGGCATATCTCCTTGCGGTTTATTGTTTAACATGTTGGCCATTTGGCCCATTTGAGTCTCCAAATTCTTAATGGTCACCGCTTGGCTCTTTATCATCACTTCAGTGTTCGCCATGTATTTCAACATCATTTCTTCCATCTCTGACTTCTTTTCTGGTTGAGGGGCAGGAGGTGGAGGATGTTGGTGTTGTTGTTACTGAAATCTAGGAGGGTAAGTGATAAGTAGGTTTTATACCTACTTATTGGAGATCAATTCAGGAGAATTATGCTCATCTCAAGTAGATTTTACTATGTTTTTATGCATTTTATGTTTGTTTAGCATTTCTTGTAGTTGAACTCCTAAGGCAAGGAAAGATGTGGATGAGCATGGTGACACGAGCTAACAAGGACTATGCATGATGGACATGGGTAGATGAGGAACTAAAGCAGTGGATGCGTGTTATGCAGAAAAGGCAAGATAAAGGAAAGACAACGAACAAGTAACAGCAGTAGCAGAACATCAGAGGACAGGACACAGAAGCAGTGCGGCCGCGATGCTAAACAAGCCAATTCTCGCGTGCCCGCGTTACTTGTTTGCAGAAGTTAAAATTTCACCTACGCGCAGTCGCGCCTAAAATAAGAAGGAAAATCGTGCGCCCGCGCTAAAGCCTCGGCAGACATACACATATCATGCGCCGCGCGCCTCGCATGCTTTTATCTTTGGGATCACGCATC
The DNA here is from genome assembly GCA_020205615.1 of Panax quinquefolius. Taxonomy (NCBI): domain Eukaryota; kingdom Viridiplantae; phylum Streptophyta; class Magnoliopsida; order Apiales; family Araliaceae; genus Panax; species Panax quinquefolius. The sequence continues at coordinate 40,968,056 of CM035161.1, forward strand.
ACGGTAGCGCCATGAGTCCTCCAAGTTTATTTGTTGACTTATTTTTAAATTTGAATTTTGAGCGCTTGATCTTATCTGAACAATACTGGTTGGCACCAGACGTGTACTATTGAGTTTTTATCAGTTTTTCATCTAAGTAATTAGAGTTTTTTGAGTTGTGAACTAGTTCTAGGGAGGTTTTTGATGAAAGTTAGAGATATTCTTTATCCTCTCTTTAATTTAGTTATTGAATAATTAATCATTTCATTTCCTGGAGATTATTGGTGATTTGGAACAGCACATTGGAATAGATTTATGCAATTGGGTTTAATCAATTCTCTTTCATCTCTCATATGTGCTATTTAATCCCATGTGTTACTACAATCCCATAATGGTTTTTGGTTCAGAAATGAACTAAACTCCATTATGGGATTCTAACGGATTTTGATATGTAGTCTATAATTATATGCCTGATTGTTTGATTGTATGCTTATCATTGGATTATCTATTATGATTGAGCGTAATGAATGAATGATTGATCACCCTTCATCTTATATACTTATATGGAATTGAAAAATGAAATATGAGTATGGTTAGAATCATAATAGCATACGTTTATGAGGCTGAGATGTTTAGCTTTATACTTCATGACCCAGATAGAAATATATTGTTTCACCGTATGTAGTAATGTAAGAGCCTGCGCTTTAATTCATTATTGCTGCAATTTCACATAGACATATAGTGATTTTGGTAATATTGTTGATTGCATGATTTCTATCAAATGTGGAGGTTATGTAAATAGGTCATAATTCATTGAAAAATTGTTATGTCTACCTTTGTGCTCTTGGCTAATTTTCCATGATGAATATATAAGCTTACATGATGGTAATGATTAGATGAAGTATGAAATGAAGTTAGAATCCCATTCTTTCCAAATTTGATTCATTATTTTAGTATTATATTTTTTTTTCATTAGTTGAGTTTAGTTTTACTTTAAATTGTGAGTATTCGTTTAAGCATATGAAAACAGTGATATGATTGATGTATGATATTTTAGATTTAAAACTTTTCTTTGTGGATCGACACTTTTCTTACTTTATACTACTTGTTGACCCATGTATGCTTGCATGAGTTAGAGTCCTTTTATTAAAACTAAAAAGGAGGCAACAAGTTTTTGGCTCTGTTGCCGGGGAAAGGTGTTTAACTTTATTATTATTATCATCAATTTTAAGCTAAATTTGTATGACTTAGACAAATCTAATCTTACCTTATTTCTATTTTTGTTTTTGTTTGTGTTTCAGGTACTTGTATATATTTTATGCACACGCGGTCATCCAATTTTGAGTTGACACCTGCTCAGGATAACATTAACGGAAGAGGTTGGAAAACAAGAGTGCGTAGAAATTTACAAGCAGCTTTAGAGACCACAACATCTAACATGGCAGCAGAAGAGTTAAGAGAGGAGCACATGGCATTGAGAGGTTATTCGATGTCGAAAATCAATGGATTGCAGTCAAGTATAGTCAGGCCAGCTATAACAGCCAACACTTTTGAGATAAAGTCGGGAACTATTCAAATGGTGAAAAATTCGGTACAATTTGGGAGTGCTGCTACAGATGATCCGAATGAGCATCTATTAAGTTTCATTGAGATATGTGACACCTTCAGATACAACGGGATGACAGAGGATGCAAGAAGTCAAGGCCTATTGTGGATGGCTTCACTCTTTACCTTCAAGATCTATCACAACATGGGAGGACCTAGCACAGAAATTCTTAGCCAATTTTTTTCCAATGGCCAAGACTGCGAAAATGAGGACAGCAATTTCCCAGTTTGAGCAGCAATAGGGTGAATCTCTATATGAAGCTTGGGAAAGATACAAGGAGATGCTAAGGAAGTGTCCACACCATGGCATGCCGGATTGGATGGTGATTAATACGTTCTATAATGGATTGGGATGGAAGTCAAGGCCTATTGTGGATGCAGCTGCAGGAAGAGATTTATGGGCGAAGAGCTATAAAGAGGCCTATAATCTTATTGAGATGATGGAAGCAAATGAATTCTAAAATCCTACAGCCAGGATGCCATAGCCCAAAGTTGCAGGTTTGTTAGAGGTTGATGCTATCACTCAATTGTCAGCACAGATGGCATCCATGGCAAAGAAGATTGATTCTTTATGAGACTAAAAGCGAAAACAGATTGCTTTTGTGTGTGAGATATGTGCAGGGTCACATTCAACTAACCAATGTGCTATCAGTTCAGAGTCTGTACAATATGTGAGCAGCTACCAGAAGGATCAAGGTCAATTTTAGAATACATACAACTCCAACAACCGCAACCATCCAAATTTCAGTTGGTCGAATAACCAAAGAAATCAACAAAGTCAGTTTCAACCACAAAATCAATTTCAGTCACAATCATCTTAGCAACAATTTTCACCAAGACCACCCTATCCACCTGGATTTTCTCAACAACAATATCATCCACCACCTGTACCTCAGCAAGAAAAGAAGTCAGAGATGGAGGAGATGATGATGAAGTACATGGCAAATACTGAAGTGATGATTAAAATCCAAGCAGTGGCTATCAAAAACTTGGAAACTCAAATGGGTCAGATGGCTAGTATGATTAACAACAGACCACATGGTTAATTGCCAAGTACAACAGAGGCCAATCCAAGAAGGGAAGGGAAGGAACAATGTCAAGCAATTACACTTAGGTTTGGAAAACAAACAGTAGGAAATCATCATGGCGCTACCTGCCCCACTTTTGAAAAGGAAGAGCAGCGCCACATATGGTCATGAAAATGTATCTGAGGAGAATTTGAACAATGAAGGTTCAGAACAGCAGCAAGAAGAGAAGAATAAAGAAGGAAGACAAGCAATTTAGTAAGTTTTTGGAGGTATTTAAAAAGCTGCAGATCAACATACCCTTCACTGAGGCATTGGAATAGATGCCTAGTTATGCAAAGTTTATGAAGGGTATCTTGTCAAGGAAGAAGAGGTTAGAAGACTTTGAAACATTAGCCTTGATGGAAGAATGAAGTGTAGTGCTATAACACAAATTACCTCCAAAGCTAAAAGATCCGGGCAGTTTCACGATACCATGCACAATTGGAAAGATGAGTTTCAGCAAATGTTTGTGTGATCTTGGGGCAAGTATCAATTTGATGCCCTTGTCAGTATTCAATCAGTTGTGATTGCCAGCTCCAAGGCCGACAAATATTTCATTACAACTAACTGATAGGTCTATCACTTATCCACGAGGGATTGTGGAAGATGTACCGGTTAAAGTGGATAAATCCATCTTTTTGACTGATTTCATCATATTAGACTATGAAGTAGACAGAAGTATACTAATCATCCTTGGAAGACCATTCCTAGCTATAGGAAGAACCTTGATAGACGTTCAGAAAGAGGAACTAATAATGCGAGTTCATGATCAAGAAGTTACTTTCAACGTATTCAAGGTAATGCAATTTTTGACAAAAGATGAGGAATGCTTCAGCGTTGATTTGGTGGAAAAGATTATAAATGATGAAGTAGAGAGCTTGGTGAATCAAGAACCTTTGAGAAGTGCTATTATAAGACCCCAACTTTTATGAATAAAGATTAATTTCTCTCGAAATATATTTTTGAATATTATGGTGTGGATATAATATAATGTTATAGTTGTGGGTAATATTTACAAATTTTGCAAAGGTAAGCAAGTGGTTTATAATATTCGATTTGTCGGGGAATATTCGTTTTAGCGAGGAATATTAAATGCGACGGAACAATCATTGGTGGATCCCACAATGAAGTATTATCGTAATTAGAAAATGATGAATTATCTTTTTATAAAAATAACGGTGGAAGTTTTACTGGTTAAACCGCTTTGAACTACCCGTAGTAAAAGTAATGCTGATGTCTGGCGTGGTTACATAGTAGCACACAGGTATTTATTATTGATGCTTACATGAGAAGTCACTCAGTTATACTCAATTATTGCTACAGTAATTGCTGCATCATATCTCTCATACTATTGATTCGATTATTATCAGTATCATCTACATTATATGATATATTATTAAATCAATAATTGAGACGACAAAGTTATTCATATTATTAAATTGCAATATTTACAATGTCTAGAAGTTCATCGAGGAGAGGTTTGGTCATCTAATTGCGCGCATGATAAGGAGAAATCCTTATCGGAAAGCCCCTCTTCACAGGGAGCGACACAGTTGTTGTTAAATATTGTGAGTTATAATATTAATGATGAATAAGTTTGTGTTGATTAAAAATGAAATTGATAGTTCCATTGTGTTGGAATTATTAGTGTTAGTGGAAATCGACATTTATTTCGATATTAATTGATGTCTGGAAGTTTTATAGACCAATCGGGTAATTAATCGGATAAATGAGCAATTAATTGCTATTAATTCACATGATTATAACTATTTGTTCACATGTGTGTACTATTGATTAACATTCTTGTACTATTAGGGGAGTTGGTGCAAGATTGATAATACTTGCATGACTAAGTTAAAATGGAGGTATAGATGGAGGTACTTATCAGTAATAATTCGTATTTTTACATGATTATAACTATTGATTCACATGATTGAACTATTGATTCACATTATTTACTATTAGGGGAGGTGGTGCAAGTTTGATAATACTTGCAGGACTAAATTAAAAATGAAGAAAAAGAGGAAGGTATTATACTATAATATTTCGAGCCCCAAAACGTGCAAGTATCGAAACTATATTTTCCTATAATAGAAGCTCATTCTTCCTTCATTTCTCACCAATTCACTAAAGCTATAGAGCTATTATTATAGAGAGAAATTATAGAGAGAAAGAAGAAGATAAGTCTGCTACCTCTCTACTCCAGTATCCAGTTTCTTTCTAAGGTAAGGGGTATTATTTCTTTTGTATCCATGAAAAGAGCTTCTGTTATTCCATTCTTTATTATTATGTTGAATAACTTTTGCTACATCTGATACGCATATATATGGTGAAATTCTTTTGTTATTCCATTCTTTATTATTACATTGGATTATCCCGCTCTCATTCGGATTCACGCTAGACACGGTTCCATTCTTTATTATTCTCGTTGGAATAACTCATGCATGCGATCTATCGCATGCGTGGTGAATTCTTTGTTATTCCATTCTTTATTATTCTGTTGGAATATCCTGTCCGTGTGGATTACGCTAGACCTGGTTCCATTCATTATTATTCTGTTGGAATAACATGTAAGACCCCAACTTATTATAAATGAAATTAAATTTCCACTATTTATTATTTTGAAATAGTAAGGGTTGATTTGATTAATGTGGTTAGTTATTGGTAAAATGCGCAAATATTTCAAATAAGCAAGTGGTTAGAAAATATTCATTGTTGTCGGGGAATATTTGTTTGGTCGTGGAATATTCTTGCTATCGGGGAATATTCGTACGACGGCGCAGCCTTGTGTGGGCCCCATAACGGAAAGCGATTGGATGAAGAAAACGACAAATATAAGTTATTTATAAATAACGACGTAGTTGTTACCATTAATACTATTGGAATACCTGGTGGTTAAAACACAGTAGCACACGGTATTGCACCAATTATTGATTCTTATGTAAGAATACACTACTCAATAATTGTTACAGTAATTACTGTTTAATATTTTATTTTATTGATTCAATAATTGCTACGTTGATATTTTATATTATTGTTGTTTTAATAATTTTCATTACACAGTATTTTCCTTTATCGAATCAATAATTCATATTATTTGAATAATATTATTAGATAACATTATTGGCAATGTCTAGAAAGTTACATCTAAGGAGAGGTTTGGTCACCTAATCATGCGCTTGAAGAAGGAGAAATCTTTATTGAAAGCCCCTCTTTCCTGGAACTACCGGTTGTCGATATTGTGATTCTGTAATATTATTTGTGAATAATTAATTATTGATTTATATGATAATGAAAATATTCATTTTATGTGGATATAGATGGAGAAAATTTTAAAGTAACAATTGTTGAAAAATTGATATTTTATCTTTTCTGATAAAATAATTCATTTAAATATATTATTATATTTAATAATATAATAATGGTGATATTTTTACAATGAATGTGGGATATATGAATATATGAGGAGGAAGAATATTTTTGTTGCAAAAATTGTTTAAAACATGTTAAACATGTCTGTGGGCCCATTTCTTGACTGAAATTTGATTATAGCCTATAAAATCGTCCGTATGTGGATTTCGGTCAATTTCTGTTTGGAATTTGGAAAACCTTTCTTCTGCAAAGTTGTAGAGAATGAAATTTCCTATGGAAAGGATATAAGGTTTGAATTTTTCTGATAAAAAGGCTATTTATTATGAATTATTGAAGTTTCGTAGTTCCAAAATAATTGATTTTTGAAAGTTTTAATTATTTTTAATAACAAAAATGTTTTTTTTTGTTTTTGTAATTAGTGGTGGCGGAATTCAGATGGTCAAGGTGGGCGTAAGAATTTAAATAAATAATATTAATATTTTATTAAATTTTCTACTTTAGTGTTCTAAGCAATTTCCTATAAATAGGGTGCTTAGGTTAGAATTGAAAATCAAACCAGAAACTGAAGATTTCTCTCTCTATATTATCGAGCGTATTCTTGTGAGTATTTTGATACTTTGAGTGTTTATATCTGATCAAGTTCCTTTCAAAGACTATATCCAAAGATTCCAAATGTATCTTGTCTTTTTTTCGAGGTAAGGGATATTATTATTTTTTAAATGATATTATTTCTTCTAATATCATTATGCTAGAATATTGGTAAGATTTTTCTTGTGAAATTCTTGTCTTTTAGTATCGGGGTTATTATTCACGTATACGGCACTATTCACGTATACGACACTATTCACGAATACGGCACTATTCACAGAAAAATAAATTTTTTGTTTTTTTGTCCAAAATATCTATTATAGATACTAGCTTTGATTGTATCCATGTTTTGATCATTCTTGAATTTTACTTCACTACGGTTATTAATGAAGTATTTTTGAACTCGGATTGTTTAAAGTACGAATCCTTAATATTTGTCCTTTTGTTTCACTGGATTCGTTTTCTTTAAAATATTTTTCATCATCCTCATTCCTAAATGATGGTATTACGGAATACCTTTGGCCTATAGTGCAAAGATGGTTGATTTTCTTATGAATATCTTTGGCCCGTAGTGCAAAGATGTACAGGTGTTGAGATGAACATGACCAACTGATGAATATCTTTGGCCTGTAGTGCAAAGATGAATATTTGATTCAAGATGTATATTGATTGACGTTACAGGGATAAAATATTGATGATGGACTTTTAAATTCATAGATAATAGTTGTAAGACCGCAACTTTTTGAATAAAGATGAATTTTCTATAATTATCATTTTAAATATTATGATATAATGTTATAGTTGTGGGTAATAATTATAAATTTTGCAAAATACGCATGAGTTGTTATATAATATTCGATTGGTGGGGAATATTCGTTTTAAGCGAGGAAATATTAAATGCGACGGCACAATCATTAGTGGACCCCTATAATGTAATTATTGTTTGGATTGAGAAAACGACAAAAATATTTTATTGAAATAACGACGGAAGTTTTACCATTGATACTGTTGAACTACTCGGTAGTAAAAGTACAGTAATACACATGGTTATATAATAGCACACGGTATTGATTATCACATGAGAAGTCACTCAGTTTTGGCGTATTATTTGTACCCCCCACTTTCCCATTTTAAAAATTGTCGGTAGAAGTTATCTTAGTTTTCATTTTATATATATATGAATATATATATATATATATATAAGTATTATATATACATATATATATATATATAAAATGTTAGTGGAAGGTGGGTGGGGGGGGGGGGAAATTAGGGTGGACGGGAGGAGTATTATTAAACATATTATATTATATTATATATATATATATATATATATATATGTCAGTTTGACAAAATGGGCAGAGGGAGTAAGAGGCGTGCACGGGTCTTCCACCCGTGAATTTTTTTCTTCTTCTTCTTTCTTGCACATGTTATATATATATAATATATTATATTTTATTTAAAAGATTTTGCTTTAAATATGGACCGTCAGATTAAAGTAAATCGATCTGGACCGTTCATGAGTTAGTTACTATGCATTCCAACTTTCTATAAATAGAAGCTCATTCCTTCATTATTTTCTTACGAATTCACTGAACTCTAGAGAGAGAAATTATAGAGAGATAGAAGAAAAGTATTCTGCTACTTAATATCAAGTTTTTTTACGGTAAGGGATATTATTCTTTTGTATTCATGAAGAGAACTTCTGTTATTCCATTCCTTATTATTCTGTTGGAATAACCTGTATAAGCGGGCTACCCTATACTTGGTGACATTCTTCTATTAGTCTGTCTTTATTATTCTGTTGGAACATCCTGTCTGTACTTTACGCTGGACTTGGTTCCGTCTCTATTATTCTGTCTTTATTATTACATTGGAACATTACATTTTGTGCTTTACTGGAGGACACGTTACATTATTATTATTTTGTTGGAATAACATGTCTACATGAAAGTACCGCATGCATGGTGATTTACATTGTTATTCCATTACTTATTATTCTGTTGGAACATCCCAGCTTGGTGTGAATTTCACCGACTGGTTCCGTTATTATTATTCGGTTGAATAACCTGTCTATGCGAAGTACCGCATGCATGGTGATTTCTTTTGTTATTCCATTCGTTATATACTCAATTGGTTAAAATTTTGACTTCTATACTCCATGAAATTAGAGGAATATCCTTGATATTTGCGCTTCATCCAGTATCTTTTCATGGAAATATTCTTCTGAGCATTCTTGAATTTTACTTTACAAAGACGTATTATGTTGACAATTTGGACGTTATTAGTTCCTGAATAACTTAATTCTTGAACTTGTTTTATTGAATTCTTATATCATTGTCATCATCCTCGTGTTTATATTTTTTTGAAAGTCATCTGTGGCCTGTAGAGCATGGATGGACTTGGTATGATTATGACCAGGGATTATTCGGTGTAATCATGACCATAATGTTACAAATGATGTGATAAAAGTCCTTATTGGCCTGTAGTGCATTGATTGACAGTTGTTGGCATGATCATGATCGTTGATGAATACACAAATATCCTTGACCCATATTGCATGGAATTTGTTGTCGTGACCCTAATGAATATCCTTGGCCGTAGTGCAGGGATGATGTGGATTATTTTTTTAAGCTGAGTCTCGGCGATAAAAGTGATGAAAAACTTTTTAAATCATAAAAGATAGCAGATTTTATGCTCTACTTGACTCTTTTAATGGATTGCTTGTTCCGCTGCAGTTAAACTTGATGTCTATTGTATTTTATCAGTTTAACATTGTTGAGGACTAATGATAATTTATTCTGCGTTATCTTAGTCATAATATTTCTTGCTGGGCTAGTTGAGCTCACCCTTTCTTTCACTGTTCTCTTCAGGAAATGAGAACGTAGCTGGGACAAGTCGGGGAACGGAGTGATGTTCTGGATGATAGTGTTAGCTAGTAGTCCTCACTATTCTGTCAAATAGTGTGACAATAAATGTATTGAGGACTTATTCTGAGAGTGGATATTGTCTAAAGGAAATATTTATATTTAAACTCACAGCATGTATTTTGTCGTACCTTACACGACTGATGTATAATTAAGTTGTATTTGAATTTTGTACCATGTATTGGCGACTCAAGATGGGTGATGTATACCTATTTTGGGGGCATCACAATAGTAGATTTCATTCTCTACGTAACTCTTCTATGAATTATTATTTTCGCTGCGAATATTGATCTGAAATTTGTTGTCTATTGTATTTTATCAAATTTTTCCCTGTTGAAGACTAACGATAATTTGTTTTATATTATCTTAGTCATAATATTCTTTACTGGGATAGTTGAGCTCACCCTTTTCGTTTTTGTTCCATTTTTCTTCTTAGGAGGCGAGAATGTAGCGAGTACTAGTCGGGGTATGGAATGAAGGTCTTAGAAATCTGTTTTAGTAGTCCTCACCAGTTTTGTAAAATAATATATCAATAATTATAATGAGGACTTATTTGAGTGTTGATATTGTCTAGAAGACAATATTTATATTTAAACTCACAGTTTTTATGTTGTATTAATAAAGTGGTAGTTGTTTTTGTACCATGTTATTGACGACTCAAAATGGGTGATGTATACCTATTTTGGGGGCGTCACATAACCTGTCTGTGCGGTCTATCGCATGCATGGTGAATTCTTCTATTATTCCATTCTTTATTATTCTGTTGGAATATCATGTCTGTGCGGATTATGCATGACCTAGTTCCATTCTTTATTATTCTGTTGGAATAACCTGTCTATGTGGATTATCACATGCATGGTGAATGATCCTTCGTATTCATTCCTTATTAAATTGTGGAAATGATCTGTCTACGTGGATTACCGCATGACGGGTGAAAATCCATTTGTAGTTCATATATTCTATGATACTCATTTGGTTAAAGTTTTGGCTTCTATACTCCATGAAATTAGTAGAATACCCTTGATATTTGCGCTTCATCCGGTATCTTTTCATGGAAATATTCTTCTGAGCATTCTTGAATTTTACTCCACAAAACCGTATCATGTTGACAATTTGGACGTAATTGATTTCAAGATAAATTAACTTATAAATCTTTAAAATTTATTCTTGAACTTGTTTTATTGAATTATTATGTCATTGTCATCATCCTCATGCTTATATTGTTATGAAAGTCATCTTTGGCTTACGTACATAGATGGACTTGGTATGATTATGACCAGGGATTATTCGGTATGATTGTTAGGTTTGTAATATTCATGAACGCAATCAAATTGCACAAAATAAGCGGAAACGTGTAAAAATCAGAGTTTAAAATTTTACAAACCATATACCCGGATCATCCTTTATGTGCAATTATTAATTAAACGAAAAAGAAAGGAACAAGAATCATACCCTTGAAGATCCGAGCTTCTTCAAGTACAAGTTCACCTTCAATCCTTTTCGCATTCAACTTGAATACACCGGGTTTGGTTCCTTCCTTTGATCAACGTTAACCACCCAAGTGTTTGGCCTCTAGAGGTGATCCACCAAGGAAGAATAAGAATTCAAGAAGATGGGTATTTGGCAAAACCCTAGTTTTCTATCTCTATAGAAAATGCGTACTCTCACAACTATTGGAATTACATATTCACGTGTTGTGAAAGTGCCAACTCCCTCACCCATAATAAGACTCTTCTTATTTATAGATGTAGGCAACCCTCCTTAACAATTAAGAAATTGGGTTTTATTTAATTAATTAAATTCTTTTAATTAATTAAGCTCCCAATCTTATTAGGAATAATTAATTAAACTCTTTTAATTAATTGGCCTCCTAATCTTATTAGGATATACGAGAGTACTTTTATTAATTAATTTCCAAACTCCTTTAGAAATTAAATAATAATAATAGTAATAATAATAATAAGACTCCTCTTATTAATTTATATTTAATATTTCCAAAATATTAAATAATAAATATTAAGCTATTTAATTTATTCTATGACCATAGATTAAATTAAATATACTTTATTATTATTACGATTATGCCATTAACTTCTTAAATAATTATTTTTCCTTTTATGGTGTCACCCTTTAGGTTCTCCATATTAAATCGGTTGTGAATAAATCAATTAGAACAATTCTAATCTTATTTAAATAAATAATATTTATTCTACAATAGGGATAAGCCTCCCTAGCGATCAACGACTTTTCAAATAATATAGATTTCAACATTAATCATAAAAGAACCTTTGACTAAATAGTTACCGTACAATTCAATCCTTCCACCATACAATGTCCCAATTAAATATAAGACATGGAATTACTGTCAAGTCTTATTTTATTTAATTATATGTATTTCGATCCTTAAATGCACAATCCCAAATAATGCAAATTAGAAACACCTTTCTAATTTCATTCTGCCTTGGCCAAGGACTACTGGGTTGTCCTTTATCGAATCACATAGGACATTTCTCTTCTTTTACTAGAAGTGGTAGATTCTTTATTGATCATACATTATCTCCATGTACAACTTATTATACCCAAGCATACCCTTTGATATACCCTAAGGGTCTTAAGGAATAAGTCAAAGTATAACTCATCACACACAAGATACTATGATGATCTCAAGTCCAAGGATCACTTGTCTTACTATCACTACTGAATTCCTATTGATGCATAAATAAAACTACATTAGGTATTCCTTAGCGAGCCACATTCAGTGAACTTATTCTCTAATAAGCACCTACATACTTGCTTTAGTGTCTCCACACAAATGATCATGAGATCAATCATCTTCATCCAATGAGCAAGCAACGTATGTACCAATCTATCCGGATTCACTAATCCCCAATTTAGTAATCCAACGATTGAGAACTATTTTAGTTTTAAGCTTTCTAAGAATTTAGATCTCATTAGAATGAACATCATCATTATTCTAAAAGCATTGCTTAAAACTATGGGTTTATCACATATTATAAAACAGCATCATGTAGATAATTAAAAGCCTTTAATAAATAAATACTTTTTATTAATAAATGGAGAAGATTGTTACAAAGTATATGCTTTATCATCAAACATGATTGGCTTGTATGCATACTACTTTCAATCTCCCACTTGTACTAAAGCCAATCGTCATGGTATCTCATACTCTTCTTCTCTAAGTGACGATTATCCTGCTGTTGGATAAGCTTCAGTAAATGTATATGTAATGTTGTTCATGAGAGTCCACTATCTCTATAGTGATTTCCCATCTTTCAATGATTCTAATAATCAAATTAAAGTGCCACAACACATGTTTAGATCAAAGATGAGACTTATGAACTATTCCTAGTTCTGTATTGAACTTTTAATCCAAACAATCAACTTGCAGCTTCATTTATAGCTATATACTTTGTCTTTATCACTAAACCAACAACTCTTTGCTGTTTAGAACCTTTCCAATTTCACTGCACCACCGTTCAAGGTAACCCTTTACATTAAAGTGGATTTTCTGTCGTCTTAGTCTGTCTTAAAAACTTGAGTCTGTTAAGCCCTCTAGTTTTAATTTAGACAAACCATAAATTTTAATCACATCCTTAGTACCGGTTAAGTACTTTAAGATGTTTTTCAACATCTTCGATGATCTTCTCGAAATATGATGAGATCAACATCGGGTCTCGTATATTTCATTGCATACATGATAATTACTCATGTGATATCTCTTTTAGGAGTCTTTGGGGACTATTAAGAGAGATACACTCCATAGCTCATCAACATGAGACAACTCTTGGAGTTTGCCCTGCTAAACGACTTTAGCATCAAATGAATATACGTTCCTTGGGTTAAGTTGAGCATCCTATTAAATCTATCTATATAGATTTGTATCCCCAATTAAGATACTCTTCCCAAATCATTCATGGAGGAATGTTTAGACAACTTTATCTTAACTGATTGTATCATTGGTATGTCATTCCTTACCCATAGTATATCAACATATAATATTAGGAATGTCACAGCGCTCCCACTGACCCTTTTGTACACACTAGGTTCATTCTTATTTCTGATAAATTCAAACTTTTTTGATTTATTTCATCAAAACGAATGTTCTATGATGCATACCTCATCACCATCATCCATGATGAATCCATACCTCCCAGGTATCTTCGGTACTATTCCAAATTTATGATTCGGTTGTGGTACAATAGGTATATCTGTAGGTTCCTCTTATTTGACTTATAGTGTTTTGTGGTTCTTGAACTCTTCAAGATCTATTATCCTCCCACTAGCCCTTCAATGATAAACATCTTTATCTTAGAAGGCAACGTGTTTCGCAACAAACACCTTTTGCTAAGTAGGATTATAGAACATATACCCTAAACTTACTTTAGGATGTCCCACAAATCTGTACATGTCAAATCTTGTCCCAAGCTTATCCTTTGAAACCGTTTCACATAAGTTGGACAACCCCTTATCTTAACATACTTAAGATTATGAATCCTCCCCATCCATAACTTTTATGGAGTCTTGGGGCGGATTTTGAGGTTACCTTTTCGTAGAGATATCGCGACCATTTCTAGGACATTACCCAGAAGGATACTGGAATGTCGGTAAAATCATTATGGACCGCACCATGTCCAACAAGGTACGATTTTTCCATTCAGATACATCAATCAATTATTGCGTATCAGGATGTGTCCATTATGAGAAAACTATTTGAGATGATCTAGAAACTTATTGCACAAGTATTTATTCCTTGATCTAATCAAAGAATCTTAATACTTTGTCAATTTGTTTCAATTTTGAATTCTTTGAACCTTTCAAATAATTCACACTTGTATTTCAGTAAATACATATATTCAACTCTTTGAATGATCATCTCCTTTTCTTATACTTGTTTGTTCAATATGCAAAATTATTTTTCATGTAAGTCAAGTACACAATATCCATTAAGTAATATTCCAGTTCTATACAAAACATTATTATTATAAATAGAACAACAATTGTTCTTAATTATAATACCAAAAATCTTATTGTCCAACAATAAAATGGAAATAATGTTTCTAACAAGAACTGAAATACAATAACAACTTATTGACTTAATAGATTTGCCCGTAGGCATTGCTAAACTATAAGTTTCTATGGCTAATGTGGCAACTTTTGCTTCATTTCCTACACATAGGATTACTTATATTTGTTTAGCTTTCTACTTCTACTTGGTCCCTTCATAAATCTATATTTATGATAACCAAAGTCGGTATTCAATACCCAAGTAGAACCTTGACTTAAAGAAAATTTATTTTAAATAATGAATAAATTTGTATTTATAACCGAAACTTCACTAAGCTCCTTTGGTTAGCCTCTGCAAGATGTTTCTCGCAGTTTCTTTCCAGTGTCCAGGCTTATTGCAGTGGAGGCAAACTCCTTTGCTATCAGTATCAGTTTTGTTCTTATTATCCTTTGTTTTTGCCTTTCTATTTACCTTCTTTGAATCGTTCTTCTTTTTAGAAGATCCTTTGGCCCCTACCAGTAAGACATGATCTTTCTTGGTTGGAAAGTGACTCTCAACATTTTTCAACATGTTAAGCAAATCAGGGAGGCTGATATCTAGCTTGTTCATATGAGAAATTCACAACAATTGTGAAAGGAGTCCGGGAGTGAGTGCAAGAACAAATCTTAACTCAACTCTCCATCCATGACAAAATTCGTTGTCCTAATTGATCAATCAAATTGATTATGTTAAGGACTTTTGACTGTATTATAGTGCCATTGGTCATTCTAGATCGGAAGAGCTCCTTAGATATCTGATATCTATTAGTCCTACTTTCCTCATCATCAACTACTTGCTATGCAGGAATATAGTTAGAGCATCCATAGTTTCATGCTGATGCTGAAGCTCGTTACTCATGGATGCGAGTATGATGCATTGAGCCAACTATGCATCATCTTGCCACTTTCTAAAAGTAGCAATTTCTTCCTCGGAGGCATTGTCTGCAACCATTGCAGGGATAGGCGTATTAAGGACATAAGATAGCTTTTCAGCCATGAGAACTATTCTCAAATTCCTTAACCAATCTGAGAAATTCGGTCCAGTTAATTAACATCTAATATGTTTCGCAGTGATAGTAATTTTAGACATTGTAAAATTTTGTAAATGAATTTGTAATCAACAACATTTTAGCATACATTCTTTTATTAATTACCAAAATAAATTAGTTCTTATTTTAAATTGGTATCTCCCACTATTTTCTTCAAACTATAGTACCCTCAATATATATAGTTCGGCAATATCTAATTAAAGATATGCTAGTGAGAATAAGGATCCTATTTCAAATGTATATAGCCTTGTGGTGACACAACAAATTATATATAAATAAATAGGTAGACAACTCTTGTCAATTACATCAACTATGTAACTCCTTGTATTTTGCCTCTTAGATTATTTTGATCAAGTGGTGTTACATCCAAATCAAAATTATCCAAGTTAAGTCTAACCTAGCACTACATATATTCAAAAAAGAAAAATATCATCCTTGTGGTGACACAACAAAATAATATTGTTCAATTTTCTTTATAAGCATCAAATGTGATAAATTAACATCTTAAATACTTAATACTTGTCTTGTGGTGACACAACAAACTCATATTAAATATTTAATACTCTATTAATTTTATCATACTAGAAAGCTAACGTTCGATATTCCAAATATCTTTGAGCGCTTAGGACTTAATATAAAAAAAAATTGAGGGGTTTGTTATTAAAATGTCTCATCTTGTTTATTAGCACGCATGCATATATATATATATAAAATATGCTCGTCGTATTAATTAACATCTGAAGCATGTTTGCATAATATATAATATATATAGTATAAGCATGCACATATAGAATACTATATTCTACGGGATTGATTATGGACTTTTATTCTAGTTTGGTTCACTAGAGCCACCAAGTGAACCAAAAGGTCAAACCTTAGGGGGTGCAAGAATTAATATTTAAATATAACTATTACATTTAAACTCTGGGCTCCATTACAAACGGGTCTTCAAGCGCTCCTTGCTCCTTGATCTCCAATTCTTCAAAATTAATTCTAACTATTCCTATTACAAAACTATTTAAAATAAATAGAAAACTTGATCGTGATCGAGGGAAGTACATAGGAGGGAGATAGAATTTACATTAAGAAAAAATTAGAGAAGACAAGGTACGCAGACCCCATTTAATAAAACTCATACATTCATGCATTCAACTAAAATAAAATCCAATCACATTGGTCAATAGTCCATAATCAATCCCATTTATTATCATACACATCAACATATGCATCAATAAATAACATTCATCTCATGAATAATAAACATTCAATATATATATATTGATATCATTTAATGGGCAAATTTAGTTAGTATAAAATCTAATTTTGAATCAAAATAAACTCTTTTATTTTAATCCAAATTTAAATCAAAATAAAACTATTTTATTTTAATTTATCCAATTTTGAATAAAATAAACTATTTTATTTTAATCAAAATCTTTAATCAAAATAAACTCCTTTATTTTAATTAATTATGGAATCCAATTCCAAGTAAAAAAACTTTTATTAAAGGAAACACGGATTCTCTTTCCTATTCACAAATAAACTCTTTTATTTTGAATAATATGAAATCTTATTTCATATCTAAATAAACTCTTTTATTTGAGGAAAATATAGAATCCAATTTCAACTCCAATTAGTTATCATGGAATCCAATTCCAACTCTAATTAGTTAGCATGAAATTTAATTTTAAAATAAAAATAAACCTTTTATTTTAATTATAAAATTATTAAAAAATATTATATATATATATAATTCGCAGGAAACAAAAAAAAATTGTGAATCCTGTTAACATCCTTGAATTCCGTGCACTTGAATTTCAAAATTCATACATGCACTTGCCAAATCCTGTAACCTTTCTTTCAAATGAAATCAATCATGATTAAATGAAAGGAGACTCACGTGGTGTACCCTTATTATATATATAAATTAATCATATTAAAGAATCCTAGAATCCTGCAGAATCCTATTATAACGTGCATCACTGTAATATATAAATAATAAGGAATTACATGAACATCCCTTGTGAATCCCGACTTTCCGTGAATGACATGATAAACTTTTCAAAAAAAAAACAGTCACGAATTTCTCGAAATAATTATCACGTTTTTTTTTAAAAATAATTTTATATAACAAAATTATGCCCAATTAAATTGTTCTAAACACATATCAATATACATATCAAATCTGAACAATTAATAATTCGTATAAAGGTTTGGCTTTGATACCACTGTTAGGTTTGTAATATTCATGAACGCAATCAAATTGCACAAAATAAGCGGAAACGTATAAAAATCAGAGTTTAAAATTTTACAAACCATATACCCGGATCATCCTTTATGCGCAATTATTAATTAAACGAAAAAGAAAGGAACAAGAATCATACCCTTGAAGATCCGAGCTTCCTCAGGTACAAGTTCACCTTCAATCCTTTTCGCGTTCAACTTGAATCCACCTGGTTTGGTTCCTTCCTTTGATCAACGTTAACCACCCAAGTGTTTGGCCTCTAGAGGTGATCCACCAAGGAAGAATAAGAATTCAAGAAGATGGGTACTTGGCAAAACCCTAGTTTTCTATCTCTATAGAAAATGCGTACTCTCACAACTATTGGAATTACATATTCACGTGTTGTGAAAGTGCCAACTCCTTCACCCATAATAAGACTCTTCTTATTTATAGATATAGGCAACCCTCCTTAACAATTAAGAAATTGGGTTTTATTTAATTAATTAAATTCTTTTAATTAATTAAGCTCCCAATCTTATTAGGAATAATTAATTAAACTCTTTTAATTAATTGGCCTCCTAATCTTATTAGGATATACGAGAGTACTTTTATTAATTAATTCCCAAACTCCTTTAGAATTAAATAATAATAATAGTAATAATAATAATAAGATTCCTCTTATTAATTTATATTTAATATTTCCAAAATATTAAATAATAAATATTAAGCTATTTAATTTATTCTATGACCATAGATTAAATTAAATATACTTTCTTTATTATTACGATTATGCCATTAACTTCTTAAATAATTATTCTTCCTTTTATGGTGTCACCCTTTAGGTTCTCCATATTAAACCTGGTTGTGAATAAATCAATTAGAACAATTTTAATCTTATTTAAATAAATAAATTAAACTATTAATTTATTTAAATAAATAATATTTATTCTACAATAGGGATAAGCCTCCCTAGCGATCAACGACTTTTCAAATAATATAGATTTCAACATTAATCATAAAAGAACCTTTGAGTAAATAGTTACCGTATAAATTCAATCCTTCCACCATACAATGTCCCAATTAAATATAAGACATGGAATTCTTTGTCAAGTCTTATTTTATTTAATTATATGTATTTCGATCCTTAAATGCACAATCCCAAATAATGCAAATTAGAAACACCTTTCTAATTTCATTACACTAACCAAGGACTCTTGGGTTGTCATTTATCGAATCACATAGACATTTCTCTTCTTTTACTAGAAGTGGTAGATTCTTTATTGATCATACATTATCTCCATGTACAACTTATTATACCCAAGCATACCCTTTGATATACCCTAAGGGTCTTAAGGAATAAGTCAAAGTATAACTCATCATACACAAGATACTATGATGATCTCAAGTCCAAGGATCACTTGTACTACTATCACTACAGGAATTCCTATTGACAGACAAGTAAAACTCCATTAGGTATTCTTTAGCGAGCCACATTCAGTGAACTTATTCTCTAATAAGCACCTACATACTTGCTTTAGTGTCTCCACACAAATGATCATGAGATCAATCATCCTCATCCAATGAGCAAGCAACGTATGTACCAATCTATCCGGATTCACTAATCCCCAATTTAGTAATCCAACGATTGGGAACTATTTTAGTTTTAAGCTTTCTAAGAATTTAGATCTCATTAGAATGATCATCATCATTATTCTAAAAGCATTGCTTAAAACTATGGGTTTATCACATATTATAAAACAGCATCATGTAGATAATTAAAAGCCATTAATAAATAAATACTTTTTATTAATAAATGAATAAGATTGTTACAAAGTATATGCTTTATCATCAAACATGATTGTCTTGTATGCATACTACTTTCAATAATCATGACCTGTAATGTTATAAATGATGTGGTAAAAGTCCTCAGTAGTCTGTAGTGCATTGATGGACAGTTTTTGGTATGATTATGACCAGGGATTATTCGATATAGTCATGACCATTGATGATTTAATGAATATCCTTGGCCAATGAGTGCGAGGGGATGACTCGATGATGTGGTTTATTTATTAAAATTTGAGTCTCAAAGAATAAAAATTGATGAAAATATTTTAAATCATAGAAGATAGTAGATATCATGCTCTACTTGACTTTTTAATGGATTGCTTATTCCACTGCAGTTAAACTTGATGTCTATTGTATTTTATCAGTTTAACATTGTTGAAGACTAATGATAATTTATTCTGCATTATCTTAGTCATAATATTTCTTACTGGGCTAGTTGAGCTCACCCTTTCTTTCTTTGTTCTCTTGAGAAAATGAGAGCGTTCTTACGGACTAGTCGAGGGACCGGAGTGATCGGCCTATATGACACAATTAGTAGTCCTCACTATTACATTAAATAGTGTGACAATACATGTAATGAGGACTCCATTGAGTGTGGATATTGTGAGACCCCAGTTTTTATCAATAAAGATTTAAATTTTGTTGAAATAATTTTTTAATATTATGGTGTGAATTTAAGATAATATTATAGTTGTGGGTAGTATTTATAAATTTTGCAAAGTATGCAAGTGGTTATATTATATTCGATTGGTGGTCGTGGAATATTCGGTTTAGCGGGGAATATTAGATGCAACTACTCAATCATTGGTGGACCCCACAATGTAATTATTGTCGGATTGAAAAACGACAAAAATATTTTATTGAAATAACGGCGGAAGTTTTACACGGTAGTTCTTGTTGAACTACTACTCAAAGAAAAAAAGTACGATGTCGTACGTGTGGTTGCATAGTAGCACTACGGTATTGATTATTGATGCTTATGTGAGAAGTCACTTAGTTTGATTCTATTATTGTCGATTAATAATATGAATTATTATAGCGATAATGACGTTTTGTTTTATTCAGTATTATTAACATAATAAAATGTAAACATCTTTTATATAAAATAGAATACTTTATTAAAGTTATTCTATAAAATAGAATATATTATATTTTATTATGCATAGTGTTGCATAGTGTTTTGCATAGTGTTTTGCATAGTATTGCATAGTGTTTGCATAGTAAAATATTTTATATAAATAGAATATATTATATTTTATTTAAAAGATTTTTCTTTAAATATGGACCGTCGATTAAAGTAAATCAATCTGGACCGTTCATGGATTAGTTACTATGCATTCCATTTTCCTATAAATAGAAGCTCATTCCTTCATTGTTTTCTTACGAATTCATTGAAACTCTAGAGAGAAATTATAGAAAGAAGCTATAGAGAAAAATTATAGAAAAGAAGAAGAGTATTACGCTACTTCACTACTTCTATATTCAGGTTCTTTTACGGTAAGGGTGTTATTCTTTTTTCTTGAAGAGAACTTACATTATTCCATTCACTATTATTCTCATTGGAATAACTTTTGTAAAAGTGATATACCCTATACATAACTTTTGTATGTATAGCGTATCCTATACTTGGTGAAATCCTTATGTTATTCCATTCTTATTATTACATTGGAATAACTTTGTATCACGCCATTTACCCTATACTTGGTGACATTCTTCTATTATTACATTGGAACATCACATGCATGTGTTTTTACACCGGACACGGTTCCGCTTTTATTATTACTGTTGGAACATCACATGCATGTGTGTTTTACACCGGACTGGTTCCGCCTTTATCGATTCTGTTGGAATATCCTATCATGTGTTTTACACCGGATCCGGTTCCATCTTTATCATTACATTGGAACATCCATGTCGATTGTGAATTTCACACCCGACACGGTTCCGTTATTATTATTCTGTTGAAAAACTCGTCCATGCGCAATCTCGCATGCATGGTGATTTCTTTTGTTATTCCATTCTTTATTATACCCAATTGGTTAAAACTTTGACTTCTATACTCTATGAAATTAGTAGAATATCCTTGATATTTGCGTTTCATCCAAAGATATCTTTCATGGAAATATTCTTCCGATCATTCTTGAATTTTACTCTCTGAAATAGTATCATGTTGATAATTTGGGCGTTAATAATTCATGGATTAAATAATTCTTGAACTTGTTTTATTGAATTATTATGTCATTGTCATCATCCTCATGTTATATTATGTTATCTTTGGCTTACGTGCATAGATGAACTTAGCATGATTATGACCGGGATCATTCGGTATAATCATGACTTGATATAAATGATGTGACAAAAGTCCTCGATGGCTCTTTAATGCAATGATGGGCGGTTTTTTGGTATGATTATGACCGGGGGTGATTCGGTATAGTCATGACCATTGATAATTTGATGAAAATCCTTGGCCGTGGTAGTGCGGGGATGATTAGATGTGGTGGTTTATTTATTAAAATTTGAGTCTCGGCGATAAAAATTGATGAAAACTTTTAAAACCTAAAAGATAGTAGACTTTATTCTCTACTTGACTCTTTTAATGGATTGCTTATTCATTGCAGCTTAAACCGGTTTGTCTATTGTATTTTATCGGTTTAACATTTGTTGAAGGCTAATGATAATTTATTACGCATTATCTTAGTCATAATATTTCTTCTTCTGGGCTAGTTGAGCTCACCCTTTCTTTCTTTTGTTCTCTTCGTGAAATGAGAACATAGCCGGGAGACGACAGTCGGGGAGCGGAGTAATGGTCCGGAGGATAGCATTAGTAGTCCTCACTATTCTCGTGAAATAGTGTGATAATAGTTGTAATGAGGACTCCTTTTGAGTTTGTATAATATCTAGTAGATAATATTTGTATTCAAACTCACGGTTTATGTCGTATTGTATACCGACGCTTATATTAGTAAGTTGTATTTGAATTTATGTACCATGTAAGTGGCGACCCAAGATGGGTGACGTATACCTAATTTTGGGGGCGTCCACGGTTGGTATCGAGCTTAGGATATGATCCACGGCTAAGATGTGAGATAAGAACTAGGAGGGAGAGCGGAAATTCCTTCGCTAGTATGACCTACCTAAGTTTATTTGGTATTTAATTGGTCGGTCAGAGTATAGGAATAATATGTGATATGTTAATTAACCCTTATTTTATGGCAGTATTTGAAAATGGCATCCGAGAATGTTGAGAATAGTAATGGAGCACAGGAGACTGTTGATTCTCCACAGATCAATAATCGAGACAATGTACAACAGGATGGCGATAATCCTCCCGTAAATAACAACACCGATCAATTGACTAACGACGATGCGTTTAAAAGGTTTTAGAATTCATGCAACATCGGTGAAGCGACTCACATTCAAAAAAACGTAGGTGGAAACACGGAAAACTCTCGGGCGGTCACCGCTAAACAATTCAAGGAGTTGGGACCACCGGGAGTTTAAGGGAGAGCCAAAACCACTTACGGCGGAAGCATGGATTAAGCATTACCAAGATATTTGATGTCTTGGGATGCTCCGAGGAAGCAAAAGGTTCCTTTTGCCTTTTATGTTGCGCTTTGAGAGCGATTCTTGGTGAGAATCGGTAAAACGTACTCAACTTTCTTTGATCAAGATATCTTGGGAGAAGTTCCAGGAGTCATTCAACGACAAATACTTTCACGAAAGTATTCGCCACATGAAGGAGGTGGAGTTTATCAAGTTGGAACAAAACAATATGACCATGTCGCAATACGAGGCAAAATTTGCGGAGTTATCACGATTCGTCCCCCCACTTGGTGGATAATGAAGAAGAATGGCGCGAATGTTTTTAAGAGGTTTGAAGCCGGAGATACGTTAACATCTTATTTCTCATAAACTGTGTTTTTATTCAGATGTTGTAAATAGGGCTCAGTTAGTGGAGCGCGATAACGAGTCAACGCAACTAAAAGAGAGCAGCCGGCAAAATTATAATACCAATAAAAGTAGTCATCGAAGCGATGACAACAAGCGTGAGGAATCAACGGGCGGATATGGTAACCACTTGGTGGTAATCGGGGCCAAAATAATAAGAATGGACATTTCAAGAAAAGGAGATTCAACAATGATGGAAAGACGTCGGCACCAAAGACTGTTGTTAAGGAAGGAGAAGGACCACCTATCATATGCTTCAAATGCGGAGGAGAGGACACATCGATCCGAATCTGCGCCATGCCATCCAAAGCATGTTATAATTGTGGAAGAGAAGGCCACTTAGCTCGATTTTATCGTTTCTCAAGACGAATTCAACTAGGATGGAGGCACCAAAGGTCATCCCTGCACAAACCAGGCCGATGTTTAAGAGAGCGTTTTTTTTCTCGTGACGAGGAACCCGAATAAAATTATCACGGGTAAGTTAATCGTAAGCTCTTGCGAAGTCTATACCTTATTAGATCTGGGTTTCTACCCATTCTTTTATCTCTCTTGCTTACGTTCAACGTTTAAATTTGACTCAAGAAATTAGACTTTGATTTATCTATTGAAACTTCGTTGGGAGAAACCTTCGTTACCTCCAATTGTTTATTAATCTTGTTGTTTCAAATAAACACTTTCACGTTACACGTCGATCTTATCTCTTGAAAATACTTGCCTTTGAGGTAATTTTTGAAAATAATTGATTAACTACTCGTTATTCTTTTTGTAAGGTTGTTAGCTTTCATATTCCTAACCAACTTTGTTATACTGAATTCAAAGTAACCAAATCCTAAAGTTAATCACCGTTATATCAAGCTATAAGTAAAGAGCCCCGATCCTTTCGTTGTTAACTTCCTTGTGTGGAATGCACCGAAGCCGACTTTACAGTAAGCGGCGTCACGCCGTTGATCAAGATGGCAAGTTGATAGGTATCATTGTGAGGTGCTTATCCAGTTTTAGGGATAGAAGTCACAGATTGGTAATAATGTGACGTACTATCCAAGTCTTGGACGAGAATGTGATTTTGAATGATATTTCTATCATTAATAAATTTCTTGGCGTATTCTTGAAGACTTCCTAGCCTACCCTAGAGCGTGAAATCGAATTTTGT
This sequence comes from Panax quinquefolius, assembly GCA_020205615.1. NCBI lineage: Eukaryota > Viridiplantae > Streptophyta > Magnoliopsida > Apiales > Araliaceae > Panax > Panax quinquefolius. The sequence goes on from CM035161.1 coordinate 40,992,874, forward strand.
ATTGACCCCAGTACAAAACCCATTTCTTAAACCCTCAAATATTTCTTCAACTAAAAGGATCTGTTTACGTGGATTATGATGAAAGTCATAATAAAAGTATAGAACTAATAAAAATCATGGGTATATGAAGTATTAGTAAGTTTTATGATGAGTTATGTTGGTTAGTATGTGAAAACATGAAAGTTTCTTAGAAATCACAAAGAGTTGAAAATCAGATTTTAGTGAAAAACGTAACATGAAATTCAATTGACCATATCTCCTGTTATATTTTGAATTTTTGAATGTGGTCAAGTCCTAGAGTTAGATCTACGAGTTACCTAACTAATCCAAGTGGAATTACTGGAAAAGGTGTTGTGGATTTTTGTGTGGACTGATTTTAGAAAAGGAGGCCAAAGCTGTAAATTTCAAAAATGCTACTGCCCAGAAACTTTAAGGGACTGTTTCGGCCACTTAAATTATGAAAAAAATTCTGGGTTTTTGGGACATGAAAGTATATGGTATAAAGTACCTCCTGTCCAAAAATGAGCTTATTCTGACTTAAAATGGGCAAGTTATGACTATTTCAATATTTAGGTTTTTCCGACGAAAAATGCTATAACCGGAGTTCTATAACTCCGATGACCATGAAATTTAAACTAGAAGCTCACGTTAACATGTGTAAGGTCCTGCCAAGATTTGGGAATTTTTGGAGTTAAACTTGAGGTAGCTAATTTCTTAAGGAATTAATTAGAAATTGATTTTTGAAAAATAGTAAATGAATTTTAAAAATTCCGAGAAAAATATATGTTCATTATGAGACTATATTATGCTAAATCCCAGAAAAGAAATATTTTTGGGACTGATTTGGTATTTTTCATGAAAATAGTTTAGTTACGAACATATGAGTTAAATATGTTATGTGAAGTAACAAAGTTGAAAATAGGATTTTATGGCTAGAGAATCTTATATAGAGTATATGCATATTTTTTGAGAGATTTGATAATTGGTGATGATATCTTATGAGTATGACATTTTTGAATGATTAAATGCATTATATGGTAAAGCGTAAACAATTAAGATAAATTGTTTATAAATTTAAGAAGTGATTAAAATATTGTTATAATATTAATGATATTAGATTATGAGATTATTAAGTGATTGAAAACATGGGGATATTCTTGAATCCTGGATAAATTATATTATAAATGTTTAATATTTATCCTTTATCTCATTTGATTGATTCTTTATATCATTATCCTCATGCTTATATTATGTTGAAAGTCATCTGCATGGCTTTGTAGTGCATAGATGGACTTGGTATGATTATGACCGAGGATTGTTCGGGTATAATTATAATCGTAATTGAATACACAATTATCTTTGGTCGTAGTGCATGGATAATTTGTGGTCGTGATACTAATGAATACACAATTATCTTTGGTAGTAGTGCATGGATAATTTGTGGTCGTGATACTAATGAATACACAATTATCTTTGGTAGTAGTGCATGGATAATTTGTGGTCGTGATACTAATGAATACACAATTATCTTTGGTAGTAGTGCATGGATAATTTGTGGTCGTGATACTAATGAATACACAATTATCTTTGGTAGTAGTACGTGGATAATTAAATGGTCGTGATACTTAATGAATATCCTTGGCACAAGTGCGAGGATGATTCGATGATATGGATTAATTATTGAAATTTGAGTCTCAAAGAATGAAATATTAATTCATGGATGTGGTAAAAGTCATCTTTAGGTAGTAGTGCATTGATAGACTTGGTATGATTATGACCACGGATTATTCGGTATAATCATGATCAGATTGAAAACACGAATATCCTTGGCCATGAGTGCATGGATAATTAGGTGGTCGTGATACTATTAAGCTAAGTCTCGATATTATTGGTTTTACGCTTATATATCTTTGGCTTGTAGTGCAAAGATGAATTGTTAATGAATATCTTTGGTAGGATTGCAAAGATGAACTTAATATTTTCAACGATAAAGGTATTCAAGGTATCCTCACCTCTTTATCATATCAGTGCATCGTACCCTAATTTCGAGGAAAATTCCATAAGGAGGGAGATTGTGAGACCCCAGATTTTATCAATAAAGATTTAAATTTTGTTGAAATAATTTTTTAATATTATGGTGTGAATTTAAGATAATATTATAGTTGTGGGTAGTATTTATAAATTTTGCAAAGTATGCAAGTGGTTATATTATATTCGATTGGTCGTGGAATATTCGGTTTAGCGAGGGAATATTAAATGCAACTACTCAATCATTGGTGGATCCTGTGCAATGTAATTATTGTTTGGATTGAGAAAAACGACAAAAATATTTTATTGAAATAACGGCGGAAGTTTTACAGTGGTTACTTGTTGAACTACTCAAGTAGTAAAAGTAATGCGATACGTGTGGTTGCATAGTAGAAGCACCGGTATTGATTATTGATGCTTATGTGAGAAGTCACTCGGTTTGATTCCATTATTGTCGATTAATAATATGAATTATTATAAGCGATAATGACGCGTTTTGTTTTATTCAGTATTATTAACGTAATAAAAGCGAAACATCTTTTTATATAAAATAGAATACTTTATTAAAGTTATTCTATAAATAGAATATATTATATTTTATTATGCATAGTGTTGCATAGTGTTTTGCATAGTATTGCATAGTGTTTGCATAGTAAAATATTTTTATATAAATAGAATATATTATATTTTATTTAAAAGATTTTTTTTTTAAATATGGACCGTCGATTAAAGTAAATCAATCTAGGCCAGCTTCATGGATTAGTTACTATGCATTCCATTTTCCTATAAATAGAAGCTCATTCCTTCATTGTTTTCATACTGAATTCATTGAAACTCTAGAGAGAAAAATATAGAAAGAAGCTATAGAAAAAATTATAGAAAGAAGAAGAGTATTCTCGCTACTTCACTACTTCTATATTCGGTTCTTTTTTACGGTGAGGGGTGTTATTCTTTCTTCTTGAAGAGAACTTACATTATTCCATTCACTATTATTACATTGGAATAACTTTTGTAAAAGTGATATACCCTATACATAACTTTTGTATATGCGGCGTATCCTATACTTGGTGAAATCCTTATGTTATTCCATTCTTATTATTACATTGGAATAACTTTTGTATCTGTGATTTACCCTATACTTGGTGACATTCTTCTATTATTACTGTTAGAACATCCATGCATGTGTTTTTACACCGACTGGTTCCGCTTTTTATTATTCTGTTGGAACATCCTGCATGCATGTGTTTTACACCGGACTTGGTTCCGCTCTTTATCATTCATTGGAATATCCTATCTCGTGTGTTTTTACACCGGATCCGGTTCCATCTTTATCATTCTGTTGGAACATCCCGCTGCCGATGTGAATTTCACGACTTGGTTAGATTTATTATTATTATTTGGAAAAACTTTCCATGCGCAAGTACCGCATGCATGGTGATTTCTTTTGTTATTCCATTCTTTATTATACCCAGGTTGGTTAAAACTTTGACTTCTATACTCTATGAAATTAGTAGAATATCCTTGATATTTGCGTTTCATCCAAAGATATCTTTTCATGGAAATATTCTTGATCATTCTTGAATTTTACTCTCTGAAACAATGATCATGTTGATAATTTGGGCGTTAATAATTCATGGATTAAATAATTCTTGAACTTGTTTTATTGAATTATTATGTCATTGTCATCATCCTCATGTTATATTATGTTATCTTTGGCTTACGTGCATAGATGAACTTAGTATGATTATGACCGAGGATCATTCGGTATAATCATGACTTGATATAAATGATGTGACAAAAAGTCCTCGATGGCTTTGTAATGCAAATGATGGGCGAGTTTTTGGTATGATTATGACCGGGGGTGATTCGGTATAGTCATGACCATTGATAATTTGATGAAAATCCTTGGCCGTGGTACAGGATGATTAGATGTGGTGGTTTATTTATTAAAATTTGAGTCTCGGCGATAAAAATTGATGAAAACTTTTAAAACCTAAAAGATAGTAGACTTTATTCTCTACTTGACTCTTTTAATGGATTGCTTATTCCAGCGCAGATTAAACCGGTTGTCTATTGTATTTTATCGGTTTAACATTGTTGAAGGCTAATGATAATTTATTCGCATTATCTTAGTCATAATATTTCTTCTTGGGCTAGTTGAGCTCACCTTTCTTTCACCGTTTCTCTTGAAAATGAGAACATAGTCGGGACGAGTCGGGGAGCGGAGTAATGGTCCGAGGATAGCATTAGTAGTCCTCACTATTCTCGTGAAATAGTGTGATAATAGTTGTAATGAGGACTCCTTTTGAGTTTGTATAATATCTAGTAGATAATATTTGTATTCAAACTCACGGTTTATGTCGTATTGTACCACGCAGTTATATTAGTAAGTTGTATTTGAATTTATGTACCATGTAAGTGGCGACCCAAGATGGGTGACGTATACCTAATTTTGGGGGCGTCACAGATATTGTCTTGATGACAATATTCTTATTAAAACTCTTAGATTATGTTTTGTCGTATTTTACCTGACTGTTGTATAATTAAGTTGTATTTGAATTTTGTACCATGAATTTGGTGACTTAAGATGGGTGATGTATACCTATTTTGGGGGCGTCACATTTGGTATCAAAGCTTAGGGATATGATCCCCAATGAGATGTGAGACAAGAACTAGGAGGGAGAGCAGAATTCCTTCATAAGTATGACCTACCTAAGTTTATTTGGTATTTAATTGGTCGGTCAGAGTATAGGGATAATATGTGATATGTTAATTAACCTTTGTTTTGTAGCAGTATTTAAAAATGGCATCCAAAAATGTTGAGATAAACAATGAAGCACATGAGACCGTTGAGTCACCACAGATTAATGCCCAGGATAATGTGCAACAGGAAGACAATAATCCTCATGTAAACAATAACACCGATGAAATGGTGAACGATGGGATGTTCAGAGGCTTTATGCAATTCATGCAACATCAGGCAAAAGTGGCTCCTATCCAAAATGCAGGTGGAAACACTGACAACTCTCGAATGGTCACCGCTAAGCAGTTCAAGGAGCTGAGACCATCGGAGTTTTTTGGAGAGCCAAAACCACTTAAGGCGGAGGCGTGGATAAAGCGAGATCAACAAGATATTTGATGTCTTGGGATGCTCGAGAGCAAAAGGTTCCCTTTTCCACCTTCATGTTGCGGCGGCAGAGGCGATTCTTGGTGGGAATCTATAAAGCGTACTCAACCTGCCGCACTCAAAATGTCTTGGGAGAAGTTCCAAGAGCACATTTCAATGACAAGTACTTTCACGAAAGTATTCATCACATGAAGGAGGTAGAGTTCATCAAGCTTGAGCAAAACAATATGAGCGTTAGTGCGATCGAAGCTAAGTTTTCCGAGTTATCTCGGTTTGCGTCCCACTTGGTTGATAATGAGGAGAGAATGACGCGGATGTTTCTAAGAGGTTTGAAACCCGAGATACGTCAATACCTAATTTCTTACAAACTGTGTTTGTATTCAGATGTTGTGAATAGGGCTCAGTTATTGGAGCGCGGTAATGAGTCAACCCAACCAAGAGAGAGCAACCGAAAAGTCCATAATACTAGTGGTAGCAGTCATCGAAGCGGTGACAACAAACGTGGAGGGAATCAACATGCCAGAAATGATAATCATTTCGATGGTAATCATGGACATGACAATAAGAGTGGACATTTCAAGAAGAGGAGATTCAACAAGGATGGAAAGACGTCAGCACCAGCACCAGTTGTTAAGGAAGGAGAACGACCACCGGTCGTATGTTACAAATGTGGAGGGGAAGGACACATAAGTCCAAACTACACGATGCAGTCCAAAGTGTGTTATAATTATGGAAAAGAAGGTCACCTAGCCCGATTTTATCGTGCACCAAAGTCAAGTCCAGCTAGGATGGAGGCATCAAAGGGTGTCCCAGACAAGACAAAACCGGTAGTTCAAGGGAGAGCGTTTGTCGTAACCTCCCACAAAGCGAGGAATCCGAACGAGGTGATCACGGGTAAGCTAATCATAAACTATAGCGAAGTTTATACTTTATTTGATACCGGTTCTACCCATTTCTTTATTTCTCCTACTTGCGCTCAACGTTTAAATTTAACTCCGGAGAAATTAGACTTTGACTTAACTGTTGAAACTCCGTTGGGAGAAACCTTCATTACATCCATGGTTTATAAGTCTTGTTTGATTCAAATCGGTAACCACACGTTACCTGTCGATCTTATTTCTTTGAAAATACTTTCATTTGATGTGATTTTAGGGGTTGATTGGTTAACTACTCATCATGCTAAAATCGATTATTTTCGTAAGGTTGTTAGCTTTCATATTCCTAACCAACCTATTATGCGAATTCAAGCAACCAAACCACTAAAATCAATCACTGTCATATCAAGTCATAAAGCTATTCATTTATTGAAAAGCGGATGTCAAGCTTTCTTAGCCCACGTCAGTTTAAAAAAGATACGTCGATTTGAATGATGTTTCTATTGTTAATAAATTTCTTGACGTATTCTCGAAGAACTTCTGGCCTACCCCGGCGTGAAATTGAATTTTGTATCGACCTTGAATCCGGTACAAAACCCATTTCCAAAGCCCATATCGAATGGCTCTATTGAACTTGTGGAGTTAAAACCCAACTCTGAGGAATTGTTAGACATCGGTTTCATTCATCCTAAGTCGTCTCCTTGGGGTGCTCTGTTCTATTCGTGAAGAAGAAAGATGGAAGTATACGACTTTGTATTGATTATCGGGAGTTGAATCATGTCACCATCAAAAATAGGTACCCGTTGCCTCGCATTGATGACCTGTTTGACCAGTTGCAAGGAGATAAATTCTTTTCAAAGATTGATCTTTGTTCCGGATATCATCAGTTGAAGATTAAAACTGATGACATTCCAAAGACTGCTTTCAGAACTCGGTACATGCATTATGAATTCCTAGTCATGTCTTTTGGATTAACTAATGCTCCTGCTGCCTTCATGGATATGATGAACCGAGTATTCAAGGAATATTTGGATTACTTTGTGGTCGTTTTTATTGATGACATCCTTATATACTCCAAAACCCGTGAAGACCATGAGCAACACTTGAGGCTGATACTTCAAAAGCTTCGTGAAAACAAGCTTTATGCCAAGTTGAAGAAATGTGAGTTCTGGCATGAGGAAGTTGCATTCCTTGGGCACGTAATATCAAATCATGGAATATCTGTTGACCCGACAAAGATTGAAGCAATTCAAAGCTGGGAGAAACCTAAGTCAGTGACCGAAGTACGTAGCTTTCTCGGCTTAGCTGGTTATTATCGGAGATTCGTAGAAGGGTTTTCTCGAATTGCTACTCCATTAACTCAGCTGACTCGAAAAGATACAAAATTCGGTTGGAGCGAGGAATGTAAAAAGAGTTTTCAAGAACTCGAGGAGACTCATTTCAAAGACTTGTTACGACAATACCATCGGCTTGGAGGATTTGTCATCTCATGATGATGCTTCGGAAAAGGGTTAGGATGTGTTCTCATGCAACATGGGAAATTCATAGCCTATGCCTCATGACAACTCAAAGAATATGAGAGGAATTATCCTACTCATGATCTAGAGTTAGCGTGATCGTTCTTAACTTAAGATTTGGAGGAATTACACAGTATGGAGAGAAGGCAAAAATCTATACGGATCATAAAAGCCTCAAATATTTCTTCACTCAAAAGGAACTTAACATGTGGCAATGACGATGGCTTAAGCTGTTGAAAGATTATGATCATACCATCCAATACCATCCTGGAAGAGCGAACGTGGTAGCCAAGCGCATTGAGTAGAAGATCATATCTTGAGTGCGAATGCGATATTGTCAACGCAGCCCATTTTGTATGACTTACAAAGGATGGAGGTAGAGTTAAAGACTCAGAAACCATATGATGATGGCGAATATCTGAGTAGAACCGACTTTAATTGATAAAGTTAAAATTTGCTCAAGCTCAAGCTACGGACACGGAGCCGATCGTATGAGGAAGAAAGTGCAAGAAGGTGCTATTAGGAAGCAAGAATCGATGAAGAAGGAATACTTGAGTCAACTCGGACTTTGTCTTCTAACGATTACGACTTGAAGTATAAAATCATGATGGAGGCGCACAACACACCGTTTGCAATCTATCTTGGGAGTACCAAAATGTATCGTGATCTTCGACATACATTTTAGTAGAGCAATATAAAGAGAGAGATAGCGGGGTTTATCTCAAGGTTTCTAACTTGTCAACGAGTCAAGGCGAAGCATCAAGTGCCAAAAGGTCCATTGCAACCACTTGAAATTCCAGAATGGAAGTGGGAGCACATTACCATGAATTTCGTTACTGGTCTTCCCAAGGTTTCTCAAGGCATATATGCGATTTGGGTCATTGTTGATAGATTGATCAAGTCTGCTGTGAGACCCCGAATTTTATGAAATAAAAGTATTCAATTTTTCTATTTTGGTGAATAGTTAAATTGATAAAAGTTTAAAGTTAAGGGTGACATTTGAAAATTTTTCAAAGTAAGTGATGATGAAGTTTTGTTTTATTAGTATTATTAATGTAATAAAACACAAAAGCTTTTATATAAAAGCAGAATACTTTTATAAAGTTATTTGTTTTATTAGACAATAATTAGAATATAATATATTTTATTATGCATAGTGTTTTTCATGCGATTAAAATCTTTTTATATAAAACAAAATACTTTTATAAAGTTATTTGTTTTATTAGACAATAATTAGAATATAATATATTTTATTATGCATAGTGTTTTTTTTGCATAGTAAAATCTTTTTATATAAAATAGAATACTTTTATAAAGTTATTTGTTTTATTAGACAATAATTAGAATATATTATATTTTATTATGCATAGTGTTTGCATAATGCTGCGTAGTATTTTTGCATGAAAATCTTTTTATATAAAAATGAATACTTTTATAAAGTTATTCGTTTTATTAGATTATAAATAGAATATATTATATTTTATTTAAAAAATTTTGTTTTATTAGAATATTTTCTTAATACTGCATAGTAAATTAATATGGACCGTCCGTTTAAAAGTAAATCAATCTGGACCGTTCATGAATTAGTTACAATTCAGTCTATTCTCCTATAAATAGAAGCTCATTCCTTCATTATTTCTTACAAATTCACTGAAACTCTAGAGAGAGAAATTATAGAGAAAGAAGAAAAGTATCCTGCTACTTCACTACTCCTATATTCAGTTTCTTCTAAGGTAAGGGGTATTATTTCTTTTGTATTCATGAAGAGAACTTCTGTTATTCCATTCTTTATTATTCTGTTGGAATAACCTCAATACGCGGACTACCCTATACTTGGTGAAATTCTTTTATTCCATTCCTTATTATTCTGTTGGAATAACCTGTCTATGCGAAGTACCGCATGCATAATGATTTCTATTGTTATTCCATTCTTTATTATTCTGTTGGAACATCCTGTCGATGTGAATTTACTTTGACACAGTTCCGTTATTTATTATTACATTAGAATAACATGTCTTTCTGCAATCCGCATGCATGGTGATTTTTGTTGTTATTCCATTCTTTATTATTACATTTGAACATTACATCGATGTGAATTTACTTTGACACTTCGGTTCCGTTATTTATTATTCTGTTAGAATAACATGTACATCTGATCTACCGCATGCATGGTGATTTACATTGTTATTCCATTCTTTATTATTACATTGGAACATCACAGCCGGTGCGAATTTACGCTGACTAGTTCCATTCTTTATTATTCTGTCCGAATATCATCATGCATGCGCTTCTGCCTAACACGGTTCCATTATTTATTATTACATTAGGAATAACATATACATCTTGATCTATCGCACGCATGGTGAATCCTTCATTATTCCATTCTTTATTATTACATTGGAATAACTTTTACATGTGGATTACCACATGCATGGTGAATGATCCTTTATATTCATTCCTTATTAAATTGTGGAACTGATCTGGTTACGTTGATTATGATGAGAGTCATAATAAAAGCATTGGACTGATGAAAATCACAGGTATATGTAGTATTAGTAAGTGTTATGATGAGTTATGTGAGACCCCAAATTTTATGAATAAAGATTTAAGTATCTCGAAGTATTTTTTTTTTGAATATTATGGTGTGGATTTGATATAATGTTATAGTTGTGGATAGTATTTATAAATTTTGCAAAGTATGCAAGTTGTTATATAATATTCGTTTGGTCAGGGAATATTCTTTTCGGAAAATATCCGTACGACGGCACAATCATTGTCGTAGTAAGAAAACGACAGAATTATCATTTTATAAAATAATGGCGGAAGTGTTACCATTAAAACTATTGAACTACCCGGTAGTAAATGTACAGTAATACGCGTGGTTGCATAGTAGCACACGGTATTGATTATTGATGCTTACGTAAGAAGTCACTCAGTTATACTCAATTATTGCTATTGTAATTGCTGCATCATATCTCTCATATTATTGATTCGATTATTGTCACAGTATCATCTGCATTATATGATATATTATTAAATCAATAATTGAGACGACAAAGTTATTCATATTATTAAATTGCAATATTTACAATGTCTAGAAGTTACATCGAAGAGAGGTTTGGTCACCTAATTGCGGCATGATAAGGAGAAATCCTTATCGGAAAGCCCCCTCTTTCCTGAGAACGACCTGGTTGTTAAATATTGTGAGTTATAATATTAATGATGAATAAGTTCGTGTTAGTTAAAGATGAATTTGATAGTTCTATTGTGTTGGGATTATTGGTGTTAGTTGAAATTGACATCTATTCCAATGATAATTGATGTCTGGGGGTTATATTGATAAAACGGGTAATTTATCGGATAAATGAGCAATTAATTGCTACTAATTCACATGCTCATATAACTATTTGTTCACATGTGTATACTATTAAGTCACATTCACTTACTATTAGGGGAATTGGTGCAAGATTGATAATACTTTCATGACTAAGTTAAAAATGGAGGTATAGATGGAGGTACTATATTGTAATTCATATTTTCACATGATTATAACTATTGGTTCACATGATTGAACTATTGAATCACATTATTTACTATTAGGGGAGGTGGTGCAAGTTTGATAATACTTGCAGGACTAAATTAAAAATGAAGGAACAGAGGAAGGTATTAGACTATAATATTTTGAGCCCCAAAACGTGCAATTATCGAAACAATATTTTTCTATAAATAGAAGCTCATTCTTCCTTTATTTCTCACCAATTCACAAAAGCTATAGACCAATTATTATAAAGAGAATTATAGAGAGAAAGAAGAAGAGAAGTCTGCTACATTTCTATTCCAATATCCAGCTTTATTCTAAGGTAAGGGGTATTATTTCTTTCGTATTCATGAAGAGAGCTATTGTTATTCCATTCCTTATTATTCGGTTGGAATAACCTGTGTATGCGAATTACCGCATACATGGTGAAATTCATCTGTTATTCCATTCTTTATTATTATGTTGGAATAACCTGTATATGCAAAGTACCGCATACATGGTGAAATTCTTCTATTATTTCATTCTTTATTATTCTGTCAGAATATCTTGTCTTATGCGTGCGTTCTGCGGGACTGGGTTCCATTATTTATTATTACGTAAATATCACATTTGTGCGTTTCGCATGACTGGTTCCATTATTTATTATTACATTGGGAATAACTTTTGCAGATACGATCTATCGCATGCGCATGGTGAATCATACATTATTCCATTCTTTATTATTCTATTGGAATAACCTGTCTATGTGGATTACCATATGCATGGTGAATGACCTTTCGTATTCATTCTTTATTAAATTGTGGAAATGATCTGTTTACGTGGATTACCGCATGGCGGATGAAAATTCATTTGCAGTTTCGTATATTCTATTATACTCATATGAGATATCATTTCTTTTGTACTCGTCATGAAATATCATTTTATTTGGTATTTTCTGTTACGAGTTACTATTCACCCGGATACTATTCACTCTAGTATTATTCACTAGGGTATTCGGGGCACTTTTTATGTCGGAATACTATTCATGAGTTACTATTCACGAGTTACTATTCACCCAAATTACTATTCACCCGAATATTATTCACTCGGGTATTTGGAGTACTTTTCATATCGAGGTACTATTCCAGAAGTATTATTCACGGGGTACTATTCACGATGAAAAATTGATTCTTTTTCTGTCCAAATTATTTTTGGTGCATGAATATTATTCTTGAATTTTACTCCACAAAGAAGTATCATGTTGACAATTTGGATGTTATTGAGTTCATGATAAATTAACTGATAAATCTTTAAAATTAATTCTTGAACTTGTTTTATTGAATTATTATGTAATTGTCATCATCCTCATATTTATATTATGTTGAAAGTCATCTTTGGCTTACGTGCATAGATGGACTTGGTATGATTATGACCAGGGATTATTCGGTATAATCATGACCGTAATGTGATGAATGATGTGGTAAAAGTCCTCAGTGGCCTGTAATGCATTGATGGACAGTTTTTGGTATGATTATGACCAGGGATTATTCGGTATAGTCATGACCATTGATGATTTAATGAATATACTTGGCCGTAGTGCAGGGATGATTCGATGATGTGGTTTATTTATTAAGCTGAGTCTCAGCAATAAAATTGACGAAAACATTTTTAAATCATAGAAGATAATAGATTTTATGCTCTACTTGACTCTTCTAATGGATTGCTTATTCCGCTGCCGTTAAACTTGATGTCTATTATATTTTATCAGTTTAACATTGTTGAAGACTAATGATAATTTATTTTGCATTATCTTAGTCATAATATTTCTTACTGGGCTAGTTGAGCTCACCCTTTCCTTCACTGTTCTCTTCAAGAAATGAGAATATAGCTGGGACAAGTCGGAGAACGGAGTGACGGTCCTGATGATAGCATTAGTAGTCCTCACTATTCTATAAAATAGTGTGACAATAAATGTAATGAGGACTCCATTGAGTGTGGATATTGTCTAGATGACAATATTCTTATTAAAACTCTCAGTTTATGTTTTGTTGTATTTTACACGACAGTTGTATTATTAAGTTGTACTTATATTTTTGTACCATATATTTGGTGACCCAAGATGGGTGATGTATACCTGTTTTGGGGGCGTCACAAGTTATGTTGGTTATTATATTAAAACATGAAAGTTTCTTAGAAATCACAAAGGGTTGAAAATCAGATTTTGGTGAAAATGGAACATGAAATTCAATTGACTATATCTCCTATTATATTTCGAATTTTTGAGTGTGGTCAAGTTCTAGAGTTAGATATATGAGTTTTCTAACGTATCCAAGTGGAATCACTGGAAAAGGTGTTGTAGATTTTCGTGTGGAATGATTTTAGTAAAGTATGAAAAATCTGGAAATGCTTAAAAAGCTACTATCCATATTTTTAAAAGGGCATTTTTGGCAACTTCATTTGTGAGAAAAATTCCGGCCTTTTAGGACATTGAAATATATGGTATAAAGTACTTCCTGTCCAAAAATGAGCTCATTCCGACTTAAAATGAGCAAGTTATGACAATTTCAATATTTAGGTTTTTCCGACGAAAAATGCTATAACCGGAGTTCTATAACTCCGATGACCATGAAATTTAAACTGGAAGATCACGTTAACATGTGTAAGATCCTGCCAAGATTTGGGAATTTCCGGAGTTAAACTTGAGGTAGCTAATTTCTTAAGGAATTAATTAGAAATTGATTTTTGAAAAATAGTAAATGAATTTTAAAAATTATGAGAAAATATATGTTCATTATGGGACTATATTCTGCTAAATCCCAGAAAAGAAATATTTTTGGGACTGATTTGGTATTTTTCATGAAAATGCACTAGTTATGAGTATATGAGTTAAATATGTTATGTGAAGTAACAAAGTTGAAAAATAGGATTCTATTGCTTGGGAATCCTATATAGGGTATATGCAGATTACAAGGGATTTGATCATTGGTGATGAAATCTTATGAGTATGGTATTTTTTGAATGATTAAATGCATTATTTAGTAAAGTATAAACAATTAAAATAAATTATTTATTAGTTTAAGAAGTGATTAAAATATTATTATAATATTAATAATATTTGATTATGAGTTTATTAAGTGATTGATAATATTTGGATAAATTTAATGTCTTTAATATTTATCCTTATTTTCGTTTGATTAATACTTATATCATTGTCATCATCCTCATGTATATATTATGTTGAAAGTCATCTGTGGCCTATAGTGCATAGATGGATTTGGTATGATTATGACCAGGGATTATTCGGTATAATTATGACCGTAATGTTACAAATGATGTGGAAAAAGTCCTCATTAGCCGTAGTGCATTGATGGACAGTTTTTAGTATGATTATAGCTATGGATTCTCTTTAGCCAAGGGTGCAAAGATGAATTATTTTATGGCATGATCAGGACCATTGATGAAAACACGATTATCTTTGGTCCGTAGTGCATGGATAATTCGTGGTCGTTGATACTAAAAGAATATCCTTGGCACGTAGTGCGAGGATGATTCGATGATGTGGATTAATTATTGAAATGAGTCTCGAAGAATGAAATATTAATTCTGGATGTGATAATAATGAATATCCTTGGCCCGTAGTGCGTGGATAATTCATGGATGTGATGTTAACGAATATTCTTGGCACGTAGTGCGAGGATGATTTGATGATGTGGATTATTTATTGAAATGAGTCTCGTGATAAAAGTGATGAAAACTTTTTAAATCATAGAAGATGGTAGATTTTATTCTCTACTTGACTCTTCTAATGGATTGCTTGTTCATTGCAGTTAAACTTGATGTTTGTTATATTGTATCGGTTTAACACTTTGTTGAAGGCTAACAATAATTTATTACGCATTATCATAGTCATAATATTTCTTCTTGGGCTAGTTGAGCTCACCTTTCTTTTATTGTTCTCTTCAGGAAATGAGAACGTGGTTTGGGACTAGTCGGGAAACAGAGTGATGGTCCTAGTTGGTGCATTAGTAGTCCTCACTATTATGTGAAATAGTGTAATAATAAATGTAATGAGAACTCCATTGAGTGTGGATATTGTCTAGATGATAATATTTGTATTAAAACTCACAGCATATGTTTTGTCGTATTTTACATGACTGTTGTATAATTAGTTTGTATTTGTATTCAGTACCATGTATCTGGCGACCCAAGATGGGTGATGTATACCTATTTTTCGGGGGAATCACATCTGCTCATTTCTTACCGATCTAAGAAACTTTTACACTTGAACGTCTTGCTAGTATGTACATAAACGAGATCGTAAGATTGTATGGTATGCCAGTGTCCATAGTTTCTGATCGAGACCCAAGATTCACTTCAAGATTTTGGGTTAGTTTGCAAAAAGCTATGGGCACGGATTTACGATTTAGTTCGGCATATCATCCTCAAATGGATGGGCAGTCGGAAAGGACTATTCAAACTCTTGAAGATTTATTAAGACTATGTGTCCTTGACTTCAAGGGAAGTTGGGACAAGTTCTTACCATTGGTGGAGTTTTCCTACAACAACAGTTATCAAGCAAGTATTGGCATGGCTCCATTTGAGGCATTGTATGAAAGAAAGTGTCGTTCTCCAGTATGTTGGGATGAGGTGGGTGAAGCAACGTTGTTGGGACCGGAGTTGGTACGTATGACTACGGAAAAGATTCAAACGATCCGACAACGTATAAAAACCTCACAAGATCGAAAAAAGAGTTATGCTGATCTTCATCGAAAAGATGTGGAATTCAATATTGGAGATCATGTGTTGTTACGTGTTGCTCCATGGAAAGGAGTTATGAGATTTGGAAAGAGTGGAAAGCTCAATCCTCGATTCATTGTCCCATTTATAATCCTCGAACGAGTAGGAACTGTGGCCTATAGACTCGCCTTACCGCCAAGTATGTCTCATGTTAATAACATTTTCCACATATCTATGTTACGTAAATATGTGAAAGACCCGAACCACATTATTGAATTAGAACCAGATGATATAGAGGAAGATTTAACGTATGAAGAATTACCTGTTAAAATCTTGGATAAAAAGGATCATATTCTACGCTCCAAGGTTATACCTCAAGTCAAAGTTTTGTGGAGAAACCACGATATGGAATAAATGACCTGGGAGTTAGAATCTGAGATGAAGTCAAAATATCCTCACCTCTTCGATATACCAGGTACGTACCCTAATTTCGAGGACGAAATTTCATAAGAAGGGGAGGTTGTAAGACCCCAACTTTTATGAATAAAGATTAATTTCTCTCGAAATATATTTTTGAATATTATGGTGTGGATATAATATAATGTTATAGTTGTGGGTAATATTTACAAAATTTGCAAAGTAAGCAAGTGGTTATATAATATTCGATTAGTAGGGGAATATTTGTTTTAACAGGGAATATTCGTACGACGGCACAATCATTGGTGGACCCCACAATGGAAGTATTATCGTAGTTAGAAAATGACAGAATTATCTTTTTATAAAAATAACAGCGGAAGTTTTATTGTTAAACTGTTGAACTACCTGGTAGTAAAAGTACAGTAATACGCGTGGTTGCATAGTAGCACACGGTATTGATCATTGATGCTTACGTGAGAAGTCACTCAGTTATACTCAATTATTACTCTATGATTTTTCTTGAATCATATCTCTCATATTATTGATTCGATTATTGTCACAGTATCATCTGTATTATATGATATATTATTAAATTAATAGTTGAGACGACAAAGTTATTCATATTATTAAATTACAATATTTACAATGTCTAGAAGTTCGGTCAATGAGAGGTTTGGTCATCTAATTACGCGCCAATAAGGAGAAATCCTTATCGGAAAGCCCCCTTTTTCTTGGGAACGACCTGGTTGTTAAATATTGTGAGTTATAATATTAATAATGAATAAGTTCGTGTTGATTAAAAATGAAATTGATAGTTCCATTGTGTTGGAATTATTAGTGTTAGTGGAAATCGACATTTATTCCGATATTAATTGATGTCTGGAAGTTTTACAGACTAGTTGGGTAATTAGTCGGATAAATGAGCAACTAATTGCTATTAATTCACATGATTATAACTATTTGTTCACATTTGTGTACTATTGATTCACATTTTTGTACTATTAGGGGAGTTGGTGCAAGATTGATAATACTTGCATGACTAAGTTAAAAATGGAGGTATAGATGGAGGTACTATACTGTAATTCGTATTTTCACATGATTATAACTATTGATTCACATGATTGAACTATTGTTTCACATTATTTACTATTAGGGGAGGTGGTGCAAGTTTGATAATACTTGCAGGACTAAATTAAAAATGAAGAAAAAGAGGAAGGTATTATACTGTAATATTTTGAGACCCAAAACGTGCAATTATCGAAACTATATTTTCCTATAAATAGAAGCTCATTCTTCCTTCATTTCTCACCAATTCACTAAAGCTATAGAGAAATTATTATAGAGAGAAAGAAGAAGAGAATTCTGCTACCTCTCTACTCCAGTATCCAGTTTCTTTCTAAGGTAAGGGGTATTATTTTTTTCGCATTCATGAAGAGAGCTTCTGTTATTCCATTCTTTATTATTATGTTGGAATAACCTATCTATGCGAAGTACTGCATACATGGTGAAATTCTTCTGTTATTCCATTCTTTATTATTATTATTATGTTGGAATAACTTTGTATGTATGGATCTATCGCAGTATGGTGAATTCTTCTGTTATTCCATTCTTTATTATTCTGTTGGAATATCATGTCTATGCGGATTACGCTAGACCTGGTTCCATTCTTTATTATTCTGTTGGAATAACTTGTCTGTGCGATCTATCGCATACATGGTGAATTCTTTGTTATTCCATTCTTTATTATTCTGTTGGAATATCCTGTTTGTGTGGATTACGCTAGACCTGGTTCCATTCTTTATTATTCATTGGAATAACTTTATGCATGCGATTACATATCGCATGCGTGGTGAATTCTTACATTATTCCATTCTTTATTATTACATTTGGAATATCATGTATGCATGCGGATTCTGCGTGACACAGTTCCATTCTTTATTATTCTGTTAGAATAACATATATATGTGGATTATCACATGCATGGTGAATGATCATTCGTATTCAATCCTTATTAAATTGTGGAAATGATCTGTCTACGTGGATTATCGCATGGCAGGTGAAAATTCATTTGTAGTTCATATATTCTATGATACTCATTTGGTTTAAGTTTTGGTTTCTATACTCCATGAAATTAGTAGAATACCCTGGATATTTGCGCTTCATCCGGTATCTTTTTATAGAAATATTCTTCTGAGCATTCTTGAATTTTACTCCACAAAGCAGTATCATGTTAACAATTTGGACGTAATTGATTTCAAGATAAATTAACTTATAAATCATTAAAATTTATTCTTGAACTTGTTTTATTGAATTATTATGTCATTGTCATCATCCTCATGCTTATATTATGATGAAAGTCATCTTTGCCTTACGTACATAGATGGACTTGGTATAATTATGACCAGGGATTATTCGGTATAATCATGACCTGTAATGTTACAAATGATGTGGTAAAAGTCCTCGATGATACAGTAGTGCATTGATGGACGCTTTTGGTATGATTATGACCGAGGATTATTCGGTATAGTCATGACCATTGATGATTTAATGAATATCCTTGGCGTAGTGTAAGGATGACTCGATGATGTGGTTTATTTATTAAAAGTCGAGTCTCAAATGATAAAAATTGATGAAAACATTTTAAATCATAGAAGATAGTAGATATCATGCTCTGCTTGACTCTTCTAATGGATTGCTTATTCCACTGCAGTTAAACTTGATGTCTATTGTATTTTATCAGTTTAACATTGTTGAAGACTAATGATAATTTATTCTGCATTATCTTAGTCATAATATTTCTTACTGGGCTAGTTGAGCTCACCTTTTCTTTCACTGTTATCTTCAGGAAATGAGAACGTAGCCAGGACTAGTCGGGGAACGGAGTGACGGTCCAAATGATAGCATTAGTAGTCCTCACTATTCTATTAAATAGTGTGACAATAGATGTAATGAGGACTCCATTGAGTGTGGATATTGTCTAGATGAGAATATTCTTATTAAAACTCTTAGATTATGTTTTGTCGTATTTTACATGACTGTTGTATAATTAAGTTGTATTTGAATTTTGTACCATGTATTTGGCGACTCAAGATGGGTGATGTATACCTATTTTAGGGGCGTCACAGCTATTGTGGGAAATTCAAAAATAGATGATGAGAAGACTGAAGAACTTGTTCATTTACTTGACATAACTCCACAGTTTAGGAAATTTAAGACTTCTGTTGAGCCATTAAAGAAAGCTGGAGAGTCATTAGTGAAATTGAAGCCATCTCTTAAGACACCTCCAGAACTTTAGTTGAAACCACTTGCAGATCATTTGAGGTATGCGTTTTTAAATTAAAATTCAAAATTACCTGTGATTATTTCTTCTTCACTAACATCTTTTCAAGAAGAAAAACTGCTAAGAGTTCTCAGAGAGTTCAAGTCAGCTATTGGATGGACTATAGAAGATATAAAAGGGATCAGCCCATCTTTCTGTATGCATAAGATTCTACTAGAAGAAGATAGCAAGCCTTCGGTGGAACAGCAAAGAAGACTTAATCCAATCATGAAGGAAGTGGTTAAGAAAGAAGTGTTGAAATGGCTAGATGCAGGCATTATATATCCAATTTCAGATAGTTCATGGGTGAGCCCAGTACAATGTGTACCGAAGAAGGGTGGTATGACCATAGTCTCTAATGAGAACAATGAGTTGATTCCGATAAGAACAGTGATGGGGTGGAGAGTCTGCATGGACTACCGCAGACTTAACAAAGCTATAAGGAAAGATCACTTCCCACTGCCATTTATCGATCAGATGTTGGATAGACTAGTGGATTATGAGTTTTATTGCCTTCTGGACAGATATTCAGGCTACAATCAGATTATTATAGCTCCAGAGAACCAAGAAAAGACAACCTTTACATGTCTATATGGTACTTTTTCTTTTAGAAAGATGTCTTTTGGTTTGTGCAATGCCCCAGCCACTTTTCAGAGATGTATGATGGCTATCTTTTCGGATATGGTGGAGCAAAATTTGGAGGTATTTATGGATGATTTTTCAGTATTTGGTGATTCCTTTGATCTGTGTCTGGAAAATTTAGTGATGGTTTTGAGAAGATGTGTTGAGATGAACTTGGTATTGGATTGGGAAAAGTGCCATTTTAGGGTACAAGAAGGAATAATTCTGGGGCATAAGGTGTCGAAGAAGGGACTTGAGGTGGACAGAGCTAAATTATAGACTATTGAGAATTCACCACCACCAATGTCAGTAAAAGGTGTTCGATGTTTTCTAGGACATGCAGGCTTTTACCGCAGATTTATTAAAAACTTCTCCAAGATAACAAAACCACTATGTAGTTTATTGGAGAAGTATGCACAGTTCAAGTTTGATGGGGATTGCGTGTATCCATTTGAGCATTTGAAGAGGAGGTTAACTTCAGCACCAGTAATTACAGCGTCGGATTGGGACCTACAATTCGAATTGATGTGTGACGCCAGTGATTATGTTGTGGGGGCTGTTTTGGGTTAACGAAAGGAAAGGATTTTCATGTGATATACTATGCAAGCAAGACCCTTACTAATGCACAGTTGAACTAAACCACCGCAGAGAAGGAATTACTGGTAGTTGTGTATGCTTTTGACAAGTTTTGAGCGTATCTGATTGGTACGAGGATGATAGTGTACACGGATCATGCGGCAATTCGACACCTGGTGGCAAAGAAGGATGCAAAGCCTTGTTTGATCAGATGGATATTTCTATTGCGAGAATTTGATTTAGAAATTAAGGACAGAAAGGGAACTGAGAACCAAGTGGCGGACCACTTATCTCGACTGGAAAATCCGAGAAGGGAGGTAGATTACAAGACTGTGATTAATGAATTCTTTCCAGATGAACAGTTATTTATGGTGAAAAGGGAAGTGCCATGGTTTACAGACTATGCGAACTACTTGGTGAGTAGGATGGTCCCTTTTGACTTAGTTGGTCATGAAAAGAGGAAATTTTTGCATGATGTGAAGTGGTTTATATGGGATGAACCATATTTATTCAAACAATGTGTTGATCAGATGATAAGGAGATGTATCCCATATAGTGAGAGACGAGGGGGATTTCTGAGATTGCCATGCTTCATTATATGGTGGTCATTACGGTGGAGAGCGAACAGCGGCTAGAGTGTTAAAAACAGGATTCTACTGGCCGACGATTTTCAAGGATGCTTATAGTTTTGTCCAGAGATGTGACAGATGTCAAAGAGTTGGGAATATTTCTAAAAGGAATGAAATGCCATTAAACACGATCCTCGAGGTGAAAATTTTTGATGTTTGGGGGATAGATTTCATGGGCCCCCTTCGTTTCTTCATGTGGAAATTTATACATCTTGTTAGCAGTCGACTATGTTTCAAAGTGGGTGGAAGTGGCAACTCTTCCTACAAATGATGCCAAAGTGGTCCTAAGATTTTTACAGAGGAGTATTTTTACAAGGTTTGGGACTCCGAGGGCTATAATTAGTGATGAAGGCAGTCATTTCTGTAATAGGTAGTTCACAGCTCTGTTGGCTAAGTATTGGGTAAACATCGCATTGCTACAGCTTACCATCCTCAAACTAATGGCCAAGCAGAAGTTTCAAATCGTGAAGTCAAGAGAACTTTGGAGAAAGTTATGAACCCCACAAGAAATGATTGGTCATTAAAGCTTGATGATGCTGTTTGGGCATATAGGACTGCTTATAAGACTCCGTTGGGCATGTCACCTTTTCAGTTGGTTTATGGGAAGGCGTGTCACCTTCCTATGAAGCTTGAGCATAAGGCATATTGGGCAATTAGGAAGCTCAATTTTGATTTGAAGGCTGCGGGAGAAAAATGATTACTTCAACTCAATGAGTTGGATGAATTCAGATTACAGGCGTATGAAAACTCCAAGTTGTATTAGGAAAAAGTGAAGAAATGGCATGATCGCAAGATTATAGAGAGAGTATTTGAGCCGGGACAACAAGTTCTGTTGTTTAATTCAAGACTTAAATTTTTTCCCGGGAAGCTCAAATCAAGGTAGTTAGGGCCATTCACCGTGAAGACAGTTTTTCCACATGGTGCAATAGAAGTGTTCGACAAATTCCCAGACAAGCAGTTCAAAGTGAATGGACAGCGGCTAAAGCATTATTTTGGTGGCGAGGTTGACAGACAGAAAGTAACCTCCATTCTCTCTTTAACGTGATTGAGTCAAAGATAGTCAAGCTAATTGATTATAACTTAGCGCTTGATGGGAGGCACCCCATTATTTCTATCTTTATCTCTTGTTAATTCTGTTTAGATTGTATTTGTTATTTCATCTTCATGATGAGTTGTTATAGTTTGATTAGTGTTACATAAGTACTATGGGAGCTAAATTTGCATATGATGATGTTTGAGCATAACATAGAGAGTCTGGTTTTAAGATAGTCATTCTTGCTTATTCAGTAGTTCATGTTTTGATATTGATAATTGTTGTTTGTGCAGGTGTATTGGAGTTGATTCGTCGCTGTTTTGGTATATTTGAGATGCAAAATGGTATTGCAAAAATGCAAGGCAGCTCGGCCGCGTCATGAAAGCTATACAAAATTGTGCGCCTGCTTTATAAGTCGATCTTGATAAAGGCCCATCACGCACCGCGTTGCCATGTTCCCGCTCAAAACACGCTACTTTTAGCACTCCGGACCGGTTTTGAAAAAAAAAATTAAGAGTTTAAAGACGTGACCTACCCCATCTCTCATATCAGTTGAAATAGCAGTGTGCGCATCCCTTTTCTCTCCACAAAATGCACGACTCTTCACTCTCAACCGTTCCAATTCAAAAATGGTAACTCCTCATCCCACTACACGTATCTCGCATCTGTTTCCTACCCACGTTCAAAGTCTTCACTGATAAAGCTAGGGTTTTCGGTGGGTGCGTTGGACTACAAGTTTGGGGGTGTTCATCGTTTATCATATAATACAACCACTATTTCATCAATCAGGTTTTTCTTCTTCTTCATCAATACAAATAGGACCAAAGCGTGCTCGCTCTCGCACTCCCGAATCATCCTCTGCCAGTAGCCAAAGTGGTGATAATGTAGACTTCTCTAAATTTGTCAGCTTGGATGTACAGATAGAGTACTACCGCATTGTGGGGAAGTCATTCATTCGAGAGAGAGGGTTCAAACCAGAGGCACAAGATGGCCAATTGGTAGAGATGATCAAGGAAAAATGTTGGCATGGCGTGTGCTCTACGCTAATGGTTGCACCTATGGCCATCGTGCGGGAATTTTATGCAAATGCACGGGAGACGACGAGTGGTTTTTCTTTTGTTCGAGGGATTCAAGTGGATTATAGACATAGGGCAATTAGTGGCGTATTCTGTGACGCCCCCAAAATAGGTATACATCACCTATTCTGAGTCGTCAAATACATGGTACAGAAAACAACTACAACTTTATTATTATAATTGTCGTGCAAAATACGACAACACATACTGTGAGTTTAAATACAAATATTGTCTTCTAGACAATATCCACATCCAAAAATGTCCTCATTACAATTATTGATGCACTATTTTACAAAATGGTGAGGACTACTAAAACAACTATCTTGAATCATCACTCCATACCCCTACTAGTCCCAAATTTAAATTCTCACCTCCACGAGAAGAAAAATGGAACAAAAAGGAAAAGGGTGAGCTCAACTAGCCCAAGATAAAGAATATTATGACTAAGATAATATACAACAAATTATCCTTAGTCTTCAACAGGAAAAAATCGATAGAATACAATAGACAACAAGTTTTAGATCAACAATCAAGCCGAAAACAACAATTCATTAGAAGAGTTAAGTAGAGAATGAAATCTACTATCATCTATGAATTTAAAAGTCCATCATCAATATTTTATCCTGTAACATCAATCAATATACATCTTGCATCAAATATTCATCTCTACACTACGGGCCAAAGATATTCATTTGTATCACCACCAGTCATGTTCATCTCAACACTGCTCATCTTTGCACTACGGCCAAAGATATTCATCGAGTAATCATTCATCTTTGCACTAAAGGCCAAAGATATTCATCAAGTATCACCATTAAGGACTGAGGATGATGAAAAACATTTTAGAGAACGAATCCAGCGAGACAGAAGGACAAATATTAGGGATTCATATTTCGGTTTATCCAAATTCAATAATATTTCATAATAACCAAGTGTGAAGTAGAAAAAAGATCAAAACATGGATACAATCAAAGATAGTAACCATAAAAGACATCTGGGATGGAAAAGAGAAAATTTTATTTTTCGGTGAATAGTGCCGTATTTGTGAATAGTGTTGTATACGTGAATAGTAACCCCGACACAAAAGGTAGAAATTCCACAATAAAATTCATAACAATATCTCAGCATAAAGATATTGCAGAAAATAATATCATTTAAGAAGAAAATAACATCCCTTACCTCAAAGAATTAGTACTTCGGAAGGAAAGGTCGGAAGTGATGCTAAATGAAACTTGTACTGAACAGCAACTCTCAAAGTATCTAAATACTCACAAAATACGCTCAATAATATAGAGAGAGAAAGAGAGAAAGCTTATGTTTCTGGTGTGATTTTCAATTCTAACTTAGCCCTCTATTTATAGGAAAATGTTAAAGACGTCAAGCAGACTTGACTTTCTACTGATGGCTTTACTCCGCTACTATTGCCACCCACCTCATTTGAAAAAAAATTCAAAGCACATTTCTTCACCAACCACAAGTGGGGCCCACTCAATTCTAGAATTTTTCACCAAAATCATTTATAAACCTAATTTACGAATCACCACCTCTTAAAATTTATAACAAATCATACGTTCATTTTTAACGGTTCAAAATTTGTGAACATATACCCAACTTATATATGCATAACATATCCAAAAATCACAACGATCCAACGGTCGGATTAAAAATTATAACTCACGCAATATATCGTAAAAATACTGATTTGATTTTTAATACCTCAATTCCGACAAAGATATTGATAAAACACCTCAACATTAAATCCTTCAATTATAACCACATAAAATAAATAAATCCATCATTTATATCCACATCAAATAAATATTTTCTTATCATATAAATCAATAATTAATTATTCACAAATAATATTACAGAATCACAATTATGAAAACCAGGCCGTTCCCAGGAAAGAGGAGGCTTTACAATAAGGATTTCTCCTTACTGGCGCGCAATTAGGTGACCAAACCTCTCCTTAGACAGAACTTTCTAAACATTGCCGAAATTTCTAGACATTGCCAATAATGCTATCTAATAATATTATTCAAATAATATGAATTATTGATCTGATAATGGGAAATAATGTGCAGTGATAATTATTGAAACAACAATAATATAAAATATCAACGCAGCAATTATTGAATCAATAAAATAAAATATTGAAAAGTAATTACTGTAACAATTATTGAGTAGTTCCTTCTTAAGTAAGAATCAATAATTCAAAAATCTTTGTCTTAATACCGGTAATACTTCTTTATGCGACCACGCCATTCGTATTTTAACCAAGGGTATTCCAACAATGTTGTTAATTGGTAACAACTACGCCAAGTTATTTATAAAACTCAAACTTGTCATTTTCTTCATCATTGTTATTCATTATGAGGCCCACGAATGGTCACTGGTCGCATCTGAATATTCCCAGAACCACAAGAATATTCAACGACCAAACGAATATTCCCCGACAAAAATGAATATTTTATAACCACTTGCTTATTTTGTAAAATTTGCACATTTCACCCATAACCAAAGTAGTATATCAACTTAACTCCTAATTATTTCAACATAATAAATAGAGAAAATTTAATTTTATTCACAATAAGTTAGGGTCTTACATATTCAATTTACCCGACCCTCCAACTGGACGAACGAATTGGGTTAAGGCAGAACGCATGAGACAGACTTGGATGTCGTTATTACTGATTTATGTATCTTAGGGACACGATGGACTTGCACGCCTGGCACTAATCAGCCCAAGA
Organism: Panax quinquefolius; assembly: GCA_020205615.1. Classification (NCBI taxonomy): domain Eukaryota; kingdom Viridiplantae; phylum Streptophyta; class Magnoliopsida; order Apiales; family Araliaceae; genus Panax; species Panax quinquefolius. The sequence continues at coordinate 41,019,096 of CM035161.1, forward strand.
CCTTTCCGGCTTCAACTCTAAATCTCTATACAAAGGCTTGGAATCTATTTGTGTGTGCAAAACTCATGTCATCATCCCATCAGCATGACATTACAACTGAACGAGCAATCATTCTTTGGGGGATTATTGTGGGAAAATATATCGACGTTGGTCATCTCCTTAATCAGAATATGATGCAATACATGCGGGGAAGCACTACGGGAAGTATACCACATGCATCAATCGTGGCTCATTTGTGTGCTAGAGCAGGCGTTAGGTGGTCGGATGAACAGTTACAGTACCCAAGCCAGGACATTACTCATACCACAATAGCAGGATTCGAAGATTGGGCAGGTGTTACTCCGCACCCATGAGGAAAGGGTTTCATCCTTCGTCCCACATCATCTACGCCATCATCGCAGCCCTCAACGACGAATGAAGCAGGAACGTCAACTCAAGCCATTGCTGCTACTGATAATCGACAGCTCCAAAGGTTGGAGCGGAAGGTCGATGCTATGTACGACAATTTTGCAGCGTTTGCTACGGGTTTGACGAGGTCGCTAGCAGAGGCATTTGCGTAGTAGGGTACTATGCTCGAGTGGCCACAATTTGGGACAGCCATGCCATTTCCACCACCGGATTCACCACCCGAAGAGGGTGGTGCAGCTGATCAATAGGGGAGTTCTTCTAACCATATACCTTCATTCATTGGGACAATGAATATATTAAGTTTGGGGGTATTAGGTAGTAGGGTAGTTGCATGTAGTTTCTGCATGTTTAGTTTAAATTTTGCATGTTTGCATGTTTATGTGTTAGTTAATAATTGTAGAAAAAATTTCTGATAGTAGTAGTATTATATGTGTTAGTTATATGTTTAGTTGCATGTCCCGAATTTCTAGCTTTGTGGAGTTTGAGTCTAGCAAATGATGAAATTGAGTTTTGAAGGATTGTTGAATTTAATGGATAACATGAGCTTAACTATAATGTTTTACATGATGTAATCCATGAATGTTGTTTAGATGCTTTCGGTTCGCACATACGTGTTCACAAATGCTTGTTCGTATAAGAGTAATGTGTTTTTATTGCTTAATAGGAAATGTGGTTTTTAAAAATAGAATTGTGTGGAAAATGGACTTAGACTATGAAAACATTGATAATCAAGCTTTGGGAACACATGGGTATGCTTATTGTATAAAAAAAATCTATCTTGAAACCTTCTTGAGCTGAATTATTGAATCTTTGGAAGGGGCAAGATGGAGCGTAAAATGCACTCACTACATAAAAAATAGCAATAAACACTGCGGGAAAGAGCGAAAATCGCCCTCGTTAGTAAAAATAAAGCATTTTAAACCCATTGTTGAACCTTAGTTTGTATTGATGTGTTAGAGTAGTTTTTGTTGCATTAGTATACATGGACCTTGATTTATACTGCAATTTTTTGTTTTAAGCAGTTTAACATGTGTATTCTTTGCCTTTGTCAAGTTTTTGGGGAACACAACACACACACACACACACAGCATCTTTATAGCAAATATGGGTTATTTGATTGTATGATATTATGTTTGTAGCTAGTTTGAAAGTTTATTCTTCAATCTGAATAATTCGTTGAGGCACATTGGATTAGAATTCCAATTTAGCTGGAAAGACTTGGAACTCATTTTCATCGTAATCTAGTTGCATAGCATGTAGTTGCATTTCCTTGTTTAATGTCATCTGCATTGCTTGAGGGCAAGCAATAGTTCAAGTTTGGGGGCATTTGATAAGTAGGTTTTATACCTACTTATTGGAGATCAATTCACGAGAATTATGCTCATCTCAAGTAGATTTTACTATGTTTTTATGCATTTTATGTTTGTTTAGCATTTCTTGTAGTTGAACTCCTAAGGCAAGGAAAAACGTGGATGAGCATGGTGACACGAGATAAACAAGGACTATGCATGATGGACATGGGTAGATGAGGAACTAAAGTAGTGGATGAGCGTTATGCAGAAAAGGCAAGATTAAGGAAAGACAACGAACAAGCAAAGAAGCAAAGAATAATGCAGAACATCGAGGATTGGGACACGAAGCGGTAGCGGCCAAGCCGCTAAAACAAGCAATTCTCGCAAGCACGCTTACTTGTTCTGAAGTTAAAATTTCACCCACGCTTGCATCATTGCCTAAAATAAGAAAAAGAAAAAATCGTGCGCTTAAGGCTAAAGCCTCGTCAGACATACACATCGCGCGCCCGTGCCCGTTTTATACTGGGATCACGAGTGGCCGCGCGAGTCCTCTAAAGTTTGTTTGTTGACTTATTTTTAAATTTGAATTTTGAGTGCTTGATCTTATCCAAAAAATACTGGTTGGCACCAGACATGTATTATTGGGTTTTTATCAGTTTTTCATCTAAGTAATTAGGGTTTTTTGAGTTGTGAACTAGTTCTAGGGAGGTTTTTGATGAAAGTTGGAGATATTCTATATCCTATCTTTAATTTAGTTATTGAATAATTAATCATTTCATTTCCTAGAGATTATTGGTGATTTGGAACAACACATTGGAATAGATTCTGCAATTGGGTTTAATCAATTCTCTTTCATCTCTCATTTGTGCTATTTAATCCCATGTGTTACTACAATCCCATAATGGTTTTTGGTTCAGAAATGAACTAAACTCCATTATGGGATTCTAACGGATTTTGATATGTAGTCTATAATTATATGCCTGATTGTTTGATTGTATGTTTATCATTGGATTATCTATTATGATTGAGCGTAATGAATGAATGATTGATCATCCTTCATCTTATATACTTATATGTAATTGAAAAATGAAATATGAGTATATTTATAATCATAATAGTATTCGTTTATGAGGCTGAGATGTTTAGCTTTGTACTTCATGACCCAGATAGAAATATACTGTTTCACCGTATGTATTAATGTAAGAGCCTGCGCTTTAATTCATTATTGCTGCAATTTCACATAGACATATAGTGATTTTGGTAATATTTTTGATTGCATGATTTCTATCAAATGTGGAGGTTATGTAAATAGGTCATAATTCATTGAAAAATGGTTATGTCTACCTTTATGCTATTGGCTAATTTTCCATGATGAATATATAAGCTTACATGATGGTAATGATTAGATGAAGTATGAAATGAAGTTAGAATCCCATTCTTTCTAAATTTGATTCATTATTGTAGTATTATATTTTTATTCATCAGTTGAGTTTAGTTTTACTTTAAATTGTGAGTATTCGTTTAAGCATATGAAAACAGTGATATGATTGATGTATGATATATTAGATTTAAAACTTTTCTCTGTGGATCGACACTTTTCTTACTTTATACTACTTGTTGACCCATGTATGCTTGCATGAGTTAGAGTCCTTTTATTAAAACTAAAGATGAGGCAACAGTAAGGAGGCTTAAGTGCATATTGCTGATGAGATTGTTGTGGTTGATACTGTTGTTATTGAGGTTGGTATTGTTGTTGTGGTTAGTGTTGTTGAACATTATGATTATTGCTCCAACTGAAATTGGGATGGTAGGAGTTCTAAAACTGATTCTGTGGCTTTTGGTAGTTGCTAACGAACTGTACCGACTCTGTTATAATAGCACATTGTTCTGTTTGGTGTGACCCTGCACAAATCTCATAGACATAGGCAACATACTTACCTTTGTTCTCAGCCAAGGAATCAATTTTCTTTGTCATTTTTGCCATTTGGGCTGATAATGCTGTGATGGCATCCACCTCTAATAACCCAGTAACTTTCAGTTGAGGCATTCTGGCTGTTGGATTCTGAAATAATTTGTTGACATGGTCTCAATAATCTCATAAACTTCTTCATAGCTCTTAGCCTATAAAGCTCCTCCTGCAGCGACATCTATGATTGGCCTAAACTGCCAACCCAACCCATTATAGAAAGTATAAATAACCATTCAGTCAGGCATCCCGTGGTGAGGGCATTTTCTTAGCATCTCTTTATAACATTCCCAGGCCTCATACAACGACTCTCCCTGCTGTTGCTCAAACTGAGATATAGCAGTCCTCATTTTCACTGTTTTAGCCATAGGAAAGAATTTGGCTTAAAATTTCTGTGCTAAGTCCTCCCATGTGGTTATTGACCCTGATGGTAATGAATGATGTGACGCCCCCAAAATAGGTATACATCACCCATTCTGAGTTGTCAATACATGGTACAGAAACAACTACAACTTTATTATTACAACATATAAACTGTGAGTTTAAATACAGATATTGCCATCTAGACAATATCCACGCGCAAATAAATCCCCATCATAATTATTGATACATTATTTTACAAAAATGGTGAGGACTACTAAACAACTTTCTCTAGAACCTTCATTCCATACCCCGACTAGTACTCGCTACATTCTCGCCTCCTGAGAAGAAAAATGGAACAACAAGGAAAAGGGTGAGCTAAACTAGCCCAGTAAAGAATATTATGACTAAGATAATGTACAACAAATTATCATTAGTCTTCAACAGGGAAAAATCTAATAGAATACAATAAACAACAATTTTTTAAATCAATATTCGCAGCGAAAATAATAATTCATTAGAAGAGTTAAGTAGAGAATGCAAACTACTATCTTCTATGTATGAATTTAAAAGTTCATCGCCTATCTTTTATCCCTGTAATATCAATCAATATATATCTGGAATCAAATATTCATCTTTGCACTACAAGCCAAAGATATTCATCGATTAGTCATGTTCATCTAAATACACATTCATCTTTGCACTACGGCCAAAGATATTCATCGAAATCATTCATCTTTGCACTACTGGTGCCAAAGATATTCAATAATATCATCATTTAAGACCGAGGATGAAGAAAAATATTTTTAAAGAAACGAATCCAGTGAAACAAAATGACAAGGATTAAGGATTAAGGATTCGTACTTTGTTTTATCCACGTCCCAAAAATACCTCAAAAATAATCATAGTGGTGTAAAATTCAAGAATGATCAAAACATGGATACAATCAAAGCTAGTATCCGAATAGATATTTTGGACGAAAAGAAAATTTTTCATTTTTCGATGAATAGTGCCGTATTCGTGAATAGTACAGTATACGTGAATAGTTGGCGGTATCGTGAATAGTAACTCCGACACCAAAAGTTCCAAATTTGATAAAAAAAACTTCAGATCAATATTTCAACATAATGATATTGCGTAAATAATATCATTACTTAAAAAAAATCCCCTTACCTCGAAAGATCAAGACTTCTATTGAAACACCTGATATAAAGCTATGACTTGAACTTGCAATCCGATAGCAATACTCAAAGTATACTCAAAATACTCATAAGAATACGCTCGATAATATAGAGAGAGAAAACTTCAGTTTCTGGTGTGATTTTCAATTCTAACCTAAGCACCCTATTTATAGGAAATTACTTAGAACACCAAAGCAGAAAATTTAATAAAATATTAATAAATTTATATAAATCATACGCAAACTTGGAAATTCTGATTTCAAAGATATTTTTGCAAACACATGTGCCCACCAACCAACCACAAAAATGTTTTTGTTATTTTAAACAATTAAAACTTCCAAAAATCAATTATTTCGGAAATCCGGAACTTCAATAATTCACAATAAATAGCCCTTTTGTCAGAAAATTCAAAACTCACGACTTTTTATAGGAAATTCAATTCTCTACAACTTTGCAGAAGAAAATTTTCCAAATTCCAAACAAAAATTGACCGAAATCCACAAACAGGCGATTTTACAGGCTATAATCAAATTTCAGTCAATAAATGGGGTCCACCGACATGTTTAACATGTTTTAAACATTTATTGCAACAAAAATACTCTTCCTCCTCGTATACTCATATATCCCACATTCGTTGTAAAAAAATATCACCATTATTATATTATTAAAATAATATATTTAAATGAATTATTTTATCGTAAAAATAAAATATTAATTTTCAACAATTGTCATTTTAAAAATTTCTCCATCTATATCCACATAAAATCAATATTTTCCTCATCATATAAATCAATAATTAATTATTCACAAATAATATTACGAAATCACAATCTTCGCAACCAACTAGCTTCTGGAAAAGAGGGGCTTTCCATTAAGAATTTCTCCTTACTAAGGCATGCGCAATTAGGTGACCAAACCTCTCCTTAGATGTAACTTTCTAGACATTGCCAATAATGTTATCTAATAATATTATTCAGATAATATGAATTATTGCTTCGATAATGAAAAATACCGTAAATGACAATTATCAAACAACAAAAAATATAAAATATCAACGCAAAGAATTATTAAATCAATAAAATATCGAACAATAATTATCAGAACCATTATTGAGTAGTGTCTTCTTACGTAAGAATCAATAATTGGTGCAATACTGCAGTATCTTCTTGTGTTTTAACCACCGAGTATTTTAACAAGATAATTGTAAATAACTACTACCGTTATTTTTAAACAACTTATATTTGTCGCTTTTCTTCATCCAATCGCTTTCAGTTATGGGGCCCAAGAAAGATCGCAAGCGCCGTCGCATTTAATATTCCCCGACAAAGAAAAATATTCCACGACCAAACGAATATTCCCCGACAACAATGAATATTTTATAACCACTTGCTTATTTTAAAATATTTATGTAATTTACCCCTAACTATCCACATTAATCAAATCAACCTTTACTATTTCAAAATAATAAATAGAGAAATTAAATTTCATTAATAATAAGTTGGGGTCTTACAACCTCCCTCCTTATGAAATTTCGTCCTCGAAATTGACGTGCGATACACAGTGTTTCAAAAGGTGAGGATACCTCGCTTTCATTTCCGCTTCCAATTCCAGGATCATTTCTCTATAGCATGATTCCTCCACAAAACTTTAACTTGTGGTATGACCTTTCATGCGCGTAGGGGACATGCTCCTTCCTATCCAAGATCTTGACAGTACCTCCTCACATACGTTAAGTCTTCTACTATCTCGTCCTGCTTCTAACTCTATAACGTGGTTCGGGTCTTTCACATATTTACTAAGTACGAGCATGTGAAACACATTATGAACACGAGACATACTCGAAGGTAACGCAAGTCTATAGGCTACATTTCCTACTCGGTCAAGAATTTGAAATGGACCAATAAATCGTGGATTGAGTTTTCTTCTTTCCCAAATCTTGTAACTCCTTCCATGGAGCAACTCGCAACAATACATGATCCCCTATACTAAATTCCACGCCCTTTCGATGAAGATCCGCATAACTCTTTTGTCGATCTTGTGCTATTTGTATACGTTGTCGAATCATTTGGATCTTTTCAGGTAGTCATATCGTATTAACTCGGGTCCCAACAATGTTGCTTCACCCACCTCATCCCAACATATTGGAGAACGACATTTTCGTCCATATAATGCTTCAATGGAGCCACACCTATACTTGCTCGATAATCATTGTTGTAGGAGAATTCCACCAATGGTAAATACTTATCCCAACCGCCTTTGAAGTCTAGGACACGTAGTCTTAATAGATCTTCAAGAGTTTGAATAGTCCTCTCGATTGTCCGTCTGTTTGGGGATGGTATGTCAAACTAAATCGCAAACTGCGCCCATAGCTTTTTGCAAGCTAACCCAAAATCTTGAAGTGAATCTTGGGTCACGATCCGAAACGATGGATACCGGCATGCCATGCAACCTCACAATCTCATTCACGTCACATACTAGCAAGACGCTCAAGGAATAAGTCTCCGTGATTTCGAAGAAATGAGCGTACTTGGTTAATCTATCAACAATAACCCAAATAGCATTGATGCCTTGAGAAACCGTAGGAAGACCCGTAATGAAATCCATGGTAATGTGTTCCCACTTCCATTTCAGAATCTCAAGTGGTTGCAACGGACCCTTAGGTACTAGATGCTCCGCCTTTACACGTTGGCAAGTTAAACACATCGAGATAAACTTTGCAATCTCTCTCTTTATATTGTTCCACCAAAATGTATGTCAAGATCACGATACATTTTAGTACTTCCAGATGGATTGCAAATGGTGTATTGTGTGCCTCCATCATAATCTTGTACTTCAAATCGAGTCGTTAGGAACACAAAGTCTAGAGTGGACTCAAGTATTCCTTCTTCATCAATTCTCACTTCCGAATAGCTCCTTCTTGTACTTTCTTCTTCATACGCATCAGCTCCTTTCTGGCCGGTGACTTGAGCAACCTTAACTTTTCTATTAAAGTTGGCTCTACGCGATACTTGACATCATCGTACTCATTTCACGATATGATCTTCTACTCAACGCTACCATTACCACGTTCGCTTTTCCGGGATGGTATCGAATAGTGTGGTCGTAGTCTTTCAATAGCTCGAGCCAACGTCATTGCCCGCATGTTGAGTTCTTTTTGAGTGAAGAAATATTTAAGGCTTTTATGGTCCGAATATATCTCCACTTTCTCCCCATATAGATAGTGCCTCCATATCTTTAAGCGCGAAAACGATCGATCACGCTTAACTCTAGATCATGAGTAGGATAATTCCTCTCATACTCTTTTAAGTTGTCGCGAGGCATAGGCTATGACTTTCCCACGCTGCATGAGAACACATCCTAACCCTTTGCTCGAAGCATCGTTGTAGATAACAAATCCATCCAACCAGATGGTATTGTTAGAAACAGTCTTAAATAAGTCTCCTCTTAAGCTCTTGGAAACTCTTCTCGCATTCTTCGCTCCAAACAAATTTTGTATCCTTTCGAAGTTAGCCGAAGTTAATGGAGTAGCGATTCGAGAAAACCCTTCCACGAATCTCCGATAATAACCAAATTAAGCCCAAAAGCTACGTACTTGACCACCGACTTCGGTTGCTCCCAACTTTGTATTGCTTCGATCTTCACCGGATCAACAGATACTCCATGTTTCGACACCACGTGCTCAAGGAATGCTACTTCCTCAAGCCAGAAATCGCATTTCTTCAATTTGGCATATAGTTTGTTTTCACGAAGCCTTTGGAAAACCAGTTTCAAATGGTGCTCATGATCTTCACGACTTTTGGAATATATGAGGATGTCATCAATAAAAACAACAACGAATCGATCCAAATATTCCTTGAATACTCGGTTCATCATATCCATGAAAGCCAGCGGAGCATTAGTCACCCAAAAGACATGACTAAGAATTCATAATGCCCGTCATCGAGTTCTAAAGGCGCTTTGGAATATCCTCGCCTAATCTTCACCGATGATATCCGAATCGAAGATCGATCTTTGAAAAAATTGTGCCCCTCAGAATCGGGTCAAACAGTCATCAATACGAGGTAGAGGATACCTATTCTTGATGGTGACATGGTTCAATTCACGATAGTCAATACAAAGTCGCATACTCCCGCCTTTCTTCTTTACGAATAAAACAAGAGCACCCCCTAATGAGATGTACTAGATCGAATGAAACCGATGTCCAACAATTCCTCAGTAGTTGGACCTTTAACTCCCAAGTTCAATAGGAGCCATTCGATATGGGGTTTTAGAAATGGGCTTTGTATGCGTGTTCAAGATCAATAAAGAATTCAACTTCACGTTATGGGGGTAGACCGGGAAGTTCTTCAGGAAATACGTCAGGAAAGTCAATAACAACAGGAATATTATTCAAATTTGACGTGTCTTTATTCAAATCCATAACATGGGCTAAGAAAGCTTGACATCCGTTTTTCAATAAACAAATAGCTTTATGATTAGATATGACAGTGATTGATTTTAATGGTTTAGTTGCTTGAATTCGTACAATAGGTTGTTTAGGAATATCAAAGCTAACAATCTTACGAAAACAATCAATTTTGCATGATGTGTAGTTAACCAATCAATCCCTAAAATCACATCAAAAGCAAGTATCTTTAAAGAGATAAGGTCAACAGGTAAGGTGATGGTGCCAACTTGAATCAAACAAGATTTATAAACAGTGGATGTGATAAAAGTTTCTCCTAACGGAGTTTCCACAGATAAGTCAAAGTCTAATTTCTCCGGAGTCAAGTTTAAACGTTGAGCACAAACAGGAGAGATAAATGAATGAGTAGCACTGGTATCAAGTAAGGTATAAACTTCGCAAGAATTTATAAATAGCTTACCCGTGATCACCTCGTTTGGGTTCCTCGCATTTTGACCACCACAACAAACGCTTCTTCCCGTAACCGCTGACTTTGACTTTTCTTTTAGGACGATCTTTTGAGTCACCGTCCCATTGAACTAGGTTTCGCTTCATAAGACAATCTCGAAGCGATATGTCCTTCCTTTCCACAATTATAGCATACCTTGAATCTGCTGTGGGACGGTTTGGACCGATATGTCCCTCTTTCCGCATTTATAGCATATGGCCGGGTGGTCGTCTCCTCCGTAACCCGATTCTTCGCAAGACTTTGTCGTCTTCACATAATCGTTGTTAAATCTCCTCTTTTCAAAATCTCCTTCCGACTCGCTTCTTCTATTTTCATGGCCATGATTACCACCGGAGTGGTTACCATTTTTGTCCGTCTTTTTCTTTCTCCGCATTTGGTTATCGTTGTTTTGTTGACTACCATCTCCTAGTAGGATCCTGGTTGGGTCCCTCACCGACCATACTCGTTATCTCGCTCTAATAATTGAGCCCTCACATAACATCTAAATAGAGAAAATTTATGAGAAATGAGATCTTGACGTATCTGCCGTTTTCAAACCTCTAAGAAACATCCGCGTCATACGCTCTCATTCTCCACCAAATGAGGTGCAAATCTGGATAACTCGCAAACTTTTCCTCGTCTTGAGACACCGCCATGTTGTTCTCGCTCCAGTCTAATAAACTCCACTTCCTTCATATGACGAACACTTTCGTGAAAGTATTTGTCATTAAATAGTTTCAAAACGTCTCCCAAGACATCTTTGAGTGTCTTGGTGGATGGGTACACTTCACGACTCTCCACCAAGAGTCCGCCTTTCGCCACTGGAACATAAAGGTGGCGAATGGAACCTTCATTCTCTGTGCATCCCAAGACATCGAATATCTTGGTAATTTGCTTGACCCATGTTTCCGCCATGATCGGATCGCTTTCCTTTAAATTCGGTGGTCCCAACTCTTTGAACCGCTTGTTGTGACAACCCGTGAATTGCTATCATTTCCTCCTCAGATTTTGAACACGAGTCTCCTCGTCGATTTTGCATGAACTGCAAAAGCTTCTAAACATCCCTCGCTCATCATCTCGCTTTCGGTGGTGTTGTTCACATGGGAACATTGCCAAACTGTTGCACGTTCTCCTCGTTGGTGAGTACAAAGGCGTCTCCACTCGGTCTCATTTCCATTGTTAATATTCTCGGTCGACATTCTCAAATCATCGTCATAAAAACAAGGGTTAATTAAGGAAATCAATATATCACATAATATCCCTATATACTGACCAACTAACAAATAAGCTTAGGTAGAACACACTAGCGAAGGATTTAATCGTCTCTCCCCTCCTAGTTCTATTCCCCGATCTCCGCCAAAGATATTCATCAGTTAGTCATGTTCATCTAAATACCTGTTCATCTTTGCACTACGGGCCAAAGATATTCATCAGAAATCATTCATCTTTGCACTACAGGCCAAAGATATTCAATAATATCATCATTTAAGACTGAGGATGAAGAAAAAATATTTTTAAAGAAACGAATCCAGTGAAACAAAATGACAAGGATTAAGGATTAAGGATTCGTACTTTGTTTTATCCACGTCCAAAAATACCTCAAAAATAATCATAGTGGTGTAAAATTTAAGAATGATCAAAACATGGATACAATCAAAGCTAGTATCCAGAATAGATATTTTGGACGAAAAGAAAATTTTTCATTTTTCGATGAATAGTGCCAGATTAAGTGAATAATCTCAGATACGTGAATAGTGGCGCGTATCGTGAATAGTAACTCCGACACCAAAAGTTCCAAATTTGATAAAAAACTTCAGATCAATATTTCAACATAATGATATTGCGTAAATAATATCATTCGAAAAAAAAATATCCTTTACCTCGAAGATCGGTGCTTTTTAAATTTGAAACACCTGATATAGGCTATGACTTGAACTTGCACCAGTATAGCAATACTCAAAGTATACTCAAAATACTTACAAGAATACGCTCGATATTATAGAGAGAGAAAACTTCAGTTTCTGGTGTGATTTTCAATTCTAACCTAAGCACCCTATTTATAGGAAATTGCTTAGAACACCAAAGCAAAAAATTTAATAAAATATTAATAAATTTATATAAATCATACACAAACTTGGAAATTCTGATTTCAGCATATTTTGCAACACATGTGCCCACCAACCAACCACAAAAACGTTTTTGTTATTTTAAACAATTAAAACTTCCAAAAATCAATTATTTCGGAACTCCGGATCTTCAATAATTCACAATAAATAGCCCTTTTGTTAGAAAATTCAAAACTCGCGACTTTTTATAGGAAATTCAATTCTCTACAACTTTGCAGAAGAAAGTATTTCCAAATTCCAAACAAAAATTGACCGAAATCCACAAACGGGCGATTTTACAGGCTATAATCAAATTTTAGTCAATAAATGGGGTCCACCGACATGTTTAACATGTTTTAAACATTTATTGCAACAAAAATATTCTTCCTCCTTGTATACTCATATATCCCACATTCGTTGTAAAAAAATATCACCATTATTATATTATTAAAATAATATATTTAAATGAATTATTTTATCAGAAAAAGATAAAATATTAATTTTCAACATCTATATCCACATAAAATCAATATTTTCCTCATCATATAAATCAATAATTAATTATTCACAAATAATATTACAGAATCACAAGATCGGCAACCGTGCCGCTCCTGTGAAAGAGGGGCTTTCAATAAGAATTTCTCCTTCTTGGCGCAATTAGGTGACCAAACCTCTCCTTAGATGTAACTTTCTTGACATTGCCAATAATGTTATCTAATAATATTATTCGAGATAATATGAATTATTGCTTCGATAATGAAAATACGTGTAATGACAATTATTAAAACAACAAAGAATATAAAATATCAACGCAACAATTATTAAATCAATAAAATCTTTGAATAAGAATTTCACGTAACCATTATTGAGTAAAGGCCTTCTTACGTAAGAATCAATAATTGGTGCAATACTGCAGTGTACTTTACTTTGTTTTAACCACCGAGTATTTTAACAAGATAATTGATAACAACTTCTACCAAGTTATTTTTAAACAACTTATATTTGTCGCTTTTCTTCATCCAATCGCTTTCGTTATGGGGCCTCAAAAAGATCACTTGGTCAGTGCATTTAATATTCCCAAACGCAAAAGAATATTCCACGACCAAACGAATATTCCCCGACAACAATGAATATTTTATAACCACTTGCTTATTTTGAAATATTTGCATAATTTACCCCTAACTATCCACATTAATCAAATCAACCTTTACTATTTCAAAATAATAAATAGAGAAAATTAAATTTCATTAATAATAAGTTGGGGTCTTACAAATGAAGCCAACTTTTTTCCTTATCCCTTAAAGTGAAAGGAAACAGTTTAAGTCGCACTGCATCGTCTAACACACCATTGTACTTGAATGTGTCACATATGTCAATAAAACTCAGCAAGTGCTCGTTAGGATCATCAGTAGCAGCACCCCCAAATTAAACCGTATTTTGTACCATCTATATTGTTCCCGGCTTAATCTCGAAGGTGTTTGCTGCTATGGCTGGCCTAACTATGCTAGATTGTAGCTCATTTATTTTTGGCATAGAATAGTCCTTTAAAACTCTGTGTTCTTCTCTATGTTCTTCTGCTATGTTTGTTGATGTTTCAGAGTTCTCTTGTGTGCTAGAATTGTGTGCACTCGCTCTCCAAGCTTTACCGTTGATATTGTCTTGTCTAGGTACCAACTCAGAATTTAAAGATCGAGTGTGCATATATTATCCACAAGTACCTAAAATGCAAAGAAAAGTAAAATAGAAATGAGATAAGATAAGATAAGATAAGAATTGTTCAAGTCAGACAAATTTAACTTAAGTTGATGACGACAGTAATAAAAATAAAAACATATCCCCAACAACAACGCCAAAAACTTGTTGGCTTATTTCGAGTTTAACAAGATAGACACTAACACGTGCAAGTATACACGGTCAACAAGTAATATAGAGTAAGTTAAGTATCGTTCCCACGGAGAAAGGTCATTATTCCTAATCTATCATGCAACAACTTTATAGCTATTTCTGGCTGCTTAAACGACCGAATAACAGATGAATTAAAAGCTAAAGTAATTATCAACACAAAATAATTAATTAACACGCGAAGAGATTCAAATTGGAGAGATATGGGACCCTAATGTCACTTAATGCTTTATCCAGATTATACACCTCATATTTAACTTGATTAATTACTATGCACTGTTAGACGAGAGCACGAAAGTGCAACATGATTATTTTCCAATACACCATGTCCATATCACATAAAATCCACAAATAGATAGAATTCATATGAACATCAACATCACCTAACTCACTATAAGTCTATGTGAATTACAAGCAATATCAATTTAAGTGAAAGCTTTCTCAACGACTACACATGGAAAGCTGGTATATGTCTATCCGGGTTACTAATCACGAAATCTAACACATGTAAATCTCATGAACATATGCTAACAATATCAGATCTGAACTTATACTTCCTTTTTCAATTCCATACAAGTTATTAGTGTAGATGGTGATCAAACATCCAAGCAATAAGCACAACCAAGTTTGGCAATCCAACTATAATCATTCAAGCATCACAACAAGGCATATGAAACTGAACTACACAATAAGCTTTATTAAAATCCCATAATGGTGGTTAGTTCATCTCTGAATCAACAACCATTATGGGATTTAAGCCAAGCATGAGAAGAAACAATGAGAACAAAGAGGGTAAAGAGAATAGAGATTGCAAATCTGATTAAACTCTGCTCAACAATGTGCTTCCAACTCAGGTTAGATCCATAATCAAAACCAAAGTAAAACTTCAATATTCACAAGCTACTAGATCTAGAAAGAGAAGCAAAATAGTAGTAGTATGCTATGGAATCTCTCTAGCTCTATGGAACCCTAAAATAGCAAAATAAAACTGAAAGTAATAATGTTTCGCAACTAGCGAATACACCGTTTTCTAGTAATCTCGCTACAGTAGACTTAAAATGAAAAGTCAAAATTTAAATAAGTCTTGACTGGCACGACCGCACAGCCCCGTATAGCATTTGGGGCGTGGGCGCGCCATACTAAATTTCTCGATTTCTCCCGTGGCAGTATAGCTTTCTTTCCTTTGTTATGTCGTTGCTGGCGGCATGGCCTTCTTTCACGCCATCATCTGCCTCATACCTTCACTGTGTCTCATTGCTACATTGTCTTTCTTTCTTCTTCTGCCTTCTTCATTCTTTACTTGACCTCTCAGATGCCTTCCTCACGAGCACTTGCTTAGCTTCAGTCTTCATTTTCAGCACAAACTCACCATGCCTTGACACATCCATGTCATTGTCATGCCTTAGTTTCCTTCATGCAACCTACAAAACATCAAACAATACTAAAAATACTTAAGTTTAAGCATAATTCTAGCAAGTTGATAGCCAATAAATAGGTATAAAACCTACTTATCACTAGTCTGATAGTAGGGTTTGACATATTTGACTTCTTTTCATAAATTATACATAATGTTTTCATGTGAACTCTGATTGGGGCATTTCAAGAGTCTTCGAAAAGCTAAGGAGTATAAATAACACTTTTATTCACTAAGTTTAGAGAGTTAAGGTCGGGATCAAGGCCTAAAATGGGCATCTTTAGGAATGTTGTGCAATAGGAGGTAAACCGTGATGGTTTCTTGTTACCATTGTGGTGTCGAACCATGTTTGACTAGTATTTCTAAGTTCTAAGCATGAAACCTTGGAGATATAGTCTAGAGAAATGTAAGCCAAGGTTTGGTAGATATATGAGATGTGTTAGTCATATGCAATGGCATATCGATTGGGAATTCGGGATAGAGAAGTTGAGCATACGACGTACGAACGTCGAAACGCCGAGTCAAATGTTAATAAACTTAAATAGTGTTCTGAATCTTATGAAATGGACATTGTAGAACATGTAATAGAATTAATTAAACAATGAAAAACTTTTATACGTGGCTAATTGATATGTTTATGTGAACTGAATGTGTAGGACTATTAAAAGGCGATTAAAGCTAAGGTTGTTAAGACTGCTAAGGCAAGTATTTTAACTTCATTTAACTTCTGTTTTGAATGTAGTTTAATGAACATAGATGTATATTATTGGAAATAATCATATATATTCTATGTTTTACACAATACTTTGATATTGTGTAAATTCTAGACTTATACAAACTCTTGACAGTTATATAAGTGTTCAACTGTGCTTATAATGCATAAATTGCTTACAGCTTTGCTATAACACATGAATTGTTCAAGTTTTCGAGTTCTAGTATGCAAGAACAATTAAAGAGTAATGTTAATGCCATTTGTATCGGCTAGACTCATGTTAAAAAATTTTAATAATCTAGTTACGAACTTTTGATTGGTTATGGAGTTAAATATAATATTCAAACTAATTTTCTTTTGGTGCGAATTCAGTCTAAGAATGAACAACCCTAATATTGGGGAAACGTTTTAATATAGCCGGCACATAGATGTCGGGTGACGGAAGAACACATAAATCTATCGTTCCCTATGTAGTATTGATCAATACAGGGTGCAAATGGCTGATCACCCAACGTGCCCGTTAGTTATGCCGATTTACAGCGAAATAGCTGTTGAAACCTTTTTGAAAATAAAAATGAAAGTTCAAGGTCTTATGACCGCTCGGCTAAAGTCACTACGTCGTTTCAAAATAATATCTTTGAAATCAAAAGAATTAAATTCTTGTCATTTGAGATCTCTTAAGAACCTTTGTTCGGTTGTTGAAAGTTTATTAATATGAAAACATGATTCTTGATTTTGTTATTTTATATATAATTGTTATACTTGTTGGTCTTGTAAATTCTCATTCTTGCTTCCATTAAATGTTTCAGTGAAACATAAACGTATAGAAAGGTCAAGGAAGGACAAAGGTGAAGGAAATATGAGCAAGTAGATGTTGTGGAACCCTATCTGTAATAAATAGGTTTATTATAAATTATTAATTTTGTAGTTATTAGATGTTATGAAGATTTAAAGGTCTTAGAACCTAGGTATCTAATAATAGAGTTGTAATAATTAGTAAATACTTTTCTATTACTTATGAATTCATGGGTAGATGTAAGTATGTTAGTACTGTGGAGCACCATCTTTGGAGTTTAAATGTACTCGAATTTGGGAGCGTCTCAATTCTTATCCCCTCTTCAATTCATCAATCAATTTCGTACTCTTCGTGGATTTCTCTCATCCTTAGCCAACATGAAACCCTAACCCTAACAAGGTACATAATTTCCTTGCCCACATTTCTTTAACGACTCTGTTGGGGAGGTGTAGAATTCGTGAAGGGTATACCTACAACTCAAAGTGGGAGAACTACAGGAAAAGTTTCGCTGACAACAACAGAAGGCTAACAAATACTTCATCGGTGAATGTTACTAGAGCTAATGAGGTCTTACCGACAAAGTTAATGAAAATGAGAACTTTTAAAATAAGAAACCAAAAGTCCACTGATTAAAGCAACCAAGCAAAAAATTTTGAGGAAGTATTCCAAGAAGTGTTGTGACGCCCCCAAAATAGGTATAAATCACTCATCTTGAGTCGCCAAATACATGGTACAAATACAAATACAACTTAATAATACAACTATCGTGTAAAATACGACAAAACATAAACTGAGAGTTTTAAAACGAATATTGTCTTCTAGATAGTATTCAACTCAAAAGGAGTCCTCAATACATTTATTATCACACTATTTCATAGAATAGTGAGGACTACTAATGCTATCATCTGGACTGTCACTCCGTTCCCCGACTAGACCCGGCTACGTTCTCATTTCCTGAAGAGAACAATGAAAGCAAAAGGGTGAGCTCAACTAGCCCAGTAAGAAATATTATGACTTAGATAATGTAGAAAAATTTATTGTTAGCCTTCAACAGTGTTAAACTGATAAAATATAACAAACATCAAGTTTAACTGCAGCGGAACAAGTAATCCATTAGAAGAGTCAAGTAGAGAATAAAATCTACTATCATCTATGATTTAAAAGGTTTTTCATCACTTTTATCGCTGAGACCTAGCTTAATAAATAATCCACATCATCCCTGCATTATGGCCAAGGATATTCATTAGTATCACGACCACAAATTATCCATGCACTACGGGCCAAGGATATTCCTGTATTCATCAATGGTCATGATCGAATAACAACCGTCCCATCAATGCACTACAGGCCAATGAGGACTTTTACCACATCATTTGTAACATTACGGTCATTATTATACCGAATAATCCCTAGTCATAATCATACCAAGTCCATCTATGCATTACAGGCCACAGATGACTTTCAATAGAATATAAACATGAGGATGATGACAATGATATAAGAATTTAATAAAACAAGTTCAAGGATAAATTTTTAAAGATTTATAATTTAATTTATCTAGAAATCAATAACGTCCAAATTGTCAACATGATACTACTTTGTGGAGTAAAATTCAAGAATAATATTGTACCAGAAATAATTTGGACCGAAAACGAATCAATTTTTATCATGAATAGTATTCCGAGTGAATAGAACTCGAGTGAATAGTACTCCGTGAATAGTACTTTGAGAATAGTAACCCCGTGAATAGTACTCCGGCATGAAAAAGTTAAAACTTATCAAGAATGCTCAGAATAATATTTTCATGAAAAGATACTGGATGAAGCACAAATATCAAGGATATTCTACTAATTTCATGGAGTTTAGAAGCCAAAATTTTAACAACACGAGTATAGAATTCGAAATCTGAAACGAAATAATATTACTTACATACTACAGAGTATGGAAGAAAAAATTATTTCAAGCGAATATTGAACAAAAATAACATCCCTTACCTTGATAAGAAGAGTACTCCAACTGCTATAGCAGAGATATTCTTGAAGAAAACTTTCACTGTTTTCTACTCTTAAAGCTTTCTAAAACTCTAAAGAAATACGCTCAATATTATAGAAGAAGAATTCTCTGATTCTGGTGTGATTTCCAATTCTAACTAAGCACCCTATTTATAGAAAAATGCTAGAACGCCATAGGAGACTAAATAATAAAATAATATTATTATTATTACAATTCAAGCACCCCATTTTGAAAACTTTTCAGCCCATCACATTTGAACAAGATTTCTAGCACATGGTTTGAAAAAAACAAAAGTGGGTCCCACCCAATTTTAATAAAAATCATTTTATTTTCTGAAACATCAGTAATTCATAATAAATATCCCTTTTATCAGAAAAATACGAATTTTATGTTCATTCCACACAAAATCGAATTCTCTATAACTTTGTAGCTTTACGTTTTTCCAAATTCCAGACATAAAATATCCGAAATCCACAAACGGATGATTTTCAACACCTCTTAAAATTCATAACAAATCATATTCTAATTTTTAACGGTTCAAAATTTGTGGACATATACTCAACTTATATATGTATAACATATCCAAAAATCACAACGATCCAACGGTCGGATCAAAATTATCACTCACGCAATAGAGCTTTAAGAACACCAATTGGATTTTTTAATACCTCCAATCGGACAAAATACTGATAAAACACCTCAACATTAATTCCTCCATTTATAACCACATAAAATAAATATTTTCCTATCCATCATTTATGTCCACATAAAATAAATATTTCCTTATCATATAAATCATTAATTATTCACAAATAATATTACAGAATCACAATAATGACAACCAGGCCGTTCCCAGGAAAGAGGGGGCTTTTCGATAAGGATTTCTCCTTACTTGTGCGCAATTAGGTGACCAAACCTCTCCTTAACAGAACTTTCTAGACATTGCCAATAATGTTATCTAATAATATTATTCAAATAATATGTATTATTAATTTGATAATGGGAAATCTTAAAGGACACAATTCTTGAAACAACAATAATATAAAATATCAACGCAACAAATATTGAATCAATAAAATAAAATATTGAACAAAGAATTATCGTAATAATTATTGAGTAGTGCCTTCTTACGTAAGAATCAATAATTCAAAAATATTGTGCAATATCGCAAAGTGTGCTTTCTGATGCGATTCATCGTATTTTAACCACTAGGTATTCCAACAGTGTTAACGGTAACAACTACGCCATTATTTATAAAAAGATATTTTTGTCGTTTTCTCAATCCGACAATAATTTCGTTTGTGGGGCCCATCAATGATTGTTCCATCGTACGAATATTCCCTGTTAAAATGAATATTCCCCAACCAATCTAATATTACATAACAACTTGCGTACTTTGCAAAATTTATAAATATTACCCACAACTATAACATTATATCAAATTCACTCCATAATATTCAAAAATGATATTTATAGAAAATTCATCTTTATTCATAAAAGTTGGGGTCTTACAACCTCCCCTTCTTATGAAATTTCACCCTCGAAATTAGGGTACGTACCTGGTATGTCAAAGAGGTAAGGATACCTTGATTTCATTTCAGATTCTAACTCCCAGGTCATTTCCTCAACATCGTGGTTTCTCCACAAAACTTTGACTTGAGGTATAACCTTGGAGCGTAAAATATGCTCCTTCTAATCCAAGATTCTAACAGGAACCTCTTCATACGTTAAATCTTCCGCTATTTCGTTCAGTTATAACTCAATAATGTGGTTCAGGTCTTTCACATATATACGTAACATAGATATGTGAAAAACGCTATGAACACGAGACATACTTGGCGGTAAAACGAGTCTATAGGCCACAGTTCCTACTCGATCGAGGATTAAAAATGGGCCAATGAATCGAGGATTGAGCTTTACTCTCTTTCCAAATCTCGTAACTCCTTTCCATAGAGCAACACTTAACAACACATGATCTCCAATATCGAATTCCACGTCCTTTCGATGAAGATCAGCATAACTCTTTTGTCGATCTTGTGAGGTTTTTATACGTTGTCGGATCGTTTGAATCTTTTTCGTAGTCATACGTACCAACTCTGATCCCAACAACGTTGCTTCACCCATCTCATCCCAGCATACTAGAGAACGACACTTTCTTCCATACAACGCCTCGAATGAAGCCATGCCAACACTTGCTTGATAATTGTTGTTGTAGGAAAACTCCACCAATGGTAAGAACTTATCCCAACTTCCCTTAAAGTCAAGGACATAGATTCTTAATAGATCTTCAAGAGTTTGAATAGTCCTCTCTGACTGCCCATTCGTTTGAGCCGTTTGAGGATGATATGTCGAGCTAAATCGTAAATCCGTGCCCATAGCTTTCTGCAAACTAACCCAAAATCGTGAAGTGAATCTTGGGTCTCGATCAGAAACTATAGATACTAGCATACCATACAGTCTTACAATTTTATTTATGTATATACGAGCAAGACGTTCAAGTGTATAAGTTTCTCGTATAGGTAAGAAGTGAGCAGACTTGGTCAGTCTATCAACAATGACCCAAATTGCATCTATACCTTAAGAAACCTTGGGAAGACCAGTAACGAAATCCATGGTAATGTGCTCCCACTTCAATTCTGGAATTTCAAGTGGTTGCAATGGACCTTTTGGTACTTGATGCTCCGTCTTAACTCGTTGACAAGTTAAACACCTTGAGATAAACTCCGTTATCTCTCTCTTCATATTGTTCCACCAAAATGTATGTCGAAGATCATGATATATTTTGGTACTCCCAGGATGGATTGCAAACGGTGTGTTGTGCACATCCATCATGATTTTATACTTTAAATCAGGGTTGTTAGGAACACAAAGTCTGGAGTTGACTCAAAGTATTCCTTCTTCATCGATTCTTACTTCTGGCATAGCACTTTCTTCCACTTTCTTCCTCATACACATCAACTCCAAGTTTGTGGCTTGAGCAGCTTTAACTTTATCGATTAAAGTTGGTTTTACTCGAATATTTGCCATCATCACATGGGTCCCCAGAGTTTTTAACTCTATCTCCATCCTTTACAAGTTATATAAAATGGGCCTTTGCGTTGACAATATCGCACTCGTACCTGCATATGATCTTCTACTCAATGCGTCAGCTACTACGTTCGCTTTACCAGGATGGTATTGAATGGTATAATCATAGTCTTTTAATAGTTCAAGCCAACGTCGTTGCCGCATATTGAGTTCCTTTTGAGTGAAGAAATATTTGAGGCTTTTATGATCCCTAAAGATCTCCACTTTCTCCCCATACAAGTAATGCCTCCAAATCTTTAGTGCAAAAATGACTGCTGCCAACTCTAGATCATGAGTAGGATAATTCCTCTCATATTCTTTGAGTTGTCGCGAGGCATAGGCTATGACTTTCCCATGTTGCATGAGAACACATCCTAACCCTTTTCCCGAAGCATCATTGTAGATGACAAATCCCTCCGAGCCAGATGGTATTGTCAGAACAGGTGCTGAAATGAGTCTCCTCTTAAGTTCTTGAAAACTCTTATCACATTCCACCCTCCAACCGAATTTTGTATCTTTCCGAGTCAGCTAAGTTAATGGAGTAGCGATTCGAGAAAACCCTTCTACGAATCTCCGATAATAACCAACTAAGCCGAGAAAGCTACGTACTTCGGTCACTGATTTAGGTTGCTCCCAGCTTTGAATAGCTTCAATCTTTGTCGGATCAACAGATATTCCATGACTTGATACTACGTGCCCAAGGAATGCTACTTCCTCAAGCCAGAACTCGCATTTCTTAAACTTGCCATAAAGCTTGTTTTCACGAAGCTTTTGGAGTATCAGCCTCAAGTGTTGCTCATGATCTTCACTGCTTTTGGAATATATGAGGATGTCATCAATAAAGACGACCACAAAGTGATCCAAATATTCCTTGAATACTCGGTTCATCATATCCATGAAGGCAGCAGGAGCATTAGTCAATCCAAAAGACATTACTAGGAATTCATAATGCCCGTACCAAGTTCTGAAAGTCGTCTTTGGAATGTCATCGGTTCTAATCTTCAATTGGTGATATCCAGAACGAAGATCAATCTTTGAAAAGAATTTGGCTCCTTGTAACTGGTCAAACGGGTCATCAATACGTGGCAATGGGTACCTATATTTGATGGTGACAAGATTCAACTCCCGATAATCAATATAAAGTCGCATACTCCCATCTTTCCTTTTCACGAATAGAACAGGAGCACCCCAAGGAGAAGTACTAGGATGAATAAAGTCAATGTCTAACAATTCCTGCAGTTAGGTTTTTAACTCCTGAAGTTTAATAGGAGCCATTCGATATGGGGCTTTGGAAATGGGTTTTGTACCGGGTTCAAGGTCGATACAAAATTCAATTTCACGCTCTGGGGGTAGGCCAAGAAGTTCTTCAGGGAATACGTCAGAAAATTTATTAACAATAGAAATATCATTCAAAACTGACATGATTCTAATCTTTAACTGATGATATCCAGAACAAAGATTGATCTTTGAAAAGAATTTGGCGCCTTGCAACTGGTCAAACAGGTCATCAATATGTGGCAATGGGTACCTATTTTTGATGGTGACATGATTCAACTCCCGATAATCAATACAAAGTAGCATACTCCCATCTTTCTTCTTCACAAATAGAACAGGAGCACCCCAAGGAGACGCACTAGGACGAATGAAACCGATGTATAACAATTCCTACAATTGGGTCTTTAACTCCTAAATTTCAATATGAGTCATTCGATATGGGGCTTTGGAAATGGGTTTTGTACCGGGTTCAAGGTCGATACAAAATTCAATTTCATGCTCTGGGGGTATGCCAGGAAGTTCTTCAGGGAATACATCAGGAAATTTAATAACAATAGAAATATCATTCAAAACTGACATATTTTTGTTTAAATCCGTGATATGAGCTAAGAAAGCTTGACATCCGTTTCTCAATAAACGAATAGCTTTATGGCTTGAGATGACAGTGATTGATTTTAATGGTTTGATTGCTTGAATTCGCATAATAGGTTGGTTAGGAATATGAAAGCTAATAACCTTACAAAAATAATCAATTTTTGCATGATGAGTAGTTAACTAATCAATCCCTAAAATTACGTCGAATGCAAGTATTTTCAATGAAATAAGATCGACAGGTAATGTGAGGATACCGATTTGAACCAAACAAGACTTATAAACAGTGGATGTAATGAAGGTTTCTCCCAACGGAGTTTCAACCGATAAGTCAAAGTCTAATTTCTCCGAAGTCAAATTTAAACGTTGAGCGCAAGTAGGAGAAATAAAAGAATGGGTATAACCGGTATCAAATAAGGTATAGACTCGCTAGAGTTTATGATAAGCTTACCCGTGATGACCTCGTTCAGGTTCCTTGCTTTCTGGGAGGTCAAGGCAAACGTTCTCCCTTGAACTACCGGCTTTAACTTTTCTAGGACGGCCTTTGGTGCCTCCATCCCAGCTGAACTTATCTTCGGTGCATGATAAAATCGGGCTAGGTGACCTTTTCTTCCATAATTATAACATGCTTTGGACGGCATCGCGCGCAATTTGGACTAATGTGTCCCTCCCCTCCGCATTTGAAGCATATGATAGGTGGTCGTTCTCCTTCCTTAACAACGGGTGCTGGTGCTGACGTCTTTCCATCATTGTTGAATCTCCTCTTCTTGAAATGTCCACTCTTATTGTCTTGGCTATGATTACCACCGAAGTGGTTACCATTTCTGGCATGTTGATTCCCTCCACGTTTGTTGTCACCGCTTCGATGACTGCTACCACTGGTATTATCATTTTGTCGGTTGCTCTCTCTTGGTTGGGTTGACTCATTATCACGTTCTAATAACTGAGCCCTATTCACAGCATCTGAATACAAGCAAAGATTGTGAGAGATAAGGTACTGACATATCTTGGGTTTCAAACCTCTCAAAAACATCCACGTCATTCTCTCCTCATTATCAACTAAGTGGGATACAAACCGAGATAACTCAGCAAACTTGGCTTCGTATTGTGACACGGTCATGTTATTTTGCTCCAGTTTAATGAACTCTACCTCTTTCATGTGACGAATACTTTCGGGAAAGTACTTGTCATTGAATAGTTCTTAAAACTTCTCCCAAGACATCTTCAGTGCGGCAAGTTGAGTACGCTTTACAAATTCCCACCAGTAATCTTCCTCTACTCGCAACATGAAGGTGGCAAAGGGAACCTTTTACTCCTTGGAGCATCCCAAGACATCAAATATCTTGCAGATCTGTTTTATCCACGTCTCCGCCTTAAGTGGTTTTGGCTCTCCAAAAAACTCCGGTGGTCCCAGCTCCTTGAACTGTTTAGCAGTGACCGTCCGAGAGTTGCCAGTTTTTCCACCTGTATTTTGGATAGGAGTCTCTCTTGCTTAATGTTACATGAATTGAAGAAAGCCTCTGAACATTCCATTGTTCATCATTAGTCAGTGTTGTTGTTTGCATGAGTATTGTTGCCTTCCTGATGCACATTATCCTGATTGTTGATCTGTGGAGACTCAACGGTCTCCTGTACTCCATTGTTATTCTCAACATTCTCAGATGTCATTTTCAAATACTGCCACAAAACAAGGGTTAATTAACATGTCACATATTATCCCTATACTCTAACCGACCAATTAAATACCAAATAAACTTAGGTAGGTCATACTAGCGAAGGAATTCCCCGTCTCTCCCCTCCTAGTTCTTGTCTCAAATCTTAGCCAGGGATCATATCAGTAAGCTTTGATACCAACTGTGACGGCCCCAAAATAGGTATATATCACCCATCTTGAGTCACCAAACACATTGTACAAAATTTAAATACAACTTAATAATACAATTGTCGTGTAAAATACGAAACATAAACTGAGAGTTTTAAAACGAATATTATCTTCTAGATAGTATTCAACTCAAAAGGAGTCCTCAATACATTTATTATCACACTATTTCATAGAATAGTGAGGACTACTAATGCTATCATCTGGACCGTCACTCCGTTCCCCGACTAGTCCCGGCTACGTTCTCATTTCCTGAAGAGAACAATAAAAGAAAAAGGGTGAGCTCAACTAGCCCAGTAAGAAATATTATAACTAAGATAATGTAGAAAAATTAATCGTTAGCCTTCAACAGTGTTAAACTGATAAAATATAACAAACATCAAGTTCAAATGTAGCGGAACAAGCAATCCATTAGAAGAGTCAAGTAGAGAATAAAATCTACTATCTTCTATGATTTAAAAGGTTTTTCATCACTTTTATCGCTGAGACCTAGCTTAATAAATAATCCACATCATCCCTGCACTATGGCCAAGGATATTCATTAGTATCACGACCACAAATTATCCATGCATTACGGGCCAAGGATATTCCTGTATTCATCAATGGTCATGATCATGCCAACAACTGTCCATCAATGCACTACGGGCTAATGAGGACTTTTACCACATCATTTGTAACATTACGGTCATGATTATACCGAATAATTCCTGGTCATAATCATACCAAGTCCATCTATACATTACAGGCCACAGATGACTTTCAACAGAATATAAACATGAGGATGATGACAATGATATAAGAATTCAATAAAAAAAGTTCAAGGATAAATTTTTAAAGATTTATAATTTAATTTATCCAGAAATCAATAACGTCCAAATTG
Source organism: Panax quinquefolius (assembly GCA_020205615.1). NCBI lineage: Eukaryota > Viridiplantae > Streptophyta > Magnoliopsida > Apiales > Araliaceae > Panax > Panax quinquefolius. The sequence continues at coordinate 41,045,828 of CM035161.1, forward strand.
TTAACATGATACTACTTTGTGGAGTAAAATTCAAGAATAATATTGTACCAAAAATAATTTGGACCGAAAACGAATTAATTTTTATCATGAATAGTACTCCGGGTGAATAGTACTCGAGTGAATATATAGTACCCCATGAATAGTACTTTGAGAATAGTAACCCCGTGAATAGTACTCCGGCATGAAAAAGTTAAAACTTATCAAGAATGCTCAGAATAATATTTTCATGAAAAGATACTGGATGAAGCGCAAATATCAAGGATATTCTACTAATTTCATGGAGTTTAGAAGCCAAAATTTTAACAAAACGAGTATAGAATTCGAAATCTGAAACGAAATAATATTACTTATATACTACAGAGTGTGGAAGAAAATATTATTTCAAGCGAATATTGAACAAAAATAACACCCCTTACCATGATAAGAAGAGTACTCCAACTGATATAGCGGGGATATTCTTGAAAAAAACTTTCATTTTTTTCTACGCTCAAAGCTTTCTAAAACTCTAAAGAAATATGCTCAATATTATAGAAGAAGAATTCTCTGATCCTGGTGTGATTTTCAATTCTAACTAAGCACCCTATTTATAGGAAAATGCAAGAACGCCATAGGAGACTAAATAATAAAATAATAATATTATTATTACAATTCAAGCACACCATTTTGAAAACTTTTCAGCCCATCACATTTGAACAATATTTCTAGCACGTGGTTTGAAAAAAACAAAAGTGGGTCCCACTCAATTTTAATAAAAATTATTTTATTTTCTGAAACATCAGTAATTCATAATAAATAGCCCTTTTATCAGAAAAATACGAATTTTATGTCCATTCCAAATGAAATTGAATTCTCTACAACTTTGTAGCTTTAAGTTTTTCCAAATTCCAGACATAAAATATCTAAAATCCATAAACGGATGATTTTCAACACCTCTTAAAATTCATAACAAATCATACGCTAATTTTTAATGGTTCAAAATTTGCGGACATATACTCAACTTATATATGTATAAAATATCCAAATATAACAACGATCCAACGATCCGATCAAAATTATCACTCACGCAATAGAGCTTTAAGAACATCGATTTGATTTTTTAATACCTCCAATCCGATAAAATACTGATAAAACACCTCAACATTAATTCCTCCATTTATAACCACATAAAATAAATATTTTTCTATCCATCATTTATGTCCACATAAAATAAATATTTTCTTATCATATAAATCATTAATTATTTACAAATAATATTACAGAATCACAATAATGACAACAAGGCCATTCCCAGGAAAGAGGGGGCTTTCTGATAAGGATTTCTCCTTACTGGCGCGTAATTAGGTGACCAAACCTCTCCTTGACAGAACTTTCTAGACATTGCCAATAACATTATCTAATAATATTATTCAAATAATATGTATTATTGATTTGATAATGGGAAATACTGTGCAGTGACAATTATTGAAACAACAATAATATAAAATATCAACGCAACAAATATTGAATCAATAAAATAAAATATAGAACAGTAATTACTGTAACAATTATTGAGTAATGTCTTCTTACGTAAGAATCAATAATTCAAAAATACTGTGCAATACCGCTGGTATCTACAATGCGATTCTCAGTATTTTAACCACCGTAATCCAACAAAGGTTAATTCAGAATAACTACGCCGTTATTTATTAAAAGATATTTTTGTCGTTTTCTCAATCCGACAATAATTTAGTTTGTGGGGTCCATCAATGATTGTGCCGGCGTACGAATATTCCCTATTAAAACGAATATTCCCCGACCAATCTAATATTATATAACAACTTGCCTACTTTGCAAAATTTATAAATATTACCCACAACTATAACATTATATCAAATTCACTCCATAATATTCAAAAATGATATTTATAGAAAATTCATCTTTATTCATAAAAGTTGGGGTCTTACAACTGTTCTTTACTTTCGATTTCTCAATGTAAAGAAAACTGGGGGTATAAAGACTCCATAATTCCAACTTTTCAAATCAAGGGAAGTACATTATACGATTCCTTACATATTTTTATTCGTACATATGAACACATGTGTTAATTTATAAATGCCTACATGATTAATAAATCTTGTTCTGTTATAGGACAATCCATGAAAAATATATATATTCTTGAAAGAGCATTCTCTGGAGTTGCCAGACGAGTTTAATAAACCCTTTTCAAATGGTTTCCCCTTGGGAGGATGATTCAGACAAAAGGGTTAACAAACTCAATTTTTGAAAGCGTCCAAGAAGCAACTCTACAGGAGAGCCTGAAGGATGCTTAAACTCAATTTTTGAAAATACCCTAAGGGTTCAACTTTTAAAATTGATGTCGATGAAGTTCCTTTCTTGACATAAGATTAACTACCAAACCAAACAAGGACAAGAATGGAAGAAATGAGCAAGAAAAGAAGAACTTGAGGGTTCCCCTCCTAGGGTTCGGCCCCTAGGAGGCACACTCTTTTAAAAGTTCCAAAGTGATTTCTCAATCAAACTTTGGTTATCATGACGACGAACAAGATGAATAAAAGTAAGGAAAGATGGGAGAAATGCATAAGGACTTAGGGATGATCTCCCTCAAGTACTTCATAACAGAGAAACCTACGTGAGGGGCCAAATATCGTGACGGCATGACAAAGGCGTGGGTGACATCGATCCAAAGAGACATTAGAAGCCTACCTTAGACACATAATACGGCTTAAAAACTTAAATGTCAAAGAGTACACCATAGAGCATGATTACTAGAAGGTGGAGATACAAAAACGAATTTACTTATCAATAACATAAAGCTGAGTTGAATAAGCATGACTCTGTTTGCCTCTACTTGCTTCCTGCACAACTATCTTATTATGATAATGTAGACAATACTATATTTACTGCATCTATGGCTACACGAAGGAAAGAAGGATGGAGGATCATACTAGATTTCAAGAAACACAATCTAGGGCCATAATAGCCTATTCAAGATAACATGCTTTAGTAGCATACAACAAGAAAACATTAAGAATCATTAGTTCATCCTCATGTCGAAACTATGAGAAGTTTTGTTATGCAAAATTCATTAACACAAGATGATGGACAACCCAAATACTAGCTCAACCATCGAAACATCTTTGAATTGTAGATACAATAATATCAAAAATCCACCCAAGATGGTGGTCCACCAAAAATGGTAGTTTAAGTCCTCAAGAGTATCTCTCACCAAGAAATTGGATGACCAAGGGAGGAGGCACTGGAATTGATGAATTAAAAATCCATCCAAGATGGTGGTCCACCAAAAATAGTGGTTGAAGTCCTCAGAAGTATCCCTTGCCAAGAAATTGGATGACCAAGGGAGGAGGCACTAGAATTGATGGATTAAAAATCCACTCAAGATGGTGGTCCACTCTAAATGGTGGCTAAGTCCTCATAAAATACACTTTCTAAGAAATTGGAAGACCCAAGTGACGAGGCACCCAATTTCAAGTCCTTGTAGATCACACTTGCTAAGAAATTGGATGACCCAAGTGATGAGGCACCCGAGTGTTACAATTTATCATCAAAAGTGAATGAGGCACCTGACTATAAGTCCTCAAACCCGAAAAGCTATAGTTTCAAATTTAAAAGTAATCGAGGCACTTGACTATAAGTCCTCAAAATTGACAAGTAATAATTTCAACTTTAAAAGTAATCAAGGCACCTGACTATAAGTCGTCGGACTTGACAAGTTACACTTCAACTTTAAAAGTGATTGAGGCAGCTGAGTATAAGCCCTCAAACCCGAGAAAGTTACACTTTATCTCTAAAAGTGGCGAACATTATGCTTTATCCGATAAAAGAAAGATTTATTTTTTATATAAAAATCTAAAACGTTATGCTTTTCACTAAAAGCAAACTGATTATTAATAAAATATCAAACTTTCACTTATACTTGAATAATTTTTTATTTTTAAAAGTATGGATTTAAGTGTTGGTTTGCGAGAAATCAAAAATAAACAAAAAACATGCTTTTAATTTTAAAAAAATATACATTTTTACTCTTATATTATACATATTATTTTCTTTGAGTATTAATTTGAACGACTTATAATTCAATGTTTAAATATTTGGTCTTAAGAAAGAATTCAAGTTAAAGACAATTAATATTACTGAAGAAACATTATTCTGATAATGGAAGTATACATGAAAATGAGTCTTCTGAAACAGGAAATGAGAGACTACAAAAGTTCATGATCTAAAGGCCATGACATGTCGAACTGAAGCTAAAGCCTACAAGTCAACAATGGCGATATCCCGAGCCTTCATATTTGAGGCTATCAGTTCCTCAAGGTCTTGGGCAGCTGACTGAATTTCTCGAAGCTTGGTATTCAATTAATCCATGGCATCTTAAAGCTCCTAAAGCTCTACAAAAATTAAGTCATTCTCATGATGATGTGAAGTGACCTCCAAATGAAGTGCAATAACATAATAACTAGAAGTAAAAAGATACAGCCTAGCACGGAAGGGAGACATTTCAAGGCCCATAGAGGATCGAGAAGTCATCAACCTAATGTTGGGTAAAATCTAATTACGCACAACACACAAGTATACGTGGTCAACAAGTAATAAAGTGAAAGTAGAGTATCGTTCCCACGAGGAATTATTAATACAAATTACCAAATACTAACTCTTAATCAAACTAATTTTACTAAACAAACAATTTAGGTTTATAAATTAAATTATCTAATTACACTAATTCTAATTACCACTAATTAAAAATCAGATTATGGAGATTTAAGATCACAACTTCACTTATTGCTTCATTTAAGTTAACACACTCCTCATCAATTATTTTCTATCTTGAATTGTTAATCAAGAACACTAAAGCAGATAAAACCACCTCTCGATGTATAATACCCATACTCACTTAAATCCACAGATGATACAATTAAGCAAGACACCCTAATTAACTAATCCACTATATCTCTATGTGAATTATAATTAAAAAGGATTTAAAGCACAAGTTCTCTATAAGATTACATATGGCGTAAAGGCATATCTCTATCCTAAACACGAATCATGAATTCCATCTATGTAGAAATCACAAACACATGTTATCATGATCAAATCTAAATCTAAACTTCATCTCTCGAGTTCATATAGATTATCACGGTAATTGATGGCCAATCAATTAAACAATTAGGTCCAAATCACAATAGACAATCCTCACAATAGAACATAATAATTGATAGCGAAGCATATTAAAATAAACTACACAATAAGATCCATTGTAATCTCAAACAAAGAATTAGTTCATTGAATTAAAACTAAGAATCCATACTTGAATACACATTAAAAGATAGGAATAAAAGAAGATGAGAGGATAGAATCTATTGTCTGTAGATTTGATGCTCTCTCCTTGTTTCTACTTTGAATCTTCAATGGTCTCCAAGTCGCTTCAATCTCCAAATCTCATAAGAACTAGAATTTTGGTCCTAATCTACTCTAATATAATCTAATGGAATCCTCCTTCTCTCTCCTAATCCTTTTGATTATCCTTTTTTTATAAGCCTCTTTATCTATTTTTAAGTCCTCGTGGAAGTCCTTGAGTCAATCGGATCGAAACAATATTTCTCCAACTCAAATTCAGACAAAAAATGACTTTTTGCATGTACCCCACTTCTTTCATGACGGGTTATAAAACTAAAGGGCGGCCTCGGCGAGGTCCTTACTATTTTGCAGCTGGTATGCCCGCCCCAGCGGCGTCCTTACTATTTTGCAGTTGGTATGCCTGCCCCGGCGGGCATTTTGTGAAGGGAAAGCCCGCCCCCGGCGGGGGTTACTTTTCTGTTGTAGTGTCCTCTGATAAAATGGCCATAACTTTTGATTCGGGAGGATTTACAGGGCTTGTCACCTATCAAATCGAAGATATCGACGAGATATACAAATTTTATTCTTTAAGAATTGAGAATTTCTGTCCGGAACAAGATTGAAATCGAGCTTGAAGTAGAAGCTGTGTAAATTGCAAGCATGAGAACTCTTAGCTTTGATCTTCGTTGATAAAAAGGCCATAACTCTCGCATCCGAACTCCAATTGGGATGATTCAAGATGGTCCGAAAAGCTAAGAAGAATTTCTATAGTATAATCCAAGTTCTAAGCTAAGAACATGCATCCAACTTGGTATTAAAATCCCTGCAATCTTCCATTCTTGTATTTACTTGCATATTTTTGTCCAAAAGATGTCTGATTTGCTTTTCCTTAATTCTTCATGCCAATGTTATGTCATAGCCTACAAAATAACATAAAATGTATGAAAAGTAACTAAGAAACATGAATATAAGAAACTAATTCAAGTAACAGATACCGGATAAGTAGGTATAAAACCTACTTATCAAATACCCCCAAACTTAAACCGTTGCTTGTCCTCAAGAAAAAACACAAATTAGATAGATTCATCCTCTAGTAATGATCCACCCAAACAATGAATCAATATGAATTCGATCAATGGCCTCAAAGGTTACAATAAATGATAACCCGTAGAAAATTTCAAAACAATGTCATGTCTAAAATTTCAACAACTTTCATTAGATTCACATCTACTCTTGATCCTTTAAGTGTGTGTGTGTGTGTATGCATCCATATGTTCAAACCAGTCATGATTTAGATTAGATCAACCAATACTCATAAAAGATTTTCAAAAATGACTTTCAAAACTTCTTATCACATTAATCACCGCTAATATAGACATATCACAAATTTTTCTTGAGGATTAACCGGATATTTAAACTTTTAACCACATATGAACCCTTCCCAAGTATTTCAAACATATATATTTTCTTTTCACTATTTAGTGAGTGCGTTTTATGCTCCATCTCACTTTTCACTTTTCATTGAACGAGTGCGATTTATGCTCCATCTCGCTTTCTATTTTTCATTGAACGAGTGCGTTTTACGCTCCATCTCATGCCTTTGTTTATGGGGAGTGCATTTTACGCTCCATCTCGACCCACCACAAGATTCAATTATTCAACTCGGGAAGGTTCCAATAATTTTATATTTTTTTTTCATAAATACCCCAAGATTTCCCCCAAACTTATGTGAGTACCTAATTTTCACTTCGAATGATGCTCAAATAAGATTTCTCAAGTTGCAATGGTATCTTTCATAAGCATTTAGCCAAACAAATTAAATCCCAACCGGCTAAACAAATGGATATGTGTAAAAAATTTCAAAAAATTCGCAAGTATTGTGAAAACCAACTAATGAGTTAAAATATAGACTAAGCATACTCATCAATTCTCCAAGAGTTAACAATATCAACCACCCACTTATCATTAGCCAAAATCAAATTCCATCAAAACATTGCCCAAGTAAATACTAAACATGATAAATACCCCCAAACTTAAAATAGACATTGTCCTCAATGGCTAAGATAGAAAAAATTAAAACAGAGAACTTCCCTGAAAATATAGTAATCCTCTTCCTTGTTTGCTAAGTTTGAAGAATAGGTTAAGCACATTGAACAAATTGGGCACCACACTTGAATTTGACTTGCATAACCTTTCCGTAATCTTTTGTCTATCCATTGAACCTCCAATACCTTCAATGAAGAGAGACAACATGGATTAGAATAGCACTTTATATTGGTAAGAGAACTTAATAAACAAATTAATTCCTATCCACTAAATAAACTAGTAAAGCATATAAATATAAAAATTCCTGGGTTGCCTCCCAGTTAGCGCTTGAATTACAGTCTTTCAGCCTAACTTTGTCTGGTCAACAGTATCCAATTCTTCTTCAATGATTGAGGAACCCTCCATCCATCAGAAATAATATAACTTTTGGTAGGTTCCCATTTGTGATGGCTAATGCATCAAAGTCACCTAGCATGCTTTGTTTAAATAAGTTCCCAATGAGAATGTTGAATAACTAAGTGTTTTTCCATCCGTTGAGTCTATGATTAGATTGAGGCTTTGAGGCTTGGCAAGCACAACGGGCTCTTCTTCTATCTTCTCATCCTCATCCCACCATGGCTTCACATTTGTACTTGCTCTCATGTCATAAAGAGCCTTGCCGACGACATGACTACCAATCGGACAAGGTTTTGCAAATTTAAACGGATCCTTGAATTTTGGTGAAGAAGGCACTTGGGGCATAAATAACATAGGCTCATCGTCGTTGGTACCCACAATTAGTTCTTCCCAGACCTTGTTTTCATTATCCCCACTTGTCTCCTCTTTTTTAACATCTCGTGGCTCATCCAGTTGTAGATTTGGCTCGGGCACTTCATCAATCTCGGAATCCTCATCGTAACACCAATTGTTTTGAGGACAGTTGTTCAAGGCTTTGAGCATTTGATCCATCTGGTTCTGCAGATTTTGAATTGATATCTCTTGATTCTGAATTAACCACTCTTGATTAATCCTTTTCTACTCATTTGATGCTATGAACTTGGACAACAATTCCTCCAATCTCGAATTATATGTCTAAGTTTTGGAATCCATGTATTGAGGACGATGAGTTAAAGTGGTGATGAGTTGTTCCATCTGGTGCTGAAAATTGTGGTTCGATATTTCTTGACTCATCATCCTCTCCTCTTGGTTTGCTATGACCTTTGACAGTAATTCCTCCAACTTTGATTTTTCTTCTTTTAATGGAGGTTGATATGAGAATTCTGACGTATATGTTGGATTTGGAGTAGAGTATTGATCTTGATAATTATAGCTCCATGAAGAATCCGGGTGATACCCCCAAACTTGATGATAACTAGGATAAGAATAGTTGTTGAGGTAGTTACCACCATACTATACCGGCCTAAGACTGATGGTGCATTGATTACTCGGGTGATCACAAGACAATAATTGCAAGTAATCATTATCCTTCGATTACATTGAAATTTCAACAACGTCTAACCTCCTCGAAAGTGTCTCAAGTTGTGCTGATAATACAGAAAATACATTGAGTCCATCAATCCCCGCTCCCCTTGGTTGAGTCATACTCAAATATGGCCTTTGATAATTGCATCCAGCCATGGTACCTGAAACGAGAGAAAAATAAGAAGATAATAAAATAAAATAAAAATAAATAAAGAAAGAAAGAAAAAATGTTTAAATTAAGACTAATTTGATTGAAGCTAATATTGGAAAAAATGTATTAAACTAATTCCCCAGCAACGGCGCCAAAAACTTGTTGGGTAAAATCTAATTACGCACAACACGTAAGTATACGTGGTCAATAAGTAATAAAGTGAAAGTAGAGTATCGTTCCCACGAGGAATTATTAATACAAATTACCAAATACTAACTCTTAATTAAACTAATTTTATTTAAACAAACAATTTAGGTTTATAAATTAAATTATCTAATTACACTAATTTTAATTACCACTAATTAAAAATCAGATTATGGAGATTTAAGATCACAACTTCACTTATTGCTTCATTTAAGTTAACACACTTCTTATCAATTATTTTCTATCCTGAATTGTTAATCAAGAACACTAAAGTAGATTAAACTACCTCTCGATATATAATACCCATACTCACTTAAATCCACAGATGATACAATTAAGCAAGACACCCTAATTAACTAATCCACTATATCTCTATGTGAATTATAATTAAAAAGGATTTAAAGCACAAGTTCTCTATAAGATTACATATGGCGTAAAGGCATATCTCTATCCTAAACACGAATCATGAATTCCATCTATGTAGAAATCACAAACACATGTTATCATGATCAGATCTAAATCTAAACTTCATCTCTCGAGTTCATATAGATTATCACGGTAATTGATGGCCAATCAATTAAACAATTAAGTCCAAATCACAACAGACAATCCTCACAATAGAACATAATAATTGATAGCGAAGCATATTAAAATAAACTACACAATAAGATCCATTATAATCTCAAACAAAGAATTAGTTCATTGAATTAAAACTAAGAATCCACACTTGAATACACATTAAAAGATAGGAATAAAAGAAGATGAGAAGATAGAATCTATTGTCTATAGATTTGATAATCTCTTCTTGTTTCTACTTTGAATCTTCAATGGTCTCCAAGTCGCTTCAATATCCAAATCTCATAAGAACTAGAATTTTGGTCCTAATCTACTCTAATCTAATCTAATGGAATCCTCCTTATCTCTCCTAATCCTTGTGATTCTCCTCCTTTTATAAGCCTCTTTATCTATCTTTAAGCCCTCTTGGAAGTCTTTGAGTCAATCGGATCGAAACAATCCTTCTCCAACTCAAATTCGGACAAAAAATGACTTTTTTGTGTGTACCCCTGCCCCGGGGTTATAAGGCTAAAAGGGTCCGCCCGCCTACGGTCATTATCGTTTTCAGCTGGTATGTCATTCCTTTTGCCGGGCATTTTGTGAAGGAAAGCCAGCCCGCCCGGGAATCCGGGTCACTTTTCTACTGCAGTGTCCTTTGGTAAAACGGCCATAACTTTTGATCCAGAAGGAGTTACGGAGCTTGCCACCTATCAAATCGAATCTATCAACGAGATCTACAACTTTTATTCTTTAAGAATTGAGAAATTCTGGACGAAACAAGATCGAAATCGAGCTTGAAGTAGATGTTGTGTAAATTGCAAGCATGAGAACTCTTAGCTTTGATCTTCGTTGATAAAAAGGCCATAACTCTCGCATTCAAACTCCGATTGGGATGATTCAAGATGTTACGGAAAGCTAAGAAGAAGTTCTATAGTATAATCCAAGTTCCAAGCCAAGAACATGCGTCCAACTTGGTGTTAAAAGCCCTGCAATATTCTATTCTTGTATTTGCTTGCATTTTTTAGTCAAAAAGATGTCCGAATTGCTTTTCCTTGCTTCTTCATGCCAATGTTATGTCATAGCCTACAAAATAACATAAAATGTATGAAAAGTAATTAAGAAACATGAATATAAACAACTAATTCAAGTAACAGATACCGGATAAGTAGGTCTAAATCCTACTTATCACCTAACAACTAAACCTATCTAAGTCCTCTGCTCACAAAGAATAGAGAGAAAGACTATGTATTTCGAGAATAAGGCTCGCAAGATGATCTAGCAAGAAGGTCTGAAGGAGGGCCCTGTGAATATGTATCTGACCACGTATATGTGGGATCCAAGCTAGGATACGCCCAAGATTCACTTGAAAAGAAGAATGAAAAAAATGAAGGAAGAGGCCAAAGCAACCCAGGGTTCGTCCCCTAAGGTTCGAACACTTAGGGAGGCTCTCCCGTCTTACCTTTGACTTCTCCTAGCTCGTTGATCAATTTCTCGAAATAAACGCTTTTTTATTACAAAAAAAGGTGCGGTCTTTCTTTAAGAATATCTAGAGAGAAAGACAAAATCCTGTTAAAGTGAGATGGCCTTGAAAAGAAAGTCTACGATCACCAGAAAATGAAGAAAAATATTAAGCAATAAAAACAAAATATAAAGTAACAATACAAGAGAAGCAAAAAGAGATCAAAAAATGGGAGGAGGCATAGAAGCCACCTAGGGTTTGACCACCCCCTAGGGTTCGGTCACCTAGGGGAAAAAAAATTTCATCTTTTGTTCACCTCGATTTGAAGCACACTCACTTAATGCCTTCTCGATGACTTCTTGATTTTGAAGAAAAGATAAATTTTAATAGAGAATAAGATTTGGAAGGACTAGATCAAAGATTTTCAAGATATCCAGGGAGAGCTCCTCTAGGCTTCGCCCCCTAGAGGTTCCCTCTACCAGGACTTTCATTTTTTAGGCTTACAAAATTGAGCTCCGCGAATTGTTTAGAAACTCGAAGAAAAACTTAAACACTTGAAATATTTTGCACGATCGTCCCACCAAAGGCGTGACTCGTGTGTAGGGGGAAAATGTGAGCTCAAGTACAAGTTAGGGCTCACATATAAATTAAATGAATTAAATAAAAAGATGGAACTATCCCACTGGTTAAGCTTGTAAAACAAAAAGAAGTAGCGTACCCAAGATTGCTAGGAAGTTTTCTGCAGGCAGGAGGTCTCGAAGTTTAGAAGGATTATATCACCCTTAAATTGCAGGGTTTTAATTAGAAGCCCTATTGAAGGCTTCTATCAAGTATGTAACACACTCGGTATCTCTAAAGAACATGTTGGATGGCCACAAGAAGTCGAAACCGCAGCAGAAAGTCTAAAAGATATAATTTAGAATAAGTACATAATCTAGAAAAAATGAGGATGGATGAAATAAATAGAAGAGAAACTTACTGGTAGATGGCATAGACATCCTCTAGAGTAGGGGTGAATTCCTCCTAAGCAGTAATAAATGTGCATGTAGAGGAGCATCAACGTGAAACCGATATGGTAAGGGCATTATAGTTATGTTGGATGCGTAGATCCCTACATAGCTGAATGTAACATAAAATTCCCGCACTCTCCTGTATATCCACATAATTGAAATTTCTAAGTATCTCTTCGGTTTAATGCTGTCATCCCTGAATGCAACTGAATAAATCGGACAAGAAGCGTATGGGACTGAAAGGGTAATCTTGTATCTCTGTGCATATGCGGGGAATACAGTCGAAATGGGGGAAGTCGTCCAAACCTCCGTAAGCCGCAACATATAGAAATAAGCCTCCTTTCTCTAGTAGAGGAAAAGTTGTACGGTCATGAGTCTTGGTTTGCTACCAAAAAAATCAAAATTAAGGCCCAAAGAAGGGAGCCCTTCCTCACTCACTGATGAATGGTGGTCTCCTTGGTGGTTTTTGGGTCTGCAGAGCTTTTAATGGAAAGGGCTTGCAATCAACAAAATTTAGCATAAGAATTCTAAAGAGCAAAGAAAGAATGTAAAGGAAAGCATGTGAACTTAAGTTCTTACCATGGCAAAGAAGATAGTTTGAGAATTAAACTTAAGAATACCTGAAAAGAAGAAGAAACAAAGTCATTGAAAGTTAGAAATCACAATTACGCAAGAAAAATTAAATTTCCAAAATATTTTGAAAAAACTTCAAACAGCCCAAACATATTCTTCAAACCCTTTTTGGACTTATAACAGTGTCTATCATGACCAAAGCCCATGAGTATTGTAGGGCTCGTTGCTAGCTTCGATTTGATATATTATGCAACCATTAATTCCAAGCGGATCAAAAATTATGGTCAAAATAGCGACCACCTTGTTCAGACTTGTTTTTTTTTTCTTCATTTTCTTATTTTCCTCCTAAGGTTCAGCCCCATAGGGTTCGGACCTGTTGGGTCTCTAACTTTTAATTTTATTTTAATGATAACAATAATTAGTAAATAAATTAATTAAAAAGGTAGAATCCTCTCCATAGGATTTTTTTACTATAATTATTTTAATTATCTTATTTACTTTGACCAAAAATATTTTTTAAATCTTATTTAATTGATTTTCTTAATCTTGATGTTTTAAAGTGTTAAAATGAATGGGTCACTTATATTGGGACAATGTTTGCTAATGTGCTGGAAATAAATTGGGACATGCATTTTGGGACAAAAGTCATAAGTTGATCATCAAATACTTGTTTGACCGAATTTGGAAAGAAGATGGAGATTTTGATTAAATCATTTTTGACATGTGGGCATTTTCTATTTATTCTCAAATTAATTTTATTATTTAAAGATTTCAAAAATTATTTTAAGATTGGGCAAAATAACAGGTGTGTGTGTGTGTGTGTTTATAATCATGTGAGTAACATGGAGTGACCATTTTTTTTAGGACAAATTTATTAGCCACATAGAAAGTTAATGAGCTTTGACCAAATTTAATTCCATTTGGAAGATGAAATTTTTGATAGGCATTTGGCAATCCGTGTGCTGCATTTCAACTTTTTATCCAAGCCATTAAATTTAAATTAAAGTAATCATAGCCATTGATTTCAAAACAAATTTCAAAATTACCATTTTGCCCCCAACTTCAAAAATCTATAAATAGGAGGCCTTTCTTTCATTTTCAATTTGCCAATTCACTTAAAAAGAAAAGCTTATTTATCTCCTACATACTCTCTCTAAGAAGCTTTCCCTCTTTTCTTATCAAAGTTCTAATCATTTGAGAAGAGAAAATTGGTCTAAGCATATTGAGATAAGTTGTTTGATTTATTTTATTTGAATTATCTCATGCTTATTTATATTTATAGATATACGAATATAAATTGTTATACACAATTTTATATATTTATATTTCATCTATTTATCAAATAAAAAGATACTTGGATGCTGCAAGGCTACGGAGATACACCTCTACGAAGAGGAATTTGAACCATACGATTCCTTATAGTCTTAAGTAACTTTTTATAGATATTATTTATATAAATATTGTAAAATAGATACGACACTTGATAGTTCAAAATGACACTGAGATATTCCTCCAAAAAGAGTGAATCATCTGAACCGGATTTAAAAATCTTAGTGATCTATTGAAAATATTTATATAAATATCAATTGTAAGAATATAAATTTTGTCATACTTAGACGCCACAAGGCTACGGAGATATTCCTCTTAAGTGAGAGAATCGAACTGTACGATTCCTTATAGTACTAAGTGACTTTATTTATAAAATCATATAATAGATAAAATATTGTTATATATTATCTGAGTTAAACAAATATAATTGTTATATCAAGTATTGCTTAATTGATTTATTTATTATACTTGATATATGTCATCACAAGTATTTGATCATAAATTCATTTTCATAAAATACTTGTTGTGTAAGACCCCAACTTATTATTAATGAAATTTAATTTTCTCTATTTATTATTTTGAAATAGTAAAGGTTGATTTGATTAATGTGGATAGTTAGGGTAAATTATGCAAATATTTCAAAAAAGCAAGTGGTTATAAAATATTCATTGTTGTTTGGGAATATTCGTTTGGTCGTGGAATATTCTTCTTTGTCGGGAATATTCGCATGACCACATGATCTTTTCTTGCGGGCCCCATAACTGAAAGCGATTGGATGAAGAAAACGACAAATATAAGTTGTTTAAAAAATAACATAGTAGTTGTTACTGATAATATTGTTAAAATACTCTGGGTTAAAACACAAGAAGCATTACCTGATTGCACCAATTATTGATTCTTACGTAAGAAGGCACTTACTCAATAATGGTTACGATAATTACTGCTCGTAATTTTATTGATTTAATAATTGTCTGCGTTGATATTTTATATTGTTGTTGTTTCAATAATTGTCATTACACAAGATTTTTTATTATCGAAGCAATAATTCATATTATCCTAATAATATTATTAGATAACATTATTGGCAATGTCTAGAAAGTTCATCTAAGGAGAGGTTTGGTCACCTAATCATGCGCCAAGAAGGAGAAATTCTTATTGAAAGCCCCTCTTTCTTGGAACTACCGGTTGCGATCTTGTGATTCTGTAATATTATTTGTGAATAATTAATTATTGATTTATATGATGAGGAAAATATTGATTTTATGTAGATATAGATGGAGAAAATTTTAAAATGACAATTGTTGAAAATTAATATTTTATCTTTTTCTCGATAAAATAATTCATTTAAATATATTATTTTAATAATATAATAATGGTGATATTTTTTACAACGAATGTGGGATATATGAGTATACGAGGAGAAAGAGTATTTTTGTTGCAATAAATGTTTAAAACATGTTAAACATGTCTGGTGGACCCCATTTATCGAATCGAAATTTGATTATAGCTTTGTAAAATCGCCTCGCTTGTGTATTTCTTCAATTTTTGTTTGGAATTTGGAAAAACTTTCTTCTGCAAAGTTGTAGAGAATTGAATTTCCTATAAAACATCGCGAGTTTT
Organism: Panax quinquefolius; assembly: GCA_020205615.1. NCBI lineage: Eukaryota > Viridiplantae > Streptophyta > Magnoliopsida > Apiales > Araliaceae > Panax > Panax quinquefolius. Next base: position 41,061,588 of record CM035161.1, read on the forward strand.
GAATTTTCTGACAAAAGGACTATTTATTGTGAATTATTGAAGTTTCGGAGTTCCGAAATCAATATTTTTGGAAGTTTTAATTGTTTAAAATAACAAAAACGTTTTTGTGGTTGGTTGGTGGGCACATGTGTTGCAAAATATGCTGAAATCAGAATTTCCAAATTTGCGTATGATTTATATAAATTTATTAATATTTTATTAAATTTTCTGCTTTGGTATTCTAAGCAATTTCCTATAAATAGGGTGCTTAGGTTAGAATTGAAAATCACACCAGAAACTGAAGTTTTCTCTCTCTATATTATCGAGCGTATTCTTTTGAGTATTTTGAGTATACTTTGAGTATTGCTATACGGTGCAAGTTCAAGTCATAGCCTATATCCGGTGTTTCAGCTAGAAGTACTGATCTTTCGAGGTAAGGGATATTATTTTTTTTCGTAATGATATTATTTTTTCAATATCATTATGTTGAAATATTGATCTGAAGTTTTATATCAAATTTGGAACTTTTGGTGTCGGAGTTACTATTCACGATATCTGAGACTATTCACGATATCTGATCTTTCATTCAGCGAATACTGGCACTATTCATCGAAAAATGAAAAATTTTCTTTTCGTCTAAAAATATCTATTCGGATACTAGCTTTGATTGTATCCATGTTTTGATCATTCTTGAATTTTACACCACTATGATTATTTTTGAGGTATTTTTGGACGTGGATAAAACAAAGTACGAATCCTTAATCCTTAATCCTTGTCATTTTGTTTCACTGGATTCGCTTTCTTTAAAAATATTTTTCTTCATCCTCGCCTTAAATGATGATATTATTGAATATCTTTGGTCAATAGTCAAAGATGAATGATTTCGATGAATATCTTTGGCCCGTAGTGCAAAGATGAATGTGTGTTTAGTTGAATACGACTTAACTTATGAATATCTTTGGCATTCAGTAGTGCAAAGATGAATATTTGATTCCGTATATATATTGATTGATATTACAGGATAAAAGATAGGCGATGAACTTTTAAATTCATACATAGAAGATAGTAGTTTGCATTCTCTACTTAACTCTTCTAATGAATTATTATTTCTACTGCGAATATTTATTTAAAAACTTGTTGTCAATTGTATTCTATTAGATTTTTCCCTGTTGAAGACTAATGATAATTTGCTGTACATTATCTTAGTCATAATATTCTTTACTGGGCTAGTTGAGCTCACCATTTTCCTTGTTGTTCCATTTTTCTTCTCGGAGGCGAGAATGTAAAGCGAGTACTTAGTCTGGGTATGGAAATGAAGGTTCTAGAGAGAGTTGTTTAGTAGTCCTCACCATTTTGTAAAATAATGTATCAATAATTATGATGGGGATTTATTTGCGTGCGTGTGGATATTGTCTAGATGGCAATATCTCAGATTTAAACTCACAGTTTATATGTTGTAACAATAAAGTTGTAGTTGTTTCGCATACATGTATTGACAACTCGAATGGATGATGTATACCTATTTTTTGGGGCGCCACAATTGGTATCGTAGCTTAGGGATATGATCTTCAAGCGAGATCGGGAATAGAACTAGGAGGGAGAGACGAGTAAATCCTTCGCTAGTGTGTCCTACCTAAGCTTATTTGTTAGTTGGTCAAGATATAGGGATATTATGTGATATATTGATTTCCTTAATTAACCCTTGTTTTATGGAAGTATTTGAGAATGTCGATTGAGAATATTAACAATGGAAATGAGACCGTGGAGACGTCTCAGATTTCCAACGAGGAGAACGTGTAACAAAGTGCTAGCAATGTTCCTCCTATGAACAACACCAATCGAGCGAGATGATGAACGAGGGGATGTTTAGAAGCTTTTTGCGCTTCATGCAAAATCGATTTAGGAGACTCGTGTTCAAAATACGAGAGGAAATGATAGCAATTCACCAAGTTATCACAAACCAAGCGCTTCAAAGAGTTGGGACCACGAAATTTAAGGGAAAGCCGGATCCGATCATGGTGGAAACATGGGTCAAGCAAATTACCAAGATATTCGATGTCTTGGGATGCACGAGAACGAAGGTTCCATTCTCCACCTTTATGTTCCGTGGCGAAGGCGTATTCATCGGTGGGAGTCTCGTGAAGCGTACCCATCCAACAAGACTCAAAGATGTCTTGGGAGACATTTCAAAACTATTTAATGACAAATACTTTCCGAAAGTGTTCACGTATATAAGGAAGTGGAGTTTATTAGACCGAGCGAACAACATGACGGTGTCTCAAGACGAGGCAAAGTTTGCGAGTTATCCGTGTTTGCACCTCATTTGGTGGAGAATGAGGAACGATGACGCTGGATGTTTCTTAGAGGTTTAAAACCCAAGATACGTCAAGATCTCATTTCTCATAAATTTTCTCTATTCGATATGTTGTAAATAGAGCTCAATTATTAGAGCAAGATAACGAGTAGTACTAACCGAGGGACCACAACCAGGATCATACCGGAGATGGTAGTCAACAAAACAACGATAACCAAATGGAGAAAGAAAAAGACGTACAAAATGGTAACCACTCTGTGGTAATCATGGCCATGAAAATAAAAGAAGCGAAGTCGAGGAGATTTTAAAAGAGGAGATTTAACAACGACCATGTGAAGACGACAGCGGCTGCGGCAACAACCGGTTCTAAGGAGGAGAACGACCACCACCGGTCATATGCTATAAATGCGGGAAAGAGGGACATATCGGTCAAACCAAACCATCCCAACAACAGCTCAAGGTATGCTATAATTGTGGAAAGGAAGGACATATCGCTCGAGATTGTCTCAGAAGCGAAACCTAGTTCAATGGGGACGGTGACTCAAAAGATCGTCCCTGAAAAAGTCAAAGTCAACGGTTCCGGAAGAGCATTTGTTGTGACCGGTCGTCAAAATGCGAGAACCCAAACGAGGTGATCACGGTAAGCTATTTATAAATTCTTGCGAGTTTATACCTTACTTGATACCCAAGTTTACTTATTCATTTATCTCTCCCGTTTGTGCTCAACGCTTAAACTTGACTCGGAGAAATTAGACTTTGACTTATTTGTGGAAACTCCGTTAGGAGAAAACTTTCATCACATCCATTGCTTATAAATCTTGTTTGATTCAAGTTGACACCATCACCTTACCTGTTGACCTTATCTCTTTAAAGATACATTCTTTTGATGTGATTTTAGGGATTGATTGGTTAACTACACATCATTCCAAAATTGATTGTTTTCGTAAGGTTGTTAGCTTTCATATTCCTAAACAACTTCATTGTATGCAATTCAAGCAACTAAACCATTAAAATCAATCACCGTCATATCTAATCATAAAGCTATTCGTTTATTAAAAAACGGATGTCAAGCTTTCTTAGCCCATGTTATGAATTTGAATAAAGACACGTTAAATTTGAATAATATTCCTGTTGTTATTGACTTTCCTGACGTATTTCCTGAAGAACTTCCCTGGCTACCCCTAGAATGTGAAGTTGAATTCTTTATTGATCTTGAACTCGGTACAAAGCCCATTTCTAAAACCCCATATCGAATGGCTCCTATTGAACTTCGTGAGTTAAAGGTCCAACTACGAGAATTATTGGACATCGGTTTCACTCGTCCCTAATACATCTCCTCGGGGTGCTCTGCTTTTTCAGAAAGAAGAAAGACGGGAGTATGCGACTTTTGTATTGACTATCGAATTGAACCATGTCACCATCAAGAATAGGTATCCTCTACCTCGTATTGATGACCTGTTTGACCAACCATATGGGGCACAATTTTTTCAAAGATTGATCTTAGCTCGGATATCATCAAATTGATTAGAATCGAGGATATTCCAAAGACGCCTTTAGAACTTCGATGACGGGCATTATGAATTCTTAGTCATGTCTTTCTGATGACTAATGCTCCTGCGACTTTCATGGATATGATGAACCGAGTATTCAAGGAATATTTGGATCGATTCGTTGTTGTTTTTATTGATGACATCCTCATATATTCCAAAAGTCGTGAAGATCATGAGCACCATTTGAAGTTTGGTACTCCAAAGGCTTCGTGAAAACAAACTATATGCCAAATTGAAGAAATGCGAGTTCGGCTTGAGGAAGTAGCATTCCTTGGGCACATGGTGTCGAAAACATGGAGTATCTGTTGATCTGGCGAAGATTGAAGCAATACAAAGTTGGAGCAACCAAGTCGGTGGTGATCAAGTACATAGCTTTTGGGCTTAAATTTGGTTATTATCGAGATTCGTGGAAGGGTTTTCTCGAATCGCTTCTCCATTAACTCAACTAACTCGAAAGGATACAAAATTCGTTTGGAGTGAAGAATGTGAGAAGAGTTTCCAAGAGCTTACAACGTGGTAGCTGACACGTTGAGTAGAAGATCATATGCTGAAACGAGTGCGATGATGTCAAGTATACGACAGAGCCAACTTTAATAGAAAAAGTTAAGTTTGCTCAAGCCACCGAATCTTGAGCCGATGCGTATGAAGAAGAAAGTACAAGAAGGAGCTATTCCTAAGCAAGAATTGATGAAGAAGGAATACTTGAGTCCACTCTAGACTTTGTGTTCCTAACGACTCGATTTGAAGTACAAGATTATGATGGAGGCACACATACACCATTTGCAATCCATCTGGGAAGTACTAAAATGTATCGTGATCTTCGACATACATTTTGGTGGAACAATATGAAGAGAGAGATTGCAAAGTTTATCTCGATGTGTTTAACTTGCCAACGTGTAAAGGCGGAGCATCTAGTACCTAAGGGTCCGTTGCAACCACTTGAGATTCCGAAATGGAAGTGGGAACACATTACCATGGATTTCGTTACGGGTCTTCCTACGGTTTCTCAAGGCATCAATGCTATTTGGGTTATTGTTGATAGATTAACCAAGTCTGCTCATTTCTTGCCGATACGGGAGACTTATTCCCTTGAATGTCTTGCTAGTATGTGTTAGGTTTGTAATATTCATGGGCGCAATCAAATTGCACAAATTAAGCGGAAGCGTGTAAAAAATCAGAGTTTAAAATTTTTACAAACCATATACCCGGATCACCCTTTATGCACAATTATTAATTAAACGAAGAATAAGAAATTATGAAATCATACCCTTGTAAACGAGCTTCCTCAGTACGAAGTTCACCTCCTACTTCTCCGCGATCTCCTTGAATCCACCGGGTTTGGTTCCTTCCTTTGATCAACGTTAGCCACCCATGTGTTTGGCCTCTGGAGGTGATCCACCAAGGAATAATAATGATTCAAGAAGAAGGGATATTACTAAACCCTAGTTTTTCTATCTCTATAGAAAGGGTGTACTCTCCCAATAATTGGAATTATGTCATTATGTTGAAAAAATCAACAACTCCCCACCACCCATAATAAGACTCCTCTTATTTATAGATGTAAGCAACCCACCTTAACAATTAAGGAATTGGGATTTATTTAATTAATTAAATTCTTTTAATTAATTAAGCTCCCTAATCTTATTAGGGATAATTAATTAAACTCCTTTAACTAATTTTCCTTCCTAATCCAATTACGAATAAATGAGAGTACATATATTAAATTAATTTCTAAACTCTTTTAGAAATTAAAATAATAATAATAATTGTAATAATATTAATAAGACTCCTCTTATTAATTTATATTTAATATTTCTAAAATATTAAATAATAAATATTAAGCTATTTAATTTATTCTATCACCATAGATTAAATTAAATATACTTAACATATTATTACGATTATGCCATTAACTTCTTAAATAATTATTCTTCCTTTTATGGTGTGACCCTTTAGGTTCTCCATATTAAACCGGTTGTGAATAAATCAATTAGAACAATTCTAATCTTATTTAAATAAATAAATTAAACAATTAATTTATTTAAATAAATAATATTTATTCTACAATAGGGATAAGCCTCCCAACGATCAACGACTTTCCGTATAATATAGATTTCAACATTAATCATTAAAGAACCTTTGAGTAAATAGTTACCGTGCAATTCAATCCTTCCACCATACAATGTCCCAATTAAATATAAGACATGGAATTACTTTGTCAAGTCTTATTTTATTTAATTATATGTATTTCGACTCTTAAATGCACAACTCCAAATAATGCAAATTAGAAACTCCTTTCTAATTTCATTCGCTTAACCAAGGACTCTTGGGTTGTCATTTATCGAATCACATAGGACATTTCTTTTCTTTTATTAGAAGTGGTAGATTCTTTATTGATCATACATTATCTCCATGTACAACTTATTATACCCAAGCATACCCTTTGATATACCCTAAGGGTCTTAAGGAATAAGTCAAAGTATAACTCATCATACACAAGATACTATGATGATCTCAAGTCCAAGGATTACTTGTACTACTATCACTACAGAATTCCTATTGACAGCAAATAAAACTCCATTAGGTATTCCTTAGCGAGCCACGTTCAAAGGAACTTATTCTCTAATAAGCACCTACATACTTGCTTTAGTATCTCCAAACAAATGATCATGAGATCAATCATCCTCATCCAATGAGCAAGCAACGTATGTACCAATCTATCCGGATTTACTAATCCCCAATTTAGTAATCCAACGATTGGGAACTATTTTAGTTTTAAGCTTTCTAAGAATTTAGATCTCATTAGAATGATCGTCATCATTATTCTAAAAGCATTGCTTAAAACTATGGGTTTATCACATATTATAAAACAGCATCATGTAGATAATTAAAAGCCTTTAATAAATTAATACTTTTTATTAATAAATGAATAAGATTGTTACAAAGTATATGCTTTATCATCAAACATGATTGGCTTGTGTGCATACTACTTTCAATCTCCCACTTGCACTAAGCCAATCGCCATTGTATCTTATACTCTTCTTCTCTAAGTGACGATTATCCTGCTGTTGGATAAGCTTTAGTTAATGGATATGTAATGTTGTTCTTGAGAGTCCACCATCTCTATAGTGATTTCCCATCTTTCAATGATTCTAATAATCAAATGAAAGTGTCACAACACATGTTTAGATCCAAGATGAGACTTAGAACTATTCCTAGTTCTCAGAATGAACTTTTAATCCAAACAATCAACTTGCGCCTTCATTTATAGCTATATACTTTGTCTTTATCACTAAACCAACAACTCTTTCTTTGTTTGAAACCTTTCCAATTCACTTTTCCAATTGCTCAAGATAACGCTTTACCTTAAAGTGGATTTTTACGTCGTCTTGTCCGTCATTCGAAAAACTTGAGTCTGTTAAGCCCTCTAGTTTTAATTAAGACCCACCATGTTTGCTCACATCCTTAGTGCCTGGTTAAGAACTTTAAGATGTTTTCACCGCCTTACAAAGAATCTTCTCGAATATGACCGATCAACATCGTGTCTCGTATATTTCATTGCATACATGATTGTCACTCATGCGATCTCTCTTCTTTGGAGTCTATGGGGACTATTAAGAGATACACTCCATGGCTCATCAACATGAGACATCTCTTGGAGTTTGCCATGCTAAACGACTTTAGCATCAAATGAATATACGTTCCTTGGGTTAAGTCGAGCATCCTCTTAAATCTATCTATATAGATTTATATCCCCAACTAAGATACTCTTCCAAATCATTCATGGAGGAATGTTTAGACAACTTTATCATTACTGATTGTAGCATTAGTATGTCATTCCTTATCCGTAGTATATCAACATATAATATTAGAAATTTCACGACGCTCCCACTGACCCTTTTGTACACACTAGAACTATTACCTCATCGTATGTAACTCTGGATCATCATCTTCTATGATGCGTACCTCATCATCATCATCTATGATGAATCCATACCTCCTAGGTATCTTCGGTACTATTCCAGATTTATGATTCGGTTGTGGTACAATAGGTCTATCTATAGGTTCCTCTTATTTGACTTATAGTATTTTGTGGTTCTTGAACTCTTCAAGATCTATTATCCTCCCACTAGCCCCTTTTAATGATAAACACCTTTATCTTAGAAGGCAGCGTGTTTCGTAACAAACACCTTTTGCTAAGTAGGATTATAGAACATATACCCTAAACTTACTTTAGGATGTCCCACAAATCGACACTTGTCAAATCTTATCCCAAGCTTATCTTTTGAAACCTTTTCACATAAGTTGACAACCCTTATCTTAACATACTTAAGATTAGAATCCTCCCCATCCATAACTTTTATGGAGTCTTGGGGTAGGATTTTGAGGTTACCATTTTCAGAGATGTCAGCGACCATTTCTAGGACATTATCCTAGAAGGATACTGGAATGTCGGTAAAATCATTATAGACCGCACCATGTCCAACAAGGTATGATTTTTCCTTTTAGATACATCAATCAATTATTGCGTATCATGAGGCGTCCATTATGAGAAAACCATTTGAGATGATCTAGAAACTTATTGCACAAGTATTTATTCCTTGATCTAATCAAAGAATCTTAATACTTTGCCAATTTGTTTCACTTCTGAATTCTTTGAACCTTTCAAATAATTCACACTTGTATTTTAGAAAATACACACATTCAACTCTTTGAATGATCATCTCCTTTTCTAATACTAATTTGTTCAATATGCAAAATTATTTTCATGTAAGTCAAGTATACAAAATTTATTAAGTAATATTCCAGTTCTATACAAAATATTATTATTATAAATAGAACAACAATTGTTCTTAATTATAATACTAAAGATTTCATTGTCCAACAATAAAATGGAAATAATATTTTAACAAGAACTGGAATACAATAACAACTTATTGACTTAATAGATTTGCCCAGAAAGATGCTAAACTATAAGTTTCTATAGCTAATGCAGTAACCTTTGCTTCATTTTCCACACATAGGATTACTTATCTTTGTTTAACTTTCTACTTCTGCTTGGTCCCTTCATAAATCGATATTTATGATAACCAAAGTCGGTATCCAATACCCAAGTAGAACTTTGACTTAAAGAAAATTTATTTCAATCATGAACAAAAAACTCAGATTATGAACCAAAACTTCACTAAGCTTCTTTGGTTAGCCTCTATAAGATGCTTCTTGCAGTTTCTTTCCAGTGTCCATGCTTATTGCAGTGGAAGCAAACTCCTTTGTTATCCGTATTAGTTTTGTCCTTATTATCCTTTGTTTACGCCTTTCTATTTACCTTTTTTGAATCGTTCTTCTTTTCAGAAGATCCTTTGCCTCTACCAACCAAGAAGACTTGATCTTTTTGGTTGGAAAGTGACTCTCAACATTTTTCAATATGTTAAGCAAATCAAATGAGGTCGATATCTAGCTTGTTCATATAAAAATTCACAACAATTGTGAAAAGAGTCCGGAGTGAGTGCAAGATCAAATCTTGGCTCAACTCTCCATCCATGACAAAACTCGTTGTCTAATTGATCAATCAAATTGATAATGTTAAGGACTTTTATCTGCATCAGTAGTGCCATTGGCCATTCTAGATCGGAAGAGCTCCTTAGATATCTCGATATCTATCATCTCTACTTTCCTCACCATCAACTACTTGATGTAAAGGAATATAGTAGGAGCATCCATAGTTTCATCTTGTGTTTGAAGCTCATTACTCGTGGATGCGAGCATGATGCATCGAGCCAATTGTGCATCATCTTGCCACTTTCTAAAAGTAGCAATGTCTTCCTCGGAGGCATTGTCTCGCAACCATTCTGAGGATAGGCGTGTAAGGACATAAGATAGCTTTTTCACCATGAGAACTATTCTCAAATTCCTTAACCAATCCGCTTAATTCTATTCTCCGGTTAATTTAGCATATAATATGCTTCGCAGCGATAGTAATTTTAGACATTGTAAAATTTCAGTAAATGAATTTGTAATTAACAACATTTTAACATACATTCTTTTATTAATTACCAAAATAAATTAGGTCTTGTTTTAAATTGGTATCTCCCACTATTTTCTTCAAACTATATTACCCTCACTTATATAGTTCGGCAAAATCTAATTAAAGATTTGCTAGTGAGAATAAGGATCCCATTTCAAATGTATATAGCCTTGTGGTGACACAACAAACTATATATAAATAAATAGGTAGACAACTTTTGTCAATTACATCAACTATGCAACTCCTTTTCTTTTGCCTCTTAGATTATTTTGATCAAGTGGTGGCACATCCGAATCAAAATTATCCAAGTTAAGTCCGACCTAGCACACCATATATTCAAAAAAGAAAAATATCATCCTTGTGGTGACACAACAAAACAATATTGTTCAATTTTCTTTATAAGCATCAAATGTGATAAATTAATATCTTAAATACTTAATACTTGCCTTGTGGTGACACAACAAACTCATATTAAATATTTAATACTCTATTAATTTTATCATGCTAGAAGGCGACGTTCGATATTCCAAATATCTTTGAACGCTTAGGACTTAATATAAAAAATGAGGGGTTTGTTATTAATTTGTCTCATCTTGTTTTAGCGCGCATTTACATATATATATAAAATAAAAGCGTCATATTAATTAACATGCGAAGCATGTTTGCATAATATATAATATATATAGTATAAGCATGCATATAGAATACTATATTCTACCCGGATTGATTATGGACTTTTATTCTAGTTTGGTTCACTAGAGCCACCAAGTGAACCAAAAATTCAAACCCCAGGGGTGCAAGAAATAATATTTAAATATAACTATTACATTTAAACCCGGGCTCCATAACAAACGGGTCTTCACGCCTCCTTGCTTATCCTTTGATCTCTAATTTTCTAAAATTAATTCTAACTATTCCTATTACAATACTATTTAAAATAAATAGAAACCTTTGATCGCCAGATCGAGGAAAGTACATAGGAGAGATAGAATTTACATTAAGAAAAATTAGAGAAGACGAATCTACGCAGACCCATTTAATAAAACCCATACATTCATGCATCCAACTAAAATAAAATCTAATCATATTGGGTCAATAGTCCATAATCAATCCCATTTATTATCATACACATCACCATATGCATCAATAAATAATATTCATCTTATGAATAATAAACATTTAATATATATATATTGATATCATTTAATGGGCAACTTTAGTTAGTATAAAATCTATTTTGAATCAAAATAAACTCCTTTATTTTAATCCAAATTTAAATCAAAATAAAACTATTTTATTTTAATTTATCTAATTTTGAATAAAATAAACTATTTTATTTTAATCAAAATTTTAATCAAAATAAACTCCTTTATTTTAATTAATTATGGAATCCAATTCCATATATATATATATAAAAATTATTAAAGGAAACACGGATTATCTTTCCTATTCACAAATAAACTCCTTTATTTTGAATAATATGAAATCTTATTTCATATTTAAATAAACTCCTTTATTTAAGGAAATATGGATTCTCTTTCCTATTCACAAATAAACTCTTTTATTTTGAATAATATGAAATCTTATTTCATATATAAATAAACTCCTTTATTTAAGGAAAAATAAAATCCAATTTCAACTCCAATTAGTTATCATGGAATCTAATTCCAACTCTAATTAGTTAACATGAAATTCTAATTTTAAAATTAAAACAAACTTTATATTTTTATATTAAAATAAACCTTTTATTTTAAAATTAAAATAAACTTTTATTTTAATTATAAAATTATTAAAATATTATATATATATATAAATATTACCATAAATATTATTATATATATAATATATATTACCGTAAATATTATATATAATATCCGTATATAAATATAATATACCAAGTTGCTTACAAAAGATCCTCGATTTCGTGCAAATCTGCTGTTATTTCAAAAAAAAAAAATTTGCATGCCATCATTAACAATCATTGGCCAATCATGCCAATCATTAACTTATCATGCCATCATTAGCCATCATTGGCCAATCATGCCAATCATTAACTTATCATGCCATCATTAGCCAATCTTCCCTTGATTTTCGTATACCGAACTTTTGTTTTTTTTTTTTTTGTTTTTTTTCGTGCGTTAAATCATGACAAGCATTGGTGGTCATTGATTTTAAATCTTCAATTGCTTGCTTTTTATTTTATTTTTATTTTATTTTTTTATTTAATAAATTTTATACAATAAAATTATGCCCAATTAAATTGTTCTAAACACATATCAATATATATATCAAATTAAAACAATTAATAATTCGCATAAAAGTTTGGCTCTGATGCCACTGTTAGGTTTGTAATATTCATGGGCGCAATCAAATTGCACAAATTAAGCGGAAGCGTGTAAAAAATCAGAGTTTAAAATTTTTACAAACCATATACCCGGATCACCCTTTATGCACAATTATTAATTAAACGAAGAATAAGAAATTATGAAATTATACCCTTGTAGAAACGAGCTTCCTCAGGTACGAGTTCACCTCCTACTTCTCCGCGATCTCCTTGAATCCACCGGGTTTGGTTCCTTCCTTTGATCAACGTTAGCCACCCATGTGTTTGGCCTCTAGAGGTGATCCACCAAGGAATAATAATGATTCAAGAAGAAGGGATATTGGCTAAACCCTAGTTTTTCTATCTCTATAGAAAGGGTGTACTCTCCCAATAATTGGAATTATGTCGTATGTTGAAAAAGTCAACAACTCCCCACCACCCATAATAAGACTCCTCTTATTTATAGATGTGGGCAACCCACCTTAACAATTAAGGAATTGGGATTTATTTAATTAATTAAATTCTTTTAATTAATTAAGCTCCCTAATCTTATTAGGGATAATTAATTAAACTCCTTTAACTAATTTTCCTTCCTAATCCAATTAGGAATAAATGAGAGTACATATATTAAATTAATTTCTAAACTCTTTTAGAAATTAAAATAATAATAATAATTGTAATAATATTAATAAGACTCCTCTTATTAATTTATATTTAATATTTCTAAAATATTAAATAATAAATATTAAGCTATTTAATTTATTCTATCACCATAGATTAAATTAAATATACTTAACATATTATTACGATTATGCCATTAACTTCTTAAATAATTATTCTTCCTTTTATGGTGTGACCCTTTAGGTTCTCCATATTAAACCTAGGTTGTGAATAAATCAATTAGAACAATTCTAATCTTATTTAAATAAATAAATTAAACAATTAATTTATTTAAATAAATAATATTTATTCTACAATAGGGATAAGCCTCCCCTAACGATCAACGACTTTCCGGATAATATAGATTTCAACATTAATCATTAAAGAACCTTTGAGTAAATAGTTACCGTGCATAATTCAATCCTTCCACCATACAATGTCCCAATTAAATATAAGACATGGAATTACCGTACAAGTCTTATTTTATTTAATTATATGTATTTAAACTCTTAAATGCACAACTCAAATAATGCAAATTAGAAACTCCTTTCTAATTTCATTCTGCTTTTAAACAAAGGACTCTTTGGGTTGTCATTTATTGAATCACATAGACATTTCTCTTCTTTTATTAAAGTGGTAGATTCTTTATTGATCATACATTATCTCCATGTACAACTTATTATACCCAAGCATACCCTTTGATATACCCTAAGAGTCTTATGGAATAATGTGACGCCTCCAAAATAGGTATACATCACCTATTCTAAGTTGTCAATACATGGTACAGAAACAACTACAACTTTATTATTACAACAGTAAAACTGTGAGTTTGAATACAAATATTATCTTCTAGACAATATCTATACTCAAAAATAAATCCTCATCACATTTATTGATATATTATTTTACAAAATGGTGAGGACTACTAAACAATCCTTTCTAAAACCTTCATTCCATACCCCAGGCTACTCGCTTATATATTCTCGCCTCCCGAGAAAAAAATGGAACAAAAAGGAAAAGGGTGAGCTCAACTAGCTCAGTAAAGAATATTATGACTAAGATAATATACAACAAATTATCGTTAGTCTTCAACAGGGAAAAATATAATAGAATACAATAGACAACAAATTTTAAATCAATATTCGCAGCGGAAATAATAATTCATTAGAAGAGTTAAGTAGAGAATGCAAACTACTATCTTCTATGCATGAATTTAAAAGTTCATCGCTCATCTTTTATCCCCAGTAACATCAATCAATATACATCCGAATCAAATATTCATCTTTGCACTACAGGCCAAAGATATTCATCAGTTGGTCATGTTCATTTAAACACCTGTTCATCTTTGCACTACGGGCCAAAGATATTCTTCAGAAATCATTCATCTTTTCACTACAGGCCAAAGATATTCTTAAGAAATCATTCATCTTTGCACTACAGGCCAAAGATATTCCATAATATCATCATTTAAGACTGAGGATGATGAAAATATTTTTTTTTTTTTTAAGAAACGAATCCAAAGGAAACAAAATGACAAGGATTAAGGATTAAGGATTAGTACTTGGTTTTATCCACGTTCAAAAATACCTCAAAATAATCATAGTGGTGTAAAATTCAAGAATGATCAAAACATGGATACAATCGTAGTTAGTATCCGAATTAGATATTTTGACGAAAAAGAAGAAATTTTATTTTTCGATGAATAGTCTCAGATATCGTGAATAGTCTTGTATACGTGAATAGTAACTCAAACACCAAAAGATAGAAATTCCACAAAAACATCTTCAAGCTTCATGAATAGTACTAAATGAATAGAACTCGTGAATAGTAACTTATGAATAAGAACTCGTGAATAGTAACTCATGAATAGTAACCCATGAATAGTAACTCCAGACATGAAAAAGTTCCAAATTTGATAAAACTTCAGATCAACATTTCAAAGATAATGATATTGAAGAAATAATATCATTACAAAAAAAAAATATCCTTACCTCGAAGATCAAGATTTAGCTAGAATACCGGGTATAGTCTTTGAAGGAAACTTGCAATCGCCTAGCAATACTCAAAGTATACTCAAAATACTCACAAGAATACGCTCAAAAATATAGAGAGAAAACTTGGCTTTACGGTGTGATTTTCAATTCTAACCCAAGCACCTATTTATAGAAATTGCTTAGAACACCAAAGCGTAAAATTTATTAAATATTATTATATTTTTCAAAATCCTCATACGCACACTCAACCATCACCCACATGCAAATTTCACCTCTCAAAAAAGTAAGAAAAACGTTTTTGTAATTTAAATTATTTTAAACTTCCAAAATTAATTATTTTGAACTTGAACTTCAATAATTCATAATAAATAGCCCTTTCATCAGAAAATTCAATCTCTCGAGTTTTTATAGGAAATTCAATTCTCTACAACTTTGCGTAAGAAAGTTTTTCCAAATTCCAAATAGAAATTGACCAAAATCCACAAACGGGCAATTTTACAGTTATATAATCAAATTTCAAATCAATAAATGGGGTCCACCGACATGTTTAACATGTTTTAAACATTTATTGCAACAAAAATACTCTTCCTCCTCATATACTCATATATCCCACATTCGTTGTAAAAATATCACCGTTAATATATTATTAAAATAATATATTTAAATGAATTATTTTATCGAGAAAAAGATAAAATATTAATTTTCAACAATTGTCATTTTAAAAATTTTCTCCATCTATATCCACATAAAATCAATATTTTCCTCATCATATAAATCAATAATTAATTATTCACAAATAATATTACGAATCACAATATTGACAACCGTGCGGTTCCTCAGAAGAGGGGGCTTTCCAATAAGAATTTCTTCTTCTTCAAGCCAATTTAGGTGACCAAACCTCTCCTTAGACGTAACTTTCTAGACATTGCCAATAATGTTATCTAATAATATTATTCAGATAATATGAATTATTGCTTCGATAATGAAAAATACCGTAATGACAATTATTGAAACAACAACAATATAAAATATCAACGCAAAGAATTATTAACTCAATAAAATATTTGAATAATAATTATCGTAAACCATTATTGAGTAGTGCCTTCTTACGTAAGAATCAATAATTGGTGCAATCTGCGTATGCTTCTTGTTCAACAACGCGTATTAGTGTGTTTTTAACCACCGGGTATTCCAACAATATTAACGGTAATAACTACGCCGTTATTTTTAAAAACAACTTATATTTGTTGTTTTCTTCATCCAATCGCTTTTACATGAGGGCCCCACACACGGTCATACTTGTCAGTCGTCTGAATATTCCCGACCGCATTTAATATTCCACGACCAAACGAATATTCCCTAATAACAATGAATATTTTATAACCACTTGCTTTGAAATATTTGCGTATTTAACCCTTAACTATCCACATTAATCAAATCAACCCTTACTATTTCAAAATAATAAATAAAGGAAATTCCTTTTTATTTAAAAAAATTTCGGGATCTTACAACTAAGTCAAAGTATAACTCATCATACACAAGATACTATGATGATCTCAAGTCCAAGGATTACTTGTACTACTATCACTACAGGAATTCCTATTGACAGCAAATAAAACTCCATTAGGTATTCCTTAGCGAGCCAATGCTCAAAGGAACTTATTCTCTAATAAGCACCTACATACTTGCTTTAGTGTCTCCAAACAAATGATCATGAGATCAATCATCCTCATCCAATGAGCAAGCAACGTATGTACCAATCTATCCGGATTTACTAATCCCCAATTTAGTAATCCAACGATTGGGAACTATTTTAGTTTTAAGCTTTCTAAGAATTTAGATCTCATTAGAATGATCGTCATCATTATTCTAAAAGCATTGCTTAAAACTATGGGTTTATCACATATTATAAAACAGCATCATGTAGATAATTAAAAGCCTTTAATAAATTAATACTTTTTATTAATAAATGAATAAGATTGTTACAAAGTATATGTTTTATCATCAAACATGATTGGCTTGTGTGCATACTACTTTCAGTATGTACGTGAATGAGATTGTGAGGTTGCATGGCATGCCAGTATCCATAGTTTTGGATCGTGACCCAAGATTCACTTCAAGATTTTGGGTTAGCTTGCAAAAAGCTATGGGCGCGGATTTTGATTTAGTTCGGCATACCATCCCCAAACGGACGGACAATCGAAAGGACTATTCAAACTCTTGAAGATCTATTAAGACTCGTGTCCTAGACTTCAAGGCGGTTGGGATAAGTATTTACCATTGGTGGAATTCTCCTACAACAACAGCTTATCGAGCAAGTATAGGTGTGGCTCCATTGAAGCATTATATGGATGAAAATGTCGTTCTCCAATATGTTGGGATGAGGTGGGTGAAGCAACATTGTTGGGACCCGAGTTAATACGTATGACTACCAAAAGATCCAAATGATTCGACAACGATATACAAACGGCACAAGATCGACAAAAGAGTTATGCGGATCTTCATCGAAAGGACGTGGAATTTAGTATAGGGGATCATGTATTGTTGCGAGTTGCTCCATGGAAAGGAGTTACAAGATTTGGGAAGAGAGAAAAACTCAATCCATGATTTATTGGTCCATTTCAAATTCTTGACCGAGTAGGAAATGTAGCCTATAGACTTGTGTTACCTCCGAGTATGTCTCGTGTTCATAATGTGTTTCACATATCTGTACTTCGTAAATATGTGAAAGACCGAAACCACGTTATAGAGTTAGAACCGGACGAGATAGCCGAAGACTTAACGTATGAGGAGGTACCTATCAAGATCTTGGATAGGAAGGAGCATGTCCCACGCCAGAAAGGTCATACCCACAAGTTAAAGTTACGTGGAGGAATCATGCTATAAAGGAAATGACCTGGGAATTGGAAACGGAAATGAAAGCGAGGTATCCTCACCTTTTCGAAACACCAGGTACGTACGTCAATTTCGAGGACAAAATTTTATAAGCAGGGGAGGTTATAAGACCCCAACTTATTATTACTGAAATTTAATTTTCTCTATTTATTATTTTGAAATAGTAAAGGTTGATTTGATTAATGTGGATAGTTAGGGGTAAATTACGCAAATATTTCAAAATAAGCAAGTGGTTATAAAATATTCATTGTTGTTTGGGAATATTCGTTTGGTCGTGGAATATTCTTCTTTGTCGGGGAATATTAAATGCATTTACCTTGCGATCTTTTTGCGGCCCCATAACGAAAGCGATTGGATGAAGAAAACGACAAATATAAGTTATTTAAAATAACGATGTAGTTATTACCAGATTAATCTTGTTAAAATACTCGGTGGTAAAAACACAAGAAGATTACAGCAGTATTGCACCAATTATTGATTCTTACGTAAGAAGGCACTACTCAATAATGGTTACTGATAATTAATGCATTCGATTTTTTATTGATTTAATAATTCTTTGCGTTGATATTTTATATTCTTTGTTGTTTCAATAATTGTCATTACACGATATTTTCATTATCGAAAGCAATAATTCATATTATCTGAATAATATTATTAGATAACATTATTGGCAATGTCTAGAAAGTTACATACAAGGAGAGGTTTGGTCACCTAATTGCTTGGCGCCCAAGAAGGAGAAATTCTTATTGGAAAGCCCCTCTTTCCTGAAACTACGGCACAGTTGCCAAGATCGTGATTCAGTAATATTATTTGTGAATAATTAATTATTGATTTATATGATGAGGATAATATTAATTTTATGTGGATATAGATGGAGAAAATTTTAAAATGACAATTGTTGAAAATTAATATTTTATCTTTTTCTCGATAAAATAATTCATTTAAATATATTATTTTAATAATATAATAATGGTGATATTTTTACAAATCGAATGTGGGATATATGAGTATACGAGGAGGAAGAGTATTTTTGTTGCAATAAATGTTTAAAACATGTTAAACATGTCGATGGACCCCATTTATTGACCGAAATTTTATTATAAATGTAAAATCGCCTGTTTGTGGATTTCTTTGACAATTTTGTTTTGGAATTTGGAAAACTTTCTTCTGCAAAGTTGTAGAAATTGAATTTCCTATAAAAAGTCGCAAGTTTGAATTTTCTGACAAAAGGGCTATTTATTGTGAATAATTGAAGTTACGGAGTTCCGAAATCAATATTTTTGGAAGTTTTAATTGTTTAAAATAACAAAAACGTTTTTGTGGTTGGTTGGTGGGCACATGTGTTGCAAAAAATATGCTGAAATCAAATTTCCAAGTTTATGTATAATTTATATAAATTTATTAATATTTTATTAAATTTTACGCTTTGGTGTTCTAAGCAATTTCCTATAAATAGGGTGCTTAGGTTAGAATTGAAAATCACACCGTAAATCAAGTTTTCTTTCTCTATATTATCGAAGTATTCTTGTGAGTATTTTGAGTATACTTTGAGTATTGCTATACGGTCAAGTTCAAGTCATAGCCTATATCCATTGTTTTAATTTAAAAGTCTTGATCTTTCGAGGTAAGGGATATTATTTTTTCGTAATGATATTATTTCTTCAATATCATTATGTTGAAATATTGATCCGAAATTTTTATCAAATTTGGAACTTTTGGTGTCGAGTTACTATTCACGTATACGGCCTATTCTATTCACGTATCTGATCTATTCACGAATACTGACACTATTCATCGAAAAATGAAAAATTTTCTTTTAGTCTAAAATATCTATTCGGATACTAGCTTTGATTGTATCCATGTTTTGATCATTCTTGAATTTTACACCACTATGATTATTTTTGAGGTATTTTTGGACGTGGATAAAACAAAGTACGAATCCTTAATCCTTAATCCTTGTCATTTTGTTTCACTGGATTCGTTTCTTTAAAAATATTTTTTCTTCATCCTCAGTCTTAAATGATGATATTATTGAATATCTTTGGTCAATAGTGCAAAGATGAATGATTTCTGATGAATATCTTTGGCCCGTAGTGCAAAGATGAACAGGTGTTTAGATGAACATGACCAACTTATGAATATCTTTGGCCTGTAGTGCAAAGATGAATATTTGATTCCAGATATATATTGATTGATATTACAGGGATAAAAGATAGGCGATGAACTTTTAAATTCATACATAGAAGATAGTAGTTTGCATTCTCTACTTAACTCTTCTAATGAATTATTATTTCTACTGCGAATATTTATTTAAAAACTTGTTGTCAATTGTATTCTATTAGATTTTTCCCTGTTGAAGACTAATGATAATTTGCTGTACATTATCTTAGTCATAATATTCTTTACTGGGCTAGTTGAGCTCACCATTTTCCTTGTTGTTCCATTTTTCTTCTCAGGAGGCGAGAATGTAGCGAGTACTAGTCGGGGTATGGAATGAAGGTTCTAGAGAGAGTTGTTTAGTAGTCCTCACCATTTTTGTAAAATAATGTATCAATAATTATGATGGGGATTTATTTATGTGGATGGATATTGTCTAGATGACAATATCTGTATTTAAACTCACAGTTTATATGTTGTAATAATAAAGTTGTAGTTGTTTCTGTACCATGTATTGACAACTCAGAATGGGTGATGTATACCTATTTTGGGGGCGTCACATGTTACATAATATAAAAGTTATTTAATCTTTTATTTCACAAACTTAAGTGAATATATCTGCTTAAATAGAAGCATATTTGATTCAAAGCTTAAAACAACTTATTTTCTTACTTGGAAGCATTTTCACTCTAAATATAAAAGTTTAAAAGTTATTTAAACTTTTATATTTAAACTTAAAGTGACTTTTCTTTACTCCTTAAAGAATAATTCTTTATAAATTTGCATTAAATTATATATCTGCTTAAATAGAAGCATTTTTGAGCTAAAGCTAAAAATTAACTTATTTTCTTATTTAAGAAGCACTTTTTACACAAAATATAAAAGTTATTTAAACTTTTATAACAGTGCATAATTTACATATTTGCTTACACAGAAGCTTTATTTGATCAAAACATAAATTACTATCTGCTTACAAAGAAGCATATTTTTTCAAATATAAAAGTCTTTGAACTTTTATAAAATATTTGCTCTTTAATTGATATCTGCTTATCTGAGAAGCATCAATCTGTACTAAATTCTTATCTGCTTATTTAAGAAGCACATTGTTATAAAATCCTTTGTAAAAAGAGAAAAGGTCAGAGTTAGTCTATTTTATGTACCTGTGAGAAAGTCGAGTAATTCTTCAACCAAGACCAGGGTCTTAGAGAGGTCAGCTGGAAGTTGGGTCTCTAGTGTACTTGTGAGGTGAGGAAGAGGCTGTTGTTTCAAGACCAGATCATAGAATAGAACTGAACTCAAAAGAAGTGCAACTAAGCTTGAGGAGGGAGCTGGGAGCTTGCTTTCCAAGATAGATTAGTTGGGAATATTTGAAAGTTTGTCTATAAAACTTTGTAAAGACTTCTCCGCCTGTTGAAGGAGTATTTATTACTGATAGTAATAGGATCTCAAGTCTTGGAGAGGAGCTTGAGACTGGACGTAGCTGAAAGTAGTATGCACACAAGCCAATCATGTTTGATGATAAAGCATATACTTTGTAACAATCTTATTCATTTATTAATAAAAAGTATTAATTTATTAAAGGCTTTTAATTATCTACATGATCTTTGTTTTATAATATGTGATAAACCCATAGTTTTAAGCAATGCTTTTAGAATAATGATGATGATCATTCTAATGAGATCTAAATTCTTAGAAAGCTTAAAACTAAAATAGTTCCCAATCGTTGGATTACTAAATTGGGGATTAGTGAATCCTGGATAGATTGGTACATCGTTGCTTGCTCATTGGATGAGGATGATTGATCTCATGATCATTTGTGTGGAGACACTAAAGCAAGTATGTAGGTGCTTATTAGAGAATAAGTTCACTTTGAGCGTGGCTCGCTAAGGAATACCTAATGGAGTTTTATTTGCTGTCATAGGAATTCTGTAGTGATAGTAGTCTGACAAGTAATCCTTGGACTTGAGATCATCATAGTATCTTGTGTATGATGAGTTATACTTTGACTTATTCCTTAAGACCCTTAGGGTATATCAAAGGTATGCTTGGGTATAATAAGTTGTACATGGAGATAATGTATGATCAATAAAGAATCTACCACTTTTAATAAAAGAAGAGAAATGTCCTATGTGATTCGATAAATGACAACCCAAGTAGTCCTTGGCAAAAGCGAATGAAATTAGAAAGGAGTTTCTAATTTGCATTATTTGGAGTTGTGCATTTAAGGATCGAAATACATATAATTAAATAAAATAAGACTTGACGGTAATTCCATGTCTTATATTTAATTGGGACATTGTATGGTGGAAGGATTGAATTATGCAGTAACTATTTACTCAAAAGGTTCTTTAATGATTAATGTTGAAATCTATATTATCTGGAAAGTCGTGATCATTAGGGAGGCTTATCCTATTATTGTAGAATAAATATTATTTATTTAAATAAATTAATTATTTTATTTATTTATTTAAATAAGATTAGAATTGTTCTAATTGATTTATTCACAACCTAGGTTTAATATGGAGAACCTAAAGGGTCACACCATAAAAGGAAGAATAATTATTTAAGAAGTTAATGGCATAATCGTAATAATATATTAAGTATATTTAATTTAATCTATGGTGATAGAATAAATTAAATAAACTTAATATTATTATTTAATATTTTAGAAATATTAAATATAAATTAATAAGAGGAGTCTTATTAATATTATTACAATTATTATTATTTTAATTTCTAAAAGAGTTTAGGAATTAATTTAATATAAGTACTCTCATTTATTCCTAATTGGATTAGGAAGGAAAATTAATTAAAGGAGTTTAATTAATTATCCCTAATAAGATTAGGGAGCTTAATTAATTAAAAGAATTTAATTAATTAATTAAAACCCAATTCCTTAATTGTTAAGGTGGGTTTGCCCACATCTATAAATAAGAGAGTCTTATTATGGGTGGTATGGGTTGTTGACTTTTACAACGTAATAATTCCAATTTGTTGGAGAGTACCCTTTTTTCTATAGAGATAGGAAAAACTAGGGTTTGAGCCATAACACCCATCTTCTTGAATTTTATTCTTCCTTGGTGGATCACCTCTAGAGGCCAAACACATGGGTGGCTAACGTTGATCAAAGGAAGGAACCAAACCCGGTGGATTCAAGTTGAACGCGAAAAGGATTGGAGGTGAACTTGTACCTGAGGAAGCTCGATCTTCAAGGGTATGATTCTCATTCGTTATCTTTTTCGTTTAATTAATAATTATGCATAAAGGATGATCCGGGTATATGGTTTGTAAATTTTTTTTAAACTCTGATTTTACCACGCTTCCGCTAATTTTATGCAATTTGATTGCGTTATGAATATTACAAACCTAACAGTAGCAGCATACCCGGGATGTATGTTGTGAACCAGACGAATCTCTGTGCATTGTGTGATTGAATTTTTTACTCTCTTGCATATTAATTTCTAACACTACAAATTAATTATCCAAAAAATTCAAAAAGACCTAAGATAATTTTTTAATCTGTAATAATCTATTCAACCTCCCTTCTAGATTATTATTGGACTTTCAATTGGAATCAGAGCGGTGCTCTTTAACTTGTTTGATGAGTAAATACATGTATACCTAATAGTAGATCCATCTATATGGCCTAAAATGCTACTAGTTGCGGAGAAGGACTATCAATGACCAGACCTCTACTATTTGATGGCACAAATTTTGTCACCTGAAAGAGTAGATTCAAAATCTATGTCAAATCACAAGGAATCAAAGTTTTGTTTGCAATAGAACGAGGTGTAAAAGTTCAGATAAAAATCATGGGAGAAAAGATCGTTGAGAAAGATGTTGTTGAATTCACTACTGATGATGAAAAGCCTATGAACATTACATCCATTGTTGAACAAGTGCTGACTAGTGCTCTCATTGAAAAAGAATACAAAAGAGTTAGCAATTTTAAGAATGCAAAAGAAATCTGCGAAAAATTGATTCTAACCTATGAAGGAACCAATCATATTAAGGGATCAGAGAGGAGCCTCCATGAGTGCCAAGGTAGAAGACTTATGGAGGCAACTCATTTTGGGAATTGATTAAGGGATTAGATTTGTGGCTAGAAGGACATGACTATCTGGGTAATATTCCGATGACTAAGGGTATTTTTGGAAATTTCCTTAAGAAATGTGCTCGACATGTGACCACTTTCTAGGAAACTCTATAAATACTCCTTACATTCTATGAAAGAAGTGACTTTTGGACATTTGGAAGATTGGAAGACTTGAAGACTCTTTCTCAACCCCAGACACTCAAGAAGGCTCTCTGGATCCTTGATACGCTAACAAGGTTCTCAGATCCTAAGAGTTTTGTGACGCCCCCAAAATAGGTCCACACAACCCATTCTGAGTCGCCAAATACATGATACAGAAAACAACTACAAACTTCATTATTATAATTGTCGTGCAAAATACGACAACACATATACTGTGAGTTTTAATACCAATTGTAACTCTCATCCCTTTACTTGAATAGCACCTCACATTGATACCTTACAATGGTATCTTACATAAAGGTACAGTCAATAACTGTTTTAGAAATTAAAATATTTAAAAAATGCTCAAGGAAACCTTCGTACATGGGAGGCCATGTATCTAAGTTATAATAGATATCATATGACTTGAGAATCATCCTTGGTTAACCCAATAGACCCCAAAAAAATGAGAAGATTACTATCATGTTCTTTCCAATGGTGAGTCTTCTCTTGCCATATAATTATCTCCATTGTCTCCAATTGAGAATTATATTTCAACCAAACTCCAATATTATATAGGTAGTGCTCATAGATATAATCAGCAAGTGGATGTGCACAACCATGTCTTATGATAACACGAAGTCGTATGTCATTAGACATGTTGTATGATAGTGGCAAAACACCCTTCCAAAGTTGGGTTCACCTCACCCTTTATGGTTCACCAAAATCAACGGTTAAATGACGTATAAAATACTACAAACTTATTTAAAATTCTCGATAAAATTATTTCTATACTATTTTAAGGGAAACCTCAACAGCTATAGACCACATTTCTAATCCCATTTTACCCCCGCTCGACCCAGCTACACTCTTATTACCTAACAAGAATTGTGAAGCAAAAGGGTGAGCACAACTAGCCCAGTAAAGAATATCATGACTAAAGATAATTAAATTATCAATAGCCTTCGTCAGTAATAAATCAGAGATTTAGAACATGTGGTAGATTATAAAACTTTTCAACCATAGTTGCAGCGGAACGAGCAATCCATTACAAGAGTCAAGTAGAACATAATGTCTACTATGTCCTCCAAATTAAAAGTCCATCGTTAATATTTCATTCCTGTAATACTCATCAACAGTTCTTTGTTGCATCCAATACAAAGAGAACTTTCATCACCTGTCTTCACCTGAACCACTAAAGATTATAGCTAAATTCACAATTCATATTTATAATCATGTAAATCAACAGTTTTTCCTTGACACAAAGGCTTAATAGAACGTTTACTCAATATCCTTACCCTAGAGGCTAAAAATATTCAAATGTAATAATAATGATCATACCAATCAGTTGTCTATCAGTGCACTACGGCCAAAGACATTCAACTTTTAACTAATGGTCATGATCCTGCCAATCACATCATCGAATTATCCATGCATTACGGGCCAAAGCTATCAATCAACAGTTCGTCTTTGCACATAAGCCAAAGATATATAACTGTAAAACCAATAATCAACAGTCCATCTATGCACTACGGGCCAAAGATGACTTTCGTTACAATATAAGCATGAGGATAATGACCATGCTATAAGCATCACTTAAACGAAATCAAGGATAAATATTAAAGATTTTTAATTTATCCAGAGTTTAAAAATATCCAAATTGTCAACATGATACTACTTTGTGGAGTAAAATTCAAGAATAATATTCACGTTTCAAAAATAATTTGGACAGAAAAGAATCAATTTTTCGTCGTGAATAAGTACTTCATGAATAATACCCCGTGAATAGTACTTTATGAATAGTACCCTGTATTCGTAAATAGTATCGTATACATAAATAGTGTCGTATACATAAATAATGTCATATACATGAATAGTGTTGTATATGTGAATAGTGTCGTATACGTGAATAGTAACCCCGACACGAAAAAGATAAAGTTTTACAATAAAATTCATATCAATATTTCAGTATAATGATATTAAAAGAAATAACATCATTTACTTAAAAAAAAAATAACATCCCTTACCATCCCTTACCTCAAAAGAATAGCACTTCTGATTGGAATATCGGATATAATATTGAAGGAAACTTGCACTGTATAGCAAAACTCAAGATATCTAAATACTCACAAAAATACGCTCGATATTATAGATAGAGAAAACTTTTGATTCTGGTGTAATTTTCAAATCTAACCTAAGCACCCTATTTACAAGAAAATGCTTAGAACACCAAAGCAAAAAAATTAATAAAATAATATTTTATAAAAAAAAAATTCACACCCACCCTTGACCAAATTCATCAGAAAACTAGTGGGGCCCACCAACATAAAAAAAATGTTTTCTTTTAAAAAAAATTATAACTCCAAAAATCAATTATTCCAGAACTTCAATAATTCATAATAAAAAGCCCTTTTATCAGAAAAATTCAAATCTTATGTTCATTTTATAGGAAATTTAATTCTCTACAACTTTGTAGAAGAAAGTTTTTCCAAATTCTAAACGAAAAATGACCAAAATCCAGATACGGATGATTTTCAACACCTCCATTCCGACAAAATACTGATAAAATACCTCAGCATTAATTCTTTTATTTATATCCACATAAAATAAATATTTCCTTATTATATAAATCAATAATTAAGTATTCACAAATAATATTACAGAACTACAATATTGACAACCAGACCGTTCTCAGAAAAGAGGGGGCCTTCTCGTAGGGATTTCTCCTTACTGGCGCTCAATTAAATAACCCTTCCTACATAGAACTTCTTTAGACATTGCCAATAATGCTATCTAATAATATTATTCAAATAATATAAATTATTAATCTGATAATTTGAAATACTGTGCAATGACAATTATTGAATCAATAATAAAAAATATCAACGTAGCAATTATTGAATCAATAAAATAAAATATTGAACAGTAATTACAAAATAATAATTATTGAGTAGTGACTTCACGTAAGAATCAATAATTAGAATTATTATGCAATCTTCGCGTGTTCATCGTATTTTAACCACCAAGGGTATTTCAATGTTTAAACGATAATAGCTTTTATCGTTATTTTTATAAAAAAAGTTATTTATGTCGCTTTCTATATCCGACATTCTTTTCGTGAGGTCCACTTAACGATCGCATCATCGCATGCGATATTCTTCTTCGACAAAAAGAATATTCCACGATCAAATGAATATTCCCTGACAACAATGAATATTTTATAACCACTTGCTTATTTTAAAAAATTTACATATATCACCCTTAACTTTAAACTTTTATCAATTTAACTATTTACTAAATAAAAAAATTCAATACTTTTATTTCATAAAATTTGGGGTCTTACAAGTTCTGTCACGTCTCATTGGAGTAATTGTTCAGTACATGTTCTTCTCCCATCTTCAATTCATCAATCAATTTCGTACTCTTCGTGGATTTCTCTCCTCCTCAGCCAACACGAAACCCTAAACCTAGTAAGGTACGATTTCCTTGTCCACAGATTCCTAATTATAAGCCACGTAGCGTGTATAAGCTACATATATATATATATATATATATATATATATATATATATATATATATATATATATATATATAGTCCCATCTCTCTAGCGAATCATAGGGAGTGAACTAAAAATGAACCGGCTATAGCGACGGTTTTTTCCGTCGCTATAGCATAGAAAGTCGATTTTTTATGTTGTAGTGACGGAAAAAATCGTCGTTATAGCCGGTTCGTTTTTAATTCGCTCTCTATAATTCGCTGGAGTCTGACCACACACACACACACATATATATATATATATATATCAAGTACAACTTGGTTTGGAAAATAATCGAGCCTGCAAATTAAGATTCGAATCACTTTTGGAACTGATTCACCTTCCTTTTTCAATTAGACTTGCCCATATAAGCTTTATGGGTTTGAAACAATATGCCCAACAAAAGAGTTATGTATACTTGTCAAAAGTTTTGTTCCACAAAAAAAAGTTATAAATATTAGGTTAAGACATTATCAACTACAAAACAACTCATTAATTATGACTTTTAATGTGTTATAAATATTAGGCTAAGAAATCTTCAAAAGCAGCGAAGTTCAAATGTGCGACTAACTTTTTGCTGTTGTACTACTACTATTCTAGAATCTAGATTGTATATGTAGAGTAGGAATATTATCATTTCATTTGTCCATAAAAGTCCTAACAAGGTCTTTAGAGTATGTGTTAAAATAAATTAAATCACAATTAATTAAACTTAGAAAGTCCTTTACATATCATGATTATGTTTGAATTTATGTTTTTTGTCAATGGGTGTAACACGAGCACTTTTCCCAGGCTCAAATACACTTAATTTTAGAGTTCTGATTAAATTCAGTATATTAATACTAGTATGATTGCACCTATTATGTTTGAATTTAAAGCTAGATGAGAAGAAAAAATAAAATAAAAAACAAATTACCTAAAAGATTATTAGCTGGATCTAGATTAACTGTCAACTTTACTTTTAACCAAGTTTACTTAACAAAATGACATAATTTTATCTCTTAGGTTAAGTATCCCTTAGGTTAAATTTTTTATTTTTAGGTTTTATAAAAAAATACTTTAATTTTAAATTTTATACAAAACTACATTGCTTTATTAAAAAACTTTAGCCAAGCTCGGCTACGGTTGCCTTAGATTATTTTATATAATAAAATAAAATTTATATAAAAAAATTAAATATTGATAAGTTTATTTTCTTATGTTTATGAGATCTACGGCTGGGGAGGTGGCACCTGCCCCCACTAAATTTTCAAACTTTTCAAACTAAGAAGCGTAGGTATCGAATTCTACAAGGTTGGTTCTATTTTGCGGATGGGTGGCTCATTCGTGTGTTCTCGATCTGAAATTTTACTTATTGTTTATCTCTTAATTTTCGATTTGGATGTTCATCATTGATTAATGGGTTTGTTAAAGGGAACTGGGCTTTTAATTTTAAAGTGCTATATTACATTTGGTTACTGGCGCTTTTTTTATTACGATTGATTTTGTTTTCATAATTATGGATTTGGGTTGTTGTACTCCTTGATTTTGGTTTTATTGATCCGATCTTGTTTGGATATCGAAATCTCGGGTTGTTTTCTCTCTAATCGATTTGGGTCTATGTTGCTCTTCTTTTCACCGGAATTTGGGTTGGCATGGATGGTCACATGCAGCATGGTTGGGTCTGATTATTGGTTTGTTTTGGCCATTTTAGGTCTATTTTCCTAATTGTCCAGATCTGTAAATGTTATTGTTGTTGCTTGTTGGATTTGATTAGGAATTTCGGTGCATCTGTTGCCCAATCTGTTTGGATTTCCGGCAAGTTGCCTCTTCTCCGGCGAGCTGTTGGTTTGTTCCAATATGGGGTAGTGTGTGTTGACATTGGGTGAAGCAATGGGCCCACGTGATTTCAAATTTCAAATTGCAGATGGTGATCACTTGCTATCTTTCGGGTCCAACATGTTTTGACCAAAATTCTCTTTAAATCCCGTGAAGAAATTTGGTGATGGTCTTATGGATTGTTGGCCACTTAGGTTGGTTTCCTTTTCAGCTGGTGGGCTTATGTGACTCATTAGCTAAACTTAGTGCTTCCATTGCCTAACCTTAGATTGTAAGGAAAAATATATTTTAGGCTAGGTTATTGGTTTCCTTGCCTATTCTAGGTGTTTTAGCCTCTCGAGAAAAAGACTATGTGTATTTCCTAAACCTAATCTCGACTTGTGAGGTTAATTTATGGGTCCTTTACAAAAGTATACAACAAATAAAAAGTAATTACAAGAAAAGTGCATCAACTAAATAATTACAAAAAGAGTGTAATTAGGATTCATATTACAAAAAACTAGTACAATTCACATTAATAAAGAAACCTAAAATCAAGAAAAATAACTGCCATAATTTCAAATTCAAATTCAAACATTTGGGATCTAACAATAAAACTAAAATCAAAATAATAACAGTTGACAGTGGACATCCATTATCATTTTCTCTCTCTTCCTCCTCTAGTACCTTCTCTGCTCCGACCTTATTTATCTACTACAACCGTGTCCACGTTTATACCAAGGTAACCAATAAAAAATAGAACACTGCATAGGGAAGAGAGAGATAAGAGACTGATGTGAAATATAATATTGATAACTAAACTTTCGTACCAAGATAACCAAACATTTATACCAAGGTAACCAAATCTTTATACCAAGGTAACCAAATCTACCTTCACATATGCAGTACAAATTTATTTCTTTGGTCTAAAAGTTTGGCAACCAATTTCATGAAGGTAAATAAAAAATAGAACACTGCATAGGAAAGAGAGATAATAAAGTGATGTGTAATGTAATATTGATAACCAAACATTAAATGCTAAGGTACCCAAACATTTATACCAAGGTAACCAAACCTTTATACTAAGGTAACCTTTTTTTTATGAATATTTGGTTACCCACAAAAACTAAAATGGTTACCTTTGTATCAAAGTTTGGCTACCAACTGCACCACATTCAAAATAATTTTATTTTTTAAAAGCGTGGCAATATCTTTATACTAACACTAACCGGCGACGACCAACACCGCCTCAACCCCACCCTCATCGCCTCAAAATGGGCTCGATCCTCCGGCTCGTCTCGGGGCGCCCAGACCGAAACTTCTCCACATGGTCAATTTATTCAAGCCGGTGTGGTCGCCGATCCGATTTCTCTCCCATCACGACGATCACCGCGATTCTGAAGCCACGCCATGCGCGGCGGGATGATCTTGGCCATGAGCCACGAGAACGTCCTCATGAGGCGCGATAGGCGTGCTCTACATTCCTCGGCTTTAAATGTTGGAGCAATGAGGGAGCAAAGAGGAGGCCCTCTGAAGAATATTAATTCTTCAAAGATATCGAGCATTGGTTTAGCCACTAATCTTTGTATCAAGTTCTAGTAAAGGAGACATAAGCGAAAAAAAGACGATAGATGAACAATATAGAAAGGTGCTAGTAAATCACATGGCAACGGAAGTAGAATCCTTAAATTAAGGAATTCTAATTGAATTATAATTCCTTAAATTAAGGAATCCTAATTACACTAGAATATGTAAATAAATATAAAAGTGTATTAGTTATATAAATATTATATGAGTGCACTATTGATGTAATTATTTTTAAAAATGTATTAGAATATGTAATTGTTCCTTAATTTATTACGTTCGGTTCAGAGATTTTTAGGTTTAACAAGGTGTTATAGTCCATACAGGAGATGAGACTATGTTTTGAACTTCATTGTACTATCTAATTTTTGAAAATTAATATACAAACCAAATTTAGCGGAAAAAAAAAATGAAACCTTGAAAAATTTATTATAAACAATATTTGAGGATTATTTAGTTTTGTAATTTATTTTATTAAATTTTATTTTTAACGAATTTTTTTTTTCGAATGTGACCCCACTGAACTATCAGGCTGAATTCGCCCCTACACTTGATCTTTATATTATTTAGCTCATACATTAATTAAATCACATCATTTTATTTCCACCCCGACCCCCAAAAAAAATAATAATTAAAAAAAAAATCTTATTAGATCTTTCTTCTCTATTTCAAGCAGTAGTTTCCGGGTTCAGTATTCATGTTCTTTCTAGAAAAAACCCTTTAATTTATCTTCTTCTTATTTAATAACAGTCAACAAACAATGGAGACTCATTCTTCTTATTTCATTATATTGATAAAAATACAAATTAGAATTTTGGTTTTGACAATTCAGGAGATTCGACTGCATAATTGTGGTTGTACTTAATTAGGATGTAAAGTCTCACATCATAACATATGAGATATTTAAATATTTATATAAAAATTTAAATTACTATCATTAGTATTTTTAATTATAGATTTAATTTAGACCCTGAATTTGACTTAGGTTGGGAATTTGAGATTTTGTGTTGTAAACACAGAAATCTAAATATTACAAAAGATGAAAAATAAAATAAAATAACTGTACACGGGGTTCAATTAAAAAAGTAAAATCTTAATTTATAAATTGGATTCCTGTATTTTTTTTTTCTTTGTTTATTAGTGCATAATTAATAAATACTATACTATAGATATAGATAAATCAATGGCAATAGTCTAGTCTAGTGGTACCCCTCCTGACCCCTTCTCTGAGTTTCCAAGTCATAAATTTACTTGAGATGAAGAATATAGCCCTAGTCATCAAGTATACTTTGAAATATTCATATGAACTGACATGCTTTTTGTATCCAAAAGACTTGATCAATATAAGATTAACAAGAAAGATAAAACACCAACTTCAGGCCTACATCTTACATATATACATCAGGAAATACAAACTCTAAACATCAAAAAACAAGATCTAAATTTGTGATTGTTAGCGTCATCTGATAAACACTACCCCTCAAGTATGAAAATTTAGACAAATTAGTTCATTAAATTTGAAGTGAGACAATTTAGACCATTAAGTTTAACTAAGACAATTAGTCCATTAACTTAATCTAATTTACGAACTAAGTTTACCAGGGTTTTTCATTTCCTTGGCGACAATTGGTACGTAATTAATTTACTCTATTTATTTATTTTTTGACAAAATCTTGAAATAAGTATGGGAAATAATTTTTACGGATAAATAAATATAATTATAAAAATACTTGAGTCGAGCTGATACCTTCTCTCATCCTAAATTGAAAATCGAAACTCGAAAAAATATATATTTTTAGAAAATAGACAAAAATTAACAGACTTGTGAATAATTTTTCAACACGAGCAATGAAAAGAAGAATGTCATCGTGATAACCCGACCCACACCCAAATCTTAATAGTTCTGTCTTTACTGAACCCATTTCAAATCTTCTCCATGGAGAAATCATAAAAAAAGCTTCTTAAAATATAAAATCTCAAACTAGGAGAAGAAAGACTCGATAGATTAAAAAAATAACTCAAATTAAGAGAACTAAAACCCCATAAAAAGAAAAAATAAAAACAACTAAATTGAAAAAAAAAATGTAAGAAAAAAACCTTAGGTGAGAGTCTATTTAGTGTAAATAAGACCCTCCCCATTTATGAAAGTATGGAGGCTAGGATTTTTTTGTAGAGAGAAATTTCTTATTACTCTTCTTAACTTTTCATAGTCTATATTATATTTATATTTGTCATAACTAAAATTAAATGACTTCATACAAATTTTGAATTTAAAATATCTCTGACTTCAAAATATCAAGAACTGATCTTATATCTAATTTGAAAAAAATACATATTTTGTCCAACAATATTGGACAAAATGTATTTTTTATAATATAAATTGACATAATATATCCTTAAATTTGTCATCAGAATTTTATTATCATAATACTGACACCGTTTAAGTAACAACGTATTATTTAGAGGAACAAACATATATAGAACAAAAGCATTAATATTTGTAAATTTTATATATTCAACTTTCAACACTTTTTGATGAACAAATATAGTATCATTATTTATTTTTTGATATACTCCCTAATTTATTCCTAAAGTCTCCAATGAATGATAACTTGTCATGCGTTGATAAAAGACTGAAGACTTCTTCAAGTCCACGAAAACATAAAGACATATATATCTGTCTACTGTCTAGCCATATTAATCAAGTCTAGGTCTTTGAAAACGACAAGCCATAATTCTAACTTGACCAAAAACATAAAGCTAAACTAGCACCACCATTTTTAATACATATTCACACTATATATACAACTAGAGTAAGCACAAACTATTCACATATATATAGTTATATATGTAGAGTTTTAGTAGATACTAGAATTAAGGATATAGAAAAAAAAAATGGATAATTTTATTAAGTTGGATGATGATGAAGATGATCAAGCACTTCCCGGATTCAGGTTTCATCCGACGGACGAAGAGCTAGTAGGGTTTTATCTTCGCCGGAAGGTTGACAAGAGAGCTATCAGTCTTGAGCTCATCAAACATATTGATATCTACAAATATGATCCTTGGGATCTTCCAAGTATGTGACATATATATGTAGCCCTATTTTAATTAACTAAGTTTAATTTATTCTCTTTAGAACTGTTACCAGTATTTGTATGATTCGAATGTTTAAGGAGAGTATAAGTAATTATAAATTGCAACAAAACCAGTCAATTCTGAAGTTTAAAGTCTTATAGCTCGTAGTTTATACTTGAACTAAGTTGTAGTAGTATATATTTTTTTCCAACTTTTAGATTCAAATGAAAACCGTACATTTGGAGGATCCTGAATCCTGATGCCAGGGTTTCAACTCACACACACACACACACACACACACACATATATATATATATATATATATATATATATATATATTATCTTCTTTTTACAGAAAAAGCTAGTTAATTTCATTTACAAAATTTCTAAACTTTAATGATATATTTTTATTTATTCATGTTTAGACCAAGTATATTATTAAATTTTTCGGAACAGAGGAGTATATATTTAGGTTAATATAGTAATAATATGATAATGAAATTAGATGATAAATTTATAGACCTAGTATTATTTTATGTTATCATCAATAAAAATAATAATCTTTTTTGAAATAAAAGATTGACTAATGAACTCTTATCGTGGAATGAAGAAAATACTTTCCTTTTATATATGTAATTACAATTATGAGTTTTATTCTATTTTGTAGCTTGTGGATCAGTTTGGTATGATATATTATTTTCAAGCTTTTGACACCTTTATCAGTTTAATAGATTTTTTTTTATTTACTTAAAGCAATATATACAACGCAATATATATCATCTTCTTCTTTCACCAGTACTATTTGTAATCAAAATATTACCAAATCACTTGTATATATTTTTCTCTTTTTTTTTTGTATTGGGAATCAAATGATATTGAAATTAGAGTCCAACTTTGACCTTAATTAAGTAAAAATGAACAAATGAAAAGGATGATCGCGTATAGTAGAGTTTTATCTAGATAAACTAGACAACTTTTGTAGTTCTGTCTAATTACCTAATTAATGGACTATTATTTTTGTTGACCTTGCAGAAGGTAGTAATATGGGAGAGAAAGAGTGGTACTTCTTTTGCAGAAGGGAAAGAAAGTACAGGAATAGCATAAGACCTAACAGAGTCACTGGCTCTGGATTCTGGAAAGCCACCGGCATTGACAAGCCAATATACTCCGAAGGTCACCGCGATTGCTGCATTGGGTTGAAGAAATCATTGGTTTACTATCGCGGAAGTGCTGGCAAAGGCACCAAAACTGATTGGATGATGCATGAATTTCGCCTTCCTCCGCCTGATTATCATCACAACACCACCACCAAAAACAATATCCACTTTAATGATGAGTTTCAAGAAGCTGTAAGAAACTAAACCCTTTCGCATCAATTTCTAGCTATAAGTTCTTATGGATTTTTTGAATAACAAAATTAACTCCATTTCATCACTAAAGTACTAAAATATGAAGTACTAATCTAACATCCATGCTTAATTTAATTTTACAGGAAGTATGGACACTATGTCGAATTCTGAAGCGAAACAGTACATCACAAAGAAAATGCATGGTGAAGTGTAGAGAAATTTCAACTAGCAAAAGAAATAATCCAACACTTGATGCCAACTCCAAAACATGCAGTGCAGAATCTGTTGACCTACAAGATTACAATATTAGTTTCACAAGTACTAGCCCAGTTCAAATTAAGCAGAATAATGAGCATAAGCCAGCTGCAATATACTTTTCAAATCATGTGAATGAACTCAACCAGTTGGCCATGACCTCAATATCTCAAGCTCCGTCAAGTGTTATATCATCGTACTCTAATTTTGTGAGTCCAGAAGTGAGCCAATTCGGGCAGTATGGGGAGTGGGATGAACTCAGATCTATAATGGAGGTTGTTAATGATCCATTTTTATTCTGAAAAAGATACTACTAGATAGTACTGATTGTAAAAATTATAAATACTGAAGTTGAAGGTTAGGGTTTTTTTTTTGCTTGTGGCATATGCGTACATATTCCTTTTCCTTATATGTACATATTCTTTTTTTTCCCTATAAATAGCGTGATGGTACTGTATTGGAGGAGATGATTCGTTTCGGCCAACCCCTTTATTAAGACTGGAACGATTAGCTAGCTATTTTAGATAGTTTATGTAGAATTGTTTTGTTGATCTTATGTTAATTATTTTAGATAATTTGTAGGCTCGCGCAGGCAGAAAATCGTTCAAGGCTAAACTAATGATCAGAGCTGGCCTTAGCCAAGGGCAACCAGGGCAATAGCCTGGGGCTCACGGTTGGGAGGGGATCAAAATTTTTTATAAGCTTATGGGTATATATATATGTATAAAAAAATAAAAAATAAAACAAAAAAAGTTGACCAACTTGAACATGAAACCTCTAACTTGGAATATTGGTGGAATGACAAACTGAGCTACATGGATCTTATTTTTATTATTTTGCAAAGATTAATATTTATAACTAAACAATTAAACCCCCAAATTAAAAGACAACATATCCCAAACAGTTCTGATTGTAGAGAGGTGTTATGTTTGTGGAGTCATGATTATTATTATTATTATTATTATTATTATTATTATTATTATTATTACTATTATTATTATTATTATTAGTACTATTACTATTATTATTATTATTATTATTATTATTATTATTAGTAGTAGTAGTAGTACTATTATTAAATTATTATTATTATTATCACTGAAGCTAAATAGATTTCAAGAGTACATTTGTAAGATATGAGTTATGTGCAGAATGAGCATTGGGTTGAGTGGTTAACTTTGACAGAAGCAGAACCTGAAACATTTTAACTTCTCGGACCCAATTGAGCAGGATAATAGTATAATAATAGTAATAATAATAATATAATAATAATAATAATAATAATAATAATAATAATAATAATAAGAAGAAGAAGAAGAATAATAGTAATAATAATAATAATAATAATAATAATAATAATAATAATAATAATAATAATAATAATAATGCAATAATAATAATAATAATAGTATAA
This sequence comes from Panax quinquefolius, assembly GCA_020205615.1. Lineage (NCBI taxonomy): Eukaryota > Viridiplantae > Streptophyta > Magnoliopsida > Apiales > Araliaceae > Panax > Panax quinquefolius. Next base: position 41,098,735 of record CM035161.1, read on the forward strand.
TAATAATAATAATACTAATAATAATAAGAATAATACTAATAATAATAATAACAATAATAATAATAATAATAGTAAATATAATAGTAATAATAATAATAATAATAGTAGTAGTAGTAATAATAGTAATAATAATAATAGTACTAATAATAATAATAGTACTAGTACAAATAATAATAATAATAATAATAATAACCATGACTCCACAAACATTTTTCAATATGTTGTCTTTTAATTTGGGGATTTAATTGTTTAGTTATAAATATTAATCTTTGTAAAATAATAACAATAAGATTCATGTAGCTTAGTTGGTCATTGGACCAATATTTCAAGTTAAAGGTTCTATGTTCAAACATCAAAATTTCGAAAGTTCAAATTTGTTAAAAAAAAAAATTTAATTTATATTGGCCAAAATAAAAAGACACACTTTTCATTTTACCCTTTTTTAATGTAATGTTTACAACCGGGGGTACTCTTTTTCCTTCGTTTAGGAAAGTATTATTTCTCATCTTTTATAAATTCTTATAATTTTAATAAAATTAATTAGTTGATAATTTGTTTATTTAATTTGTATATATAAAGAGGCACATTTGAGAAAATTTGTTCTGAGTCTTAAAAAAACCCAAGACCGACTCAGCGATGACTAATTTATTGTTTTAACCAAAAGAAAGAAAGAGTTAAAACAGATTGTGTATTAATTAATAATTACGATTCTTAATGCACTCTTTTCAATTTAATACTTTTGTATATTTTTTCCTAAATTTCAGTAGCTCTGCCCGTATTTGCATTTGTACAAGTTTAACAATAATACCTTGATAACAAAAGATCAGATACAAAACTAGTATACAAAATAATATGTATATTAATTTATGCATACTTTTATATTCTTTGAAATACAAAAAAAAAAGATAACTAAAAGGAAACTAATAAATCTATAAAACAAAATGATATTTTCAAATGAAAACTGTTGTTATAGATCATATATCGACGGTGAAAATTAGCAACGGTGAAATAGCGACAGTTTTCACCGTTGCTATACATCTATAGCAACACTTTTTATATGAAAATATCAAAAAATATTATAAAAATATCAATTTTCAAAGAACCTTCGAGTTTAACTTTTGAATTCTATTTACAACCACAGCATCCTGATGACAATCCAATAGATATAAGATATAGGAATACAATAAGAACAAACAATCAAACATGTGTTTGCCAACATCAAGCTTGTATTTGGCTACTGAAAACGATCTTGTGAAGAGTTCTATGTTGAAAATCCAAAAATTAAATAATAGGTGGATAACATTAAATTATTAAAACAGATAAAAATAGAAAGTAGAAAATTGGAAGAAATTATTGATTTTTAAAATTAATTTATGATATTTTAAAATTTAAATTGATGTTACTCATTTAAAATTAAGAAGTATGATAATTAGTAATAATTTGTAAGTAATTTATAATATTACTAATTGTGTGACGAAGATTTACATCATGTATACAAAGCAATTTTAAATTTCAAAATATCCTAAATTAATCTTTAGAAGTCAAATTAATCTTGTATTTTGAGATGAAGCTGGCAATATTTATTTTGAAAATTTAAATTGAGCTTTTATAATTGTCGCCTTCGAGGCCTTGTAATATTATCTTCTTTCAATCAAACACTAAATTTGAAAAAAAAAATATTATATTCGACAATTCATTTCCAAGTCTTCATCTAATCAGCGCCAAATAAATTTTTATTTGATATTAATTCCATAAAATTAAAATGTGATTTTGATTCCAAATTTAAATCTTAGAATTGAGTTAACAAACATAACATTAATTATTCAAAATAAATTTAAAACTTTATAAACTGAAAACATAATTCTTAATTAAAAAATGAGGAAGAATAAATTGAAAATAATAACCTGCTATAGTTTACTCAAAAATATTTGTAGCCACCTGTAGTTTAAAAGTAAATTTTTTACTACTCGTGGTTTCATAAACATAACATATTCTCACTCTATCAGTAATAGCGTTAATAAAAAGTTAAAGAATGGTGTGTAAGTATATTACTATCTTCCACATACACACACTCAACAACAACGACAACAACAAATTAGAGGGGTAATTTGAGATAGAACATAGGCAAAATTGAGGGGTCACGATTTCAAATCTAAGGTACACATTTAAACCTTTGTAGACTTTTAAGCAAAAGTAGCGCATATAAAGAAAATTAAGGTGCTAGTGAAGGGTTGAATAATACTTGTTATCTCCCAGAGGCACTTATAGATCTAGAGGGGCTGGAGGTTGAATAAATCTTTGTTTATCAGATATTATTAAATATTTGTTAATCAGATCAGATTGATTAAGTACAACGGAATATGATTTTTGAAAATCCCCTTATAGTTTGAAAATGAATCTCATTTCTGAATTTAGCTAGATAAACAACTTTAAATAATATAAGCAAACATATGGAAAGTCACTACAAGAAAAAGGCTTAATTCTGACGGAATATTCCGTTGGACCTAAGCTTATCCAGTCGAAAATATATTATTTTCGACGAAAATATCCGTCAGAAATTTGATCGTATATATTCGCGTCGAAGATAAGATCCGTCAAGAATTCTGTCGAATATTTATTATCTTCGACGAAAGTATCTCCGACGGATTTTCGTCGAACATAAACAATCTTCGACAGAATATATAGGACGAAACTTTCCGTCGAGTAAAATAGACCCTATTTCCGACGGACATATTCCCTCGGAATTATCCTATTTCCGACTGAAAACTAAAATAATATGGTATTTATTAAAATTGACTAATTATTAACTTCGACGAAATTTGCGTCGGAGATACCGTAGTATCTCTACGGGACAGGGGTAAGGTTTCTATCACGTTATTGGATGCATCTCGTCACTAGTGCAAACACGTTGAGTACGTTTTATGAGTTTCAAGAAAATTTTGGCATAACCTCCCCATGGTCTCCAAGCACACGAAATAGACTAAGATAACTTAATCTAAGTATGCACTCGGAGAACATATAGAGATAACAGTCGATTAATCCTCAAAATAACAAAAATGTACCGCTTCAGTATTTTGCACCTAAGCTGAAGTGAGAGACATAACATCCAATAACAAATTCCAATCGGGAGCTCGACATTCACCCCCCCTCTTGAGTGAATGTCAAACGGGTTTCTAAGTTTCAAATCATAGTACATATATAATTGAAAATGCTACTTAGTTTATTGAAAATTGTTGCAAACTAAGCAAATGATACTTAGTTTATGAGAATTGTTATGTGGAATCTATAGAGACTACTTGAGTCGGCAACCGGGAAAAAAAAAGGGTCGTAGTTCCTGTTGTGTCCTATACTCGAATAATAAAGTTAATTCAATTACTGCAAACATTCCTCACTGTTCCCTCATAACAGATGACAACATCCCGAAAGAGTTCCATTAAGCTATTGAACAAAGTTTCATCCTAAGCAACCCTCTACATGAACGAACGATCACTTCTCTGCTAGGAATGAATCATCTCCCCATATGGGTCCAATCCATGATATAGACAGCTTCTCACCACTCCGAATTCCTCAAATGGATAGTTCTCATACAAGAAGTGAGACGTTCTGTGAGAACTACCCATCTGAGGAATTCGGAGTGTTGAGAAGCTGTTTATATCATAGATTGAACCCATATGGGGAGATGATTCATTCCTATGAGAGAAGTGATCGTTCGCTCATCTAGAGGGTTGCTTAACCTAGAACTTTGTTCAACAACTTACTGGCAGAGTGGCACTCCTTCCGGATGTTGCCATCTGTTATGATGGAACAGTGATGAATGTTTGCAGTAATTCAATTACCTTTATTATTCGAGTTTAGGACACAAACAGGAACTACGACCCTTTTTTTTTAATTGTTGTCGGGGAACCGGTTGGAGTACTATTAGCTGCAACTGATATGTCGAAACCTACATACAAGAAAGAATACATATATGTAGGGAGAGTATTATTGCATTTATTGAAAATTGTGGCAAACTAAGCAAATGCTACTTAGTTTATTTTGCCAATGATAAATTAAGTAAGTGGTACTTAGTTTATGAAAATTGTTATTTGGGATCTATAGAGACTACTGTTCGATATTCACTCCTAGCTACTTAGTTTATTTTGTCAATGATGATAAACTAAGTAAGTGGTACTTAGTTTCTGAAAATTGTTATTTGGAATCTATAGAGACTACTGTTCGACATTCACTCCTACTTAGTTTATTATTATATTTTTTTTTATTTTAATTTGTAGTATATTATATAATTGGCTTATTTATTTATTAAATTTACTTTATTAAATTAAATTAAATTAAATCATTTTTATTTTATTTTATTTATTAAACTAAATTAAATTAATTTTTTATTACTTTTATTTTATTTTGTATTATATTATATAAGTTCTAATTTAATTTAATTTAATTTTGTAATTAAAATTATTTTATTTTATCTTGTATTATATTATATAATTTTTAATTTTTTAATTAAATTAAATTAAATTAAATTAAATTTAATTTATTTTAAATTTAATTTAATTTAGATTATTTAAATTAAATTAAATTTATTTTATTCAAATTTATTTTATTATTTTTATTTAATTTTATTTTTTATTGAATTGTATTTTATTTATTAAATTAAATCAAAGTTTTTTATTTTATTCAAATTAATTTAATTTAATTTATTATTTTATTTTATTTTACTTTATTTTGTATTATATTATGTTATTTATTTTATTTTTAAAATTTATTTTATTTAATAAACTAAATTAAATTATATTTATTTTATTTTATTTTAGTAGTAAGAAACTAAGTAAATGGTAGTTAGTTTATGATTTATTAAGTTGAAACTAATAGAAATATGAGATTTGTATATTATTGCTCGTATTATTTACAAAGAGAGGTGTCCTATATATATACATATAGGATCGCCACCTATGCTAGAATCAAGGGAGATATAATCACTAAAGCTAGTATCAAGTGATACAAAATCACCTAGGCTAAAATCAAGGGATTACATAATCAAAGAGTCCCAAGAGATAATTATGGTAATTACAAAATAATATCCTAACTACTTGATAAATATAAAACTATCCTAAATAACAATATTATGTTATTTCTCTAATACACCCCCGCAAGTGAAACGTAGGTAACCGAAGGTTGAGCTTGAAAGAGCATCTGCGTAAATGTAGAAGTAACAAAATAACAAAACCTCCAACAGTAGACAGCACGAGCAATCTCAACGCCACATTAAAAAAGAGCATAGCATACATTGCTATAAAAGCAAGCCATAAATAGTGAGCTTTTGGTTGTACGCACACTGGCAGCAAATAAGAACCTTGCAATCCGTCTTCTACATCTCTTGAATAAAATACTCCGTAAACATGTTTACCAATGTTGTTTAAGTCATCATGAATAAGAAAGGATTCTGGACTTAAACGAATAGTGTCGGGCTCCATATGGAATGAAGATGATGGAAAGATTAAAAATGAATTAGCAAGGACATTTGAATGAGAATGAGAACTACCACGTAGACACGAGTAAAAAGAGTCCAATAATTAGGATTTGAGAAGAGTGTAACTTTTTGGCACCGCTAAGCAAGAAATCTCATCAAAAGAAGTATTTGGTGGACTAGTTGTAACATGTATAATGCTAGATGGTGTCATGTCCACAAAAGAAGAAAGAAGCTTTGAATTTGGAATACCAGAATGGTGGACTTTGAGGTCTCAACAACAGCTATGGGCCCAGTAGAACTTAAGATTTTAGAGGATGAAAAACCAATGGCGGTGGTTTCCAATACTTGATCAACATCCAAAGTGTTAGATATATCAATATCAATAATAGAAAAGAGTTCCTCAGGATGTGTAACCACAGACACGTGAATATCATTAGGCTCAATTTGTAGTGTACCAATGGATGGATTTGAGGTGATTTGTTGTAACAATTTTTCATGTTCGAATAGAAGAGTGGACAAATCATTAAATGAAGGATTCATCAAATAATAATAAACATGAACTCTTTTAAAAAGAGTATCATCAAGACCTTCAACTAAAAAATCGGTAAACTCTGACGGACTACGAGAACCGCCCGCGCTTTCAAATGTATAAAGAAGCGATGTCGCTTCGGCAAGATAACTTTTGACAGACTGAGTAGGTAGCTTTTGTAAGCAAGAAAGTTGATCAAAAAGATCATCTGTATACCAATTTGATGTTGCATCATCTAGGAATTCATAGTCATCATTTTCATGGACCAAATAGTCGTCAAAATTTTTAAATGGACCGTATATTTGATCGGCCATGGAGGCGGGGCTAATTTCCTAGAACGATTTTGGGTTAAGCCACCTTTCCAAGTCATAGGAAGAATAATGAAAATTATAAGCCAAGGAAGCCATTGATAGAAGAAGGATAATTTGAGAATCAGAAGAAAAATAGATTGTGTGTCTCGATCAAAAGAATAATAGAAAGAGGATTATAGGAAGAAGAACAAGAAATTAGGGACAATTGTTGGAATGTTGATAGGTGAGGAGACTGTTTGGATTAGTAGGCAGAAGATGTGATAACAGAAGATGTGTAGTGGAAGATGGAAAATGGATCATAAGCCTTTTGGCATTATAGCTCTGTTACCAAGTTGAAACTAATAGAAATATGAGATTTGTATATTATTGTTTGTATCATTTACAAAGAGAGGTGTCCTATATAGGATCACCACCTATGCTAGAATCAAGGGAGATATAATCACTAAAGCTAGTATCAAGTGATTTACAAAATCACCTAGGCTAAAATCAAGGGATTACATAATCAAAGAGTCCCAAGAGATAATTATGGTAATTCAAAAATAATATCCTACCTACTTGATAAATATAAAACTATCCTAAATAACAATATTATGTTATTTCTCTAATATATTAATATTAGAAAACTAATTACTAATACAATACATGAAGGGCCCACAAATATTCTTCAATTTCATAATTCTGACAGAATTTCTGTCATAAATTCAGTCAGAAATAGCAAATATATCAAGATTAAAAACAGTCCTAAAATCAGTTACATTATGATAAGGAACCCAAATTTGATATGCTATACACTTCATAATATCAATATTCTACAATTTCCAAATTCCAAATAATATGCAGTTAAATAATATGCAGTCCACAAACCCAAAATCAAAATTCCAATTTCAGCAATATAAACAAGAAGAATAGGACCCAAATTTCAGATTTCAGATCACTCCCAATTCCAACAACAGGACCCAAATTCTCAACCCACAAATTCACAGCAACAACATATTATCCAAATTGGGTTAATCTCATATTCAAACTCAAACTAAACCTAAAACAAATTAAGTCACAAATTTCACAATTTGCAACAAATTAACCCTAAAAATCTAATACTTGGCAGAAAACTAACCTTGAAATTGAATTAATGTGCAAACTAACCGACGGTGGTGCCTGGTGGTGGCTGGTGGTGGTGGCAGTGATGGTGGTTCAATCGACGGTGCTGGTGGCATCTACTGGTGGTGGAACCGATCGACAGTGATGGTGGTGGTGGCAGTACGTGGTAGTGGTGGTGGCGATGGTGGTAGTCGAGATGAGAGCAGTGAGAGAAGTGAGACTAAGAGAGAATCAAGTGAGAGATCGCGTAAAGTGAGAGAGAAATGAGAGCAAAGTGAGAGAAATGAGGGCGGTCGAAAGACGTTCTGATTAATTAGGTTTTAGGATTATTTTCGACGGACTATCCGTCGTACTTACCTTCGTCGTAATTAAGGTATCTTCGACTGAATAGTCCGTCGGAATAAACACTATTCAGTCAAAAATAAGGTTCGCGCTGGTGGGAACATTGGCGCCAATGGGATACATATATTTTTGACGAACATCCGTCGAAATTAAAGTAGTTTCGAATGACGTATCTTCGACTGAATAATCCGTCAGAATACATATTATCTTCGAGGGAATGTGTCCGTCGAACGTAGCTCCGTCGGAATTAGCCAGTTTTCTTGTAGTGAGTAAGAACAGTAAACTAAAGACACAACAAGTTTTAAATGGTTCGAAGACTGAATAACTCCTAATCCATTCTTCTACTACTCGAGTAGTTCGAGTAGGAATTCCACTAAGAATTTAGTCACATAGACAAGGACACTCTGCTCTCTTCAAGCCCCGCAGATTTGGATATTTAGTCACAAAGAAAAGGACATTAAGACCTCTTCAAGTCCAACAAATTTGGATATTTAGTCACTAAGACAAGGACTCTCATCCCTGTGATGATTTGTCATTTGAGTGTTGTTGAGAGGTGCTGATAAGATGGCGTTAAACTTTTCTTCTCAAGTACTTAGCAGCTTAGCTAGATATTCAAGATCATTGAATTCGTTCTTTTTCTTTTGTAAAATTTTGATTTTTTGATTAGTGCTCATCCTTTTTCCAAGTTTTAATCCTTGTTGCCTTTTATAATTTGTTGAAAATTTTCATGTTGTTAGATGTTCGTTGGTGCATTTAATGCTCAAATATTTTGGGATCCTTGATGTGGACGATTTAAACTTAGGTGGCAGCTCCTTTTTAGCTTGTCGATCTGTCATATCAGTCTGCTTTCTCACCTAACACAATTGTTGTGTCAATTTCACCAATCCTAGTTGGTAGACACATATTTTTATCTTCGATTTCAACCAAGGATGTTGGTGAATGCATCAGGACCATCAAACAACAACGTTCCAATGTCAGTCATTTTGTTAGACCTGACATACTCTACGAAGTTGATGCATCGTAGTGTTCACTTTACGGTTTTTTCTTCTACGATGATTATCCTGTGATAGAGTGATCATTCTACGAATGTTGCCTTACGATCAGCTCAACAAATATTACTTTATGATTTTGAGGCTGATATTGCGATCTCAATTCTCTAAACAATTAATGAGTTACTTTTCAATATGTCTTTTTATCAGTTATTGGAGTACTCTACGTTTAGTCTTGTACTCAATGAGCTTTGCTTGTCTTTACGATTCCTTTATCCACTTTATGAACTAAAATATGCTTTACGACTTGTAGTGAACTTTACGATAGCCGCAAATGCTTTGAGACCCATCTGATGTATTGCGATCATGTGCTTAATCGTTGCAATCCATCTTCACACTACAAACTTAGCAGAGTAACTTTATGATCGTTGAAATCCTATTAGATATACATCAAATCAGCTTTAACAAGATCAACCTAATATTATTTGATCTTTTTAATTTAAATCCTTGTACATTGAATCGAATCATTAATAAGGACTTTACAAATCATACTGGTATATATAAATATAAATTAAGCACTTTCATCATCAAATTTAGATAAGCAAACTCTAACAACACTTTCTTTTGTTAATTGTAAAAATAATGTAATTTGAATTGTGACTAGAAAACAATGTTTTTGTTAATTTGGTTAACATTGTCCGTGATGAACAATATTGCTTTTGATTGAAATGATGTAATTTGGATTCATAAACTTGGTTCAATGTTTTGTCATGGACCATATGTCATTTGGTGTACAATATTTTTTCTTGGTTAACATTAATTAATAAATGATGAATAATGCTTTCGATTGAAAATTGTTATTGTCACTAGGTGAATCTTGTTAGTTATAAGCAGGATATTAAAATTAATTACACAGCATATGTTTACTTCATTACATAAATGAGCAAAAAAGTTAAGTTACATAACATTATTAAACATTATTACTTGTAGGTAGGTATACATCAAGTAAAACTAAAACATTTCCTATATTTCCTCCACAACCTGTGCTTGATGAAAATATGGTGATCCTAAAGGGAGTGAGTATATAAAATAAAATAGCAGTTACCTAGGAGAAAAAAATTCAAAATATTTGGGAACAAAAATGACTTTTGAAAGAAGGATATAACTATTTAAGATAAACTGAAATAACTTGGTCAAATTTCAAGTCCAGAATAAATTTCGGGTCAAATTTTAAATTCGAATCAAATCAAATTCATCTAAATAAGGCTTTAAACCACTAGCCCAATAGTATCTTCTTGGGTTATTTTAGTCCATCACAAGCTCACCAAAAAAAGGTAGGTACTATTAATAGTAACTTAATTTCTTAAGTACAAACAAATTTTTCTCATATCTTTTGATGTGAGACTGATCAGGTTTTACAAACTCTTCCACTTAAATTTTTGACGTCCCCTTCAGAACCGATTACACACACACGGTCCACAGATCTTTACCTCTTTAGCCATTGTGGGATAATATCGGTTGATTTCGTGTCTCCGCCTCCGGAGCTCGCTCTCTCCATTGTGGGATAATATAGCCTTCGTGTCCCCACCTCCGGCAACCCGATCGGATGACCCGACTCGAGCTTTCGAGAGTCGACTCTGATATCATATGAAACAACATGGGTCAAATTCTGAGTCCTGAACAAATTTCGGGATCAAATTCTAAGTCCGAATTGAATCAAATATATTCAAATAAGGCCTTAAACCACTAACCCAATAGTATATTTTTGGGTCATTTTAGTCTACCTCAGGCTTATCCAAAAGGTCATGACTGAATGTACTATTGGTAGTAACTTAATTCCTTAAGCACTGATAAATTTTTTTCGTATTTTTCGATGTGAGACTATGATATTACATAAACCAACTTACTTTTAGGCAAGCGGAGTCTACTCTCGATTAACTTGGATGAAATTGAGTTAGTTTGCTATTTTTATAAAACCACAAGTGGTCAAAAGTTTAGTTTCGATTGAATTTAAACACACACATCCTATCTCCGCCACTGCCAATGATTGAATAGAGGACCTCTTGCTTTGCAAGATGCCTAGTACACCAACTGAACTAGAGTTCATCAGTTCAAAAGTTCAATTCTAAATTATGGATAACTACATGCAATTTTGAGTAAATTACATGTGCGCAATTTGCAATTTATTCAATTCATTTTATCATAGAAACAAAATATGATGCACAACAGAACAAATTGAAGGTGTATTTTTTTTTTTTGTTTAATAGTATCTACTTTATGAAATAGATAACTTCTTTGCATGCACGTATCTCCTCGCAACATATTCTTGTCTTTGCTATTCTTCAAGTCTTTATTAATTAAGTGTGACAAAGTGTTTCGAATTCCCACGGAAGAAAATTTTACTAATTTTTCTTCTTCTCATTCTAATAAGATCTACAATTGGCTAGTTTTTTACATGACAGATTCTGACAAGCTTATTCAATACCAAGAAATAGTGTATTCATTTCACGAAAACAGACTCATTTATTAAAAAATTTAATGAATCAATTAAATTTTTTACTTATAATATTTTAAAATGATACCACATTTTCAAATTTAATATCATGATTTTTTTTAAGACCTCAAGGCTACAGTACCATCATAGTCTTCCACTAGACTAAGATTTCATCGACAGAAAAAATATTTGATGGTGCTTGATTGCATCTTAGCAGTCCACCTCTTAATACCTTTTAAGAACTCACATATTTGTATTAAAATGTCATATGAATAGTTAAGATACAAATATAAGTCTAAACTATTCACAGGACCACTTAATACAAAAATGTGAATTCTTAAGAGGCATTAAGAGATGAAATGTTAATACAATAAAACACCATCTAACTAAACATAAAAACGATGTGTTTCTAATCTTAATGAAGATTACTCCTGCCATCTATTGTTAAAAACGATCCAATTAAATCTTATATTTCATTTCTTTTTTCCTTCGTTTTTCCTAAAGTTTTCAAGTTGTAAATATAGTGTTTAGTACCCATATATATTTTATTAATTTATTGATAAAATATATAAATACAAGGGAAAAGAATAAAATATCCTTTATATAGCTAAAGCCTGCAAGCATTTAATAAGTGTATTATGGACCTTATTTCAGAACCAATAAGATAGCGTCACGTGTCAAATAAGAATGAAGCGGCGCGCTGATCATAAACTGAATTGCAGTTAATCGCTTTTGAGGAAGTTAGAGAATCACACGGGTACACGAGTTAGGGCAGTACCAGGAGATGGAAAATTATAAAGTGGCCATGTCCAAATCAAAAAGACAAAAACAACAACACGAAGTCAACAGATTAACAAGACAAATCAACTCTATTCAGATTCTTTATCATAGCATTAGGATTAGCTACTCGCCAGGTAATCACCAGGTCAGTTTAGGATGTAGGATCGATTTAGTATAATTGTAATCAGTAACTCTATTATCACATAAAATTATTCATACGCCATTTTAAGCATGCGACTATCAAAATATCTTGGCGTGGTATCAAATAAGATGAACGATTTAAACGCGATAAGAGATTTATTTAATTATAATTCTGTAACAATTCTTAGTCTCGTGTTACTGGAATTATATTGGTGTAGTTGAATAACAATTTTTAGTCGTCCAGTGTTATCAAAATTGTATTTGTGTAATTTAATTTGCACCAAAATTCTCTGCGTTCTGAGAACTCCATGAGTAAGGCATTGAACGTGTAGTTGCTTGGTCCTCAATAAATAATTAATTTTTATTTTAAAATTATTTATTGTCTAAAATAATTATAGTTAAATAATATTTAATTATTTATTGACGTTTGAAGTGCGCTTCTTTCGGTTGAACTCCACACGTAAATTTTTTATACCATCACTTGCTTCGGAACTTGGTAATTGATTATTAGAAGAATCAATAGTTCTTGATCGCTTAATAAAGTATTTATCCATAATCTAGAATAAATAAAAATATCAATTGCTAATCAATAAATATACCATCATTATATCATCAATATACCATCAGTATACTGTATACCATAAATATACCATTTCTCAAATTTATATTCAAATTTATTTTGCCCAATTATAGTATTTTACAATAATTTCATCAATTAAACATTTCATCATAATTTTATCAACTAACATAATTCAATAATTTCAATTATTTTACAAACAATATATCATAAATATACAATAGAAAATTATCAATTCAAATATTCAATGAAAATAACACATAATCTCTAATTCATGGCATAAAAAATTCTAAATCTCTAATTTAATGACAAAATTAAGCATAAAATTCCTTATTTGTAGTTGTAGACACATACAGAGTAAGAGAGATTAACATAATAACATTAATTAACATATATGAAAAAGAAACACAGAAGGGCTGAAGAGGTGACTTGGAGATCACTAGAGAGAGAAAGGGAGAAGCAAAAGCAGGAGGAAGAGAGAGAGAACGAGCGAGCTGCGCTATTGTGGTGTGGCTGTGAGCTGTCGACATAGGCTAAGACTTGAGAGACGGAAGGGGAAAAAAGCGTTGTGAATTGGGATTTTGAAGAAGAAAAAGAAAAGAGTTTTAGGGTTTTTTTTTAAAACTTACTAAATGAAACGACGTCATTTCATTTAGTAAGTTTTTTTAAAAAAACTTAAAACTTAACTGTCGCAACTCATCAACAATCGTAGGCGTGAGGGCTGAGGCGGCAGGCTGGAACTCGGAAGCATCAGCCAAAATAAGAATGGTAGGGTCATGAACGACGCAAGAAAATGGGACCAATAATTAGAATCGCTATAGAAAATGGTAAGTTGCAAAAATGAAGCTAACATCCAAATTAAGGAAGATGAGGTTCCGGTACAAAACTCGAAAAACCAAGCAAGTGGCGTCCACCTGAAACTACTTTGTATGATCGAAGACCATAAATGTGTGACTAAAGAAAGGAATGCATTGTTGGTGAATGGAATAAAATATAAGATTCAACTATCAAATAAAAGAAGGGCAGAAATAGATCTTATCGATTTAGAGTGAATTATGTTGAGCAGTGCATGCGAGTCAAGACCGTCATAAGTAGAAATTTCATTTCTCGAAACTTTTCTACCAGTCTTAAGGTCACTGACGAAATCCTACTCCAGGATTCAACTGGTTTTCACCCAACTAATCAGCACTCGAAATAGTTGAACGACCCAAAAACAACTTCAATTTTTTTTTTACTCGAACTCAAAATAAACTGTGTATAAACAATAAAATATAGATATGAAAATTATTGTTTATATATATATGAACAGGCTCGATAATATATATATATAGGGATTTCATCCGTGAAAATTGGTTGTCTTGAGTACTGTTCAGCAACTGAGTTTATAGTCGTTGATCAGTACAATAGAAGGCCATAAAAATTTTAATAAAGCACGTACCACTACAGGCTGTAGCGGCAATGACCCAACTTCAAAAATGCTGCTAAGCTACTTTATTGCCCCTCCTTTATTTGATGTAAATGCCAAATTTGTTTTGCAGCTTGCCGCAACAGGCTCATGCGACAGGTATATATGTGTGTGTGGATACTGATATTGTGAAAAGAGTAGTTGGTACATAATAATACTAGTTGGCAGGGGACACATGGCAGTTGACAAATGGTTTATCATGTATTTGTGACCATTTCAAGTATAGCTGGTGAATAAATAAATAAATAAATAATACTAGTTGGTAGGGGATACATGGCGGTTGACAAATGGTTTATCATGTATTTGTGACCATTTCGAGTATAGCTGGTGAATAAATAAATAAATAAATAAAATAATTGTTATTAATTGTTATATAAATTTTATTATTTCAATTAATTGTAATAGCTACGTTCAATAAAATTTATTATTTCAATTAATTGTCATAGATACGTTCAATAAAATTTATATAACAATTAATATAATTGAAATAATAAATTTATTATTTCAATTAATATAATAAATTTATATTAATTTTTATATAAATTTATATAACAATTAATATAATTGAAATAATAAATTTATTAATTAAATTAATATAATAAAATTTATATTAATTTTATATAAATTTTAATATTTCAATTAATTGTTATAGCTACGTTCAATAAAATTTATATAAATGAAATAATAAATTTTATATATCAAACTTCAAATTTTACAGTATTTGATTTTGAGACAATAATTGAATTAAAAAATAATTTGGAATAGTAAATTAATAAAAATAAAAATACTAATTTAAATCCCATTCAAATTGGGTTGGAGATTTAGAGTATCATAACAATTAATATATTACATTAATTAACAAAAATTGTGTTTCTTAACTTATAGTATTAAAACTTCAATACAACAACTTAATTCCATGTAATTAAGTACAAGTTTTAGTTAAATAATAATTTTTCAATTCATTTTCTTTTAGCATGAATCATTATCGAATAAATAAATAAATATAAATTATTTTATTTATTTGTTTATTCACCTCACCATCTATACTCAAATTGGTCACAAATACATGATAAACCATTTGTCAACCGTCACGTGTCCCCTGCCAACTAGTATTATTATGTCAACCACTCTTTTCACAATATCAGTATCCATACACACATATATATACCTACCGCATGAGCTTGTGGCAGCAAACTGCAAAACAAATTCGGCATTTACATCAAATAAAGGAGGGGTAATAAAGTAACTTGACAGCATTTTTGGAGTCGGGTGACTGACGCTACAACCTGTAGCGGCATGTGTTTTATTAAGATTTATCGTGGCCTTACATTGTATTGATCATGACTACAAACTCGATTCTTGAACAAAGATTCAAGATAACCGATCACACTGGATGAAATATCATATATATATATATATATATATATATATAATACTAAAAACAGGAACTTGAAAGCTATAAAATATTATCTTGCTTTATGTCAGTAAAGTTTTTCCAAAAGTGGCAGATAAGCCTTCTCCTCACAAATAGTGCTCAATCCTATTTATATGTAAAAAATAATAACAACGATACTGAAACAAATGGTAATATAATTAATACCCAAATGTGCTGAAATCAAACAGTAATATCATTAATACCCAAACGGTAAAATGATTTAATAACCAAATGAATATGCAAACGGCTAGCAATTTATTATTATTGAAATTATATCAATAATCCCCCACAATTTCAATAATAAGAATAAAAATAATAAAAGAAATCGAGTAAGGAATATAAGAATGCAGTGCGTTAACACTGGTGTCTTTTGGACTATGAACCAATGTATAGAGTAAATAGGACTTGATTCACAAGAATTTGGTGAAATGAAAATTTCTATGAACCTTCTTCCTTATTATGAATCAGTAATCATATTACTCACACTACAAACTTTAATAGAAGTTGTTCTATGCGATTTGACACATTTTGGTCTTGCGTCATACCTGGAATTCATGAGCGCTCTAGAAAACCTGCCTTATTTTCATAAGAGGCGGCCCCACCGCTACACTCATATATGTGTTTCCATCAAATGTGTTCTACAGTTAAACACATCACCCAACATGACTATGAAAATCATTAAGAGTATATAACTCAACTTCTAACACTGTAGAATTATACTATCCTACATCACTTAAATATGTATAGAATGGATAGTGTCTCAATCAATCAACCAATGGACTTGTTGTTACCCATATGAACTTACTTCCCGGGATTACCATTCATATAGGTTGGGTTACCATCACTGTTGATTTCTGTAATAGACAGAAGTCTCATCCCCCTCGATGTATTGCTCACTAGCCTCTTACTTAGTGGCTTTGTCAGAGGATCCACAAGATTTAACTCTGACCTAACAAAATTAAGAGATATAATCCCGTCACATAACAGTTGTCTCACAATATTATGTCTTAGGCGTATATGCCTACTTTCGCCATTATAGCTCTTATTCTTAGTTCTGCCTATAGCAGCTTCGCAATCACAATGTAGAGACACAGATGGAACTGGTCTTGTCCATAAAGAAATATTTCTCAAAAGATTTTTGAGCCACTCTGCTTCAGAACCTGCCTTCTCTAAGGCAATAAACTCAAACTCCATAGTAGAGCGAGCTATACAAGTCTGTTTAGTAGACTTCTAAGAAACTGATCCTCCTCTTAAGGTAAATATGTAGCCACTCGTGGATTTGATTTTGTTAGTTCCCGGAGGCACATAATAGATATAGAAGGGGGTTGAATATATCCTTTAAAATTTTCTTTGTTTTCTTTTATCTTGTTAAGTGATTAACAGATAATGAATAGAGGAATCGATTCATGCACAATGAAATAGATTAAGATACCCTTCAGAAATATAGCAGTAAACATAGTTCTAATGTAGAGTTAATTGCAAGAAGATATAGCAGTTATAGTGCTGGATGTAAATGACATAAAGTAAATGACACCAGAGGTTTTAAGTGGTTCAAAGACTGAATGCTCCTAATCCACTCTTCTGCTTCAACAAGCATGGATTCTACTAAGGATTTGATCAACTCTAAATCACTAAAATTCCTTCAAGACCAGCAGTCTTGGAACTCTAGTTCACTAAGAACTCTTCAAGACTAGCAGCCTTGGAAACTGTAGAAAAAGCCCAGCAGACTAAGAATCTCTTGTACCCTCTAATACTCAGCAAGTCCAGTAGACTTGACTTTGATTTAGTCTCGAAGACAAGGACCCTGCAGGCTCTGTTTGTTTGGTTGTTGTTTGTTGTTCGTTGTTATTGAGCTCCTAAGATGATGTTCAGCTTGTTAATTCATCTTCTGGTACTTAGCAACTTCTTATGATCATTACGGATTCAACATTGGTGTTTGATCACATTCTCGGGACTGCGGAGATGTACATTCAGTTTGACATCTTGTTGGTACTTAGTAGTTTGACTTATCCTTTGGTGCTTCTGTTCTTTGCCGTTTGATGCTTATCTTCATCTGATATTCAGCATTGTGCACCATCATTGTTGAGGTACTGCTAAGTCTTTCCTTATCAGCTTAACTTCTTTGGGTACTTAGCAGTCCTTAAACACTTGTTTTCTTATGTACATAGTCAGTTTTGTATCTTCTTCTTGTCAGCTCAATGTGTTCTAGATGAGACATAAAGTGGCTCAAATATTCTGCTTTTTGATCTGCCACTTAGGTTGTAGCCTTCTTGGTCTTTCGGCTCTCAGTACAGATGCCATCTCATTATCATACTCCTTTATATGGAGTGAAGCCTTATCATTGCAGAATTCTCATTAGTTGTGCTTCACTCTACTGTATTGGTCTCATTCACATGAAGACCTTTTCTCTGCAATGCTCTATATGACTTAAATCTCTTCAAGTCAACAACTCGATCTTCTTTGAAGCTTTGGCTATTTGTAGATTCATCTATTATCTTCCCGTTAGAATATAGCCATTGGAGGTCTTATATTGACGAGCCTTTTAATCTCTGCTTGTGAAGTAGCCTTTGAAATGTCTTTGTCAAATATATCTATTGTAGAACTAATGCTCCAAACATTTCTGAGCACTAATGTAGACATGTCA
Source organism: Panax quinquefolius (assembly GCA_020205615.1). NCBI lineage: Eukaryota > Viridiplantae > Streptophyta > Magnoliopsida > Apiales > Araliaceae > Panax > Panax quinquefolius. Next base: position 41,117,007 of record CM035161.1, read on the forward strand.
GGTTGATGTGACAACTCCTTTTTGACTTTCCTGACACATCAGTCTGCTTTATCACCTAACACTTTATAGACGTTACTTTCAGTTGGCTAGCAGGTAGTCACCTTCTTCTCTTGTTTCCTTAATTCTCATCAAGGATGCTTGGAAAGGATATCGGGATTCCCAATTCATAACATTCAAATGTCAGTCTTCTTTGATCGAACATTCTCACTCCTCAGATGAATGCCCTTTACGATTTTGACCTTTATGAACTCTATGAGTGCTTGTCTGTGGAAATCGTAGGGTGATTTGACCTCGAAACCTCTTATGAATTCGAGAGTGTTCAACGTTGTGCCATCTTGTACATTTCCTTTCACAGTCTATTCTACGATCGTGCTTGATTCAACCTGAACAGAGAGAGCACTACGATTTCTCTTAAGTACTAATAGACTACGATCTTTACTTGCTTATATTGCAGACTCTATGTTCCTGAGATCAGACTATGATTCTTGACTTGGCTCGGCAGGCGCTCGGATCAACTCTACGAGTCTGAGTGAAGCCCTCCAAAGCATACTACGATTTTGTAGCAACTTTCTTGATACTCTACGATTCTGCCTTGGCTTCTGCAATCTCTTTGGGTTTGTCATACTCAGCTTTCATAACGTTCTGCCTTGTGATCTCTTGATCATACTTTATGATAAGGCTGAGCATTGACATCTTCCTTATTTGTCCTTTGCTCTATGGTAAGTCTACCATAATCTCTGTATTTCCTTCGTCAGGTTGTTCTTCTCTTTGGTGTGTACTGCGATCGTAGTTTTCTTTTTAGCATTTTTGGAGATTCCTTCTGACTGCATTTTTACTTCTCTATTAATCCTCTTATTTGTGCTTTGATCTTGAAGATCATTGAGAAAATGCTTTCTGAAGGTCTTTAAGTAGGCTGCATTCTTAAGCTTGATTGTTCTTATCAAAGAAAGCTGCATTAGACTTCGTGGTTGCATCTCACTGTCTGTGACATTGGCTCTGGTTCTGCAAACTGTGATCTTGATGAGTGACATGCAGACTTCACGATTCAGAGTCAAGTCTACGATTCTAGCATGACAATCGTTCGGCAGACATCTTCTCCGATTCCAAGTGCAGACTATGATTCTGCTTTACTTTTTTGACAGGCTAACATAACTTATACAGAGCTCTACGATCAGACATGCCTATCTATTACACTTCAAAATAGATCAACCTAACAGTTTTGATCTTTTCTTCTATACATTTATTTACAAAATGATAAACTTTAAGCATGGATCAACCTAACAATTATGACCATATCAATCTAAGTCCTTGTCCATATTATCTATCATCTATTAAGGACTTTGCAACTTTTATCAATGCTGACATATCTGCATATTCATTCATTTACTTCATCATCTTCATCATCAAATTATACGTAAAAAGGAATAACATTCACATGCATATTCCTAACAATCTCTCCCTATTTGACGATGATAAAAATACTGAATGCATATGTATGAGATGAATGAATCTTAAGATACAGTGAGCTACTGTATTGCTAGAACAGGTAATATGAATGATATATTAAAAAAAGCATTTGTTTACAGATGAATAGCAAACCTAAATTCTGGATCCAGGGTTAACTATTACATTTAAAGATATTTAGAGATGTACCTTCTTCTTAATGTGTTTCTTTCATGTGTGTCTCCTGGATCTTCTATCTGTTGATGCTACTCATCTACTTGATCTCCTGGTTCCTGCCCCCTCTGAGATGGTGGCTTCATTTCTTCTCCTTCTTGCTCCTACTCCCCCTAAGACGATGAGTCCTCTTCTTCTTGCTTTGTAGTTTATTTTTCATATTTCTCTTTCTGGATCCTCTTCTTTGTCTTCATTCGATTCTTATGTTCCTTTGATTGCCTTCTCTTTTTCTCTCCCTTTTTGTCATCAATCACTTGAGAGAGATGCTGGACATTGGACATAAGCTGCTCAAGTAGGTAGGATGAATTTCCAACTTCAATCTTTAGCTCCTACTGGCTGAGCTCTAGTTGTAGAGAGAAAGACTGATTCAGGGTATCTATTTTCTCGGAGAGAGATACAATAGATTCTTCACTTTTCTTCAGGAGTAGTAGGGCTTCTTTCCTCTGTTTCTCAATGGATTCCAAAATAAATCTGATCTCGCTGATGAAGCTGATTAGATATATCAAAAATGGTTGCTTGAAGCTTCTTGTGGAACTCATTGTCCTTTCTTTCTGACAGGCCCTTTGCTTCCTCGGTAATATAGGAAAATTTCTCAGTCATTTCCTCAGAGTTTTTCAATAACTCAGAGTCTTGAGAGCTTTGGGGATTTTGTTTAAGTTTCTCACTTTGGTAGATGTTTTCAAAGGCAGAGAAAATGTCGAAGAAATCATTGTTAGATGAAGAGGGGATATTGGATAGTATACTAAGATTGAGACGTGAAGTACTGAGAGTGGTGTTTGATGAGTGGGTAACAGGATGAGCTTGAACATTTGCAATCGCAGAGCATGAGACCTCTACGATTGAGAGCTTTAGTGTGACTTTTCTACTACTATCTAAATTTTCTAAGAGATAGAAGGGAATGTAGATGTGAAATGAGTGACGATCTTGATTAGTTTGGTGTGAAATTTCTTGATTCTTGGAAAGTTCTGAGAGACCAGCTCTAAATTGGGAAAAGTATGAATAACACCAACTGATGTAACTCACATCTCCATCAACATAAGCCTTTAGCCAGGGCATCCATGGGTAAAACCATTTTATCAGATGATTGTCAGGATTGTACAGTATCGTAGTACAATCTAAATCCATATCGTGAAAATTGTTGAACAATTCTTCTGTAGTCATAGTCACTACTTTGAGACGTTCATTCTCATGATATATCCATCTTCCTGGTATCACATTTCTTGGTTCATCATTGACTTCCACCACTATTCTTCTGCCAACCATTTTTGGGGCCAGAATGTGATAATCTACTGATTCCTGATCTGCTGAGCTAAAGTCAGTCTCTATTTCTTCTTTTTCTAATTTAGAGCTTGAATCCTGCAGAGTCATTTCAACTGATTCATCAGTGGATCCTTCCAGCTGATTTTTATCACCTGTTCCTTCTTTAGTATCCTTCTCAGAGCTGTCTGACTCATTAGTCCTTCCCTCTTCTGTTTCATTTTCTTCATCTTCTTCTTCCACAGGTTCATTTACATTTACAGTCCTTTCACTTTCGCTGCTGGAGCTGTTAGAAATCATCCTCTTTTTTCCTTTCATATCTTTTTCCATAGACTCAGGTTTGTCATCTTCATCACTATCACTTAGATCAATTACTTTTGAAACAGAGCCTCCTTCTTTCTTCTAATTTGTTCTTTGAAGTATTCTGTCACTCTTTCTCCTCCTTAGGGGTGCAACAGTTGATGCTTTTTCCTTTCCTGATTCATATCTCTTTTTGTCAGTGGAGAGACTGCTTGGTGGAACCTCTGTAGACTTCTTCATAACCTTAGCTTTTTTTCTTGGTTGGCTTTGCTAGAGTGGCCACTAAGGGTGCAGAGTCATCAGATTGAGATGACTCGCTTTCCAATACTCTTGCTTTCCTCTTCATTGTAGTGACCTTGCTGATGTTGCCAGATGTCTTTAGTCTTTTATTCTCTATGGGATTTTTCTTCAAGTTTTCAAGCAGTTATGGAGACATCATTTTATGAACATTTCTCATCATCCCTTATCTTATTCTTTATTTTCTTCTTAAGTATAATGCTCAGGAGTCTTCCATAAAAAACCTTTATGAGGGGTTTATCTGTAGACTTCTTCATCTCAGTTTTCTCCAGCAATTTGGACAACCAATCAATTAGAAGGGCTTCGAAATTCATCTGCAGTTTTATGACAATTGCGAAATCATGATTCTCGATTCGCGAGATCACTAACAAGATCGTAGCAGGCGATGACGTATATCTTTGCATAAGATACATTTTCCAAAGATTTCAAATTTAGAACTCAAACTCCTCAGGAAACTTTTTCTTCATGTATTTTAGATTTACATTTCTTTTGTAGCGCATTAACCTCTTGCCTTCTTTAATGTTGACCAATTCTTTAATGTATGATGCTCTTATCTTCAGACTTAATCCATTGACCTTTATGGATAGAAGCCTAGAGTCTACCACAACATTTGAGTAGAATTCCTTCACTAATTTAGTATAGACTGGAGTGTTGACTTCCAAGCATTCTGAAAGCCCAGCATTCTTTACTAGCTCAAGAATATCCTTGAACTTCTTTTCTGATCTATCGAACTTCTTAGTACCAAGTTGAATTCCAGTTATAACACGCCAATCTTTCATTTTGAGGATTCAAAGTGTATGGGTATTCGATCTCAGGAATCTTAAAAGAGTTATTTGAAGGCGATTTGGGCGTAGCTCAAGGTTTGATGGATTTTGGCTTTGAAGAGGATTTTAAGGTTTGAAAAGGGGAGGGAGAGGAAGTCAATAGTCTTTGATAATTGTTTGGAGGTTTTTGAATTTGTCTTTATGACAGTTCCTTCTAACTCTGCAAAAGCTGTGACGTGCCAAAGAGCCATTGGTTGCACGATGTCCAATAAGAAACTGTAACTCCCCATAAGCTGATCAGTTTTTCAGTTTTGATTTTTCTTTTAAGAAAAAGAGTATTACTGACATAGGTTGACCGTTGACTTCTTCAGTACATAGAGTAACTTCATGAGATAGCTTGATTTCTTCTGAAGAATTTTCTATGCATGTACTCCATATGAGTTCTTGTGATACATTTTATTTCAGCTCTTCTTTTGGGTTAAGGAAGCTCAGAAAGGGCCAACCTCTTAGACTTAAACTAAGGATTAAGTTTGTCTCTGAGATGTTTATCAGAAGAAGGAATGTATGTATTTGGTGGTAAGAATGTCATCACGACAGGCCTTTTTGCCAGAATTTGTTCACCATCATTGGATATACATGATATTGGCATTTATCAGTGGAAGAGGGTGAAGTACTTTAAGCTGTTTCACTTGTATGGTCAAGAGAGTGTATTAAGAAGTACTACAATTGTAGAGTTAGTATACTTATACTCTACGATCAGGATGTTGATCGTGAGAAATCTCAAATTGAGATGGTGAGACTTGATGATCAATCGTAGAGTTTAGGGACTCTACGACCGGGAATAAAGATTCATTTGGTACATCAGCCACAGATTTTTGGGACTTTTTTATTGGGAGAGGACTTAATTGGATAATCTAGAGTTTCATTGTAACGCCCCCAAAATTAGGTATACGTCACCCATCTTGGGTCGCCACTTACATGGTACATAAATTCAAATACAACTTACTAATATAACTGCTGTACACAATACGATATAAATCGTGAGTTTGAATACAAATATTATCTACTAGATATTATACAAACTCAAAAGGAGTCCTCATTACAACTATTATCACACTATTTCACGTAATAGTGAGGACTACTAATGCTATCCTCTGGACCATTACTCCGCTCCCCGACTCGTCTCCGGCTATATGTTCTCATTTCCTCAAGAGAACGGTGAAAGAAAGGGTGAGCTCAACTAGCCCAAGAAGAAATATTATGACTAAGATAATGCGAATAAATTATCATTAGCCTTCAACAAAGTTAAACCGATAAAATACAATAGACAACCAGCTTTAATCATAATGAATATGCAATCCATTAAAAAAATCAAGTAGAGAATAAAGTCTACTATCTTTTAGGTTTTAAAAAGGTTTTCATCAATTTTTATCATTTGAGACTCAACTTTTAATAAATAAACCACCACATCTAATCATCCTCGCACCACGTCCAAGGATTTTCATCAAATTATCAATGGTCATGACTATACCGAATCACCCCTCGGTCATAATCATACCAAAAACTATCCATCATCGCATTACAGTGCCACCGAGGACTTTAGTCACATCATTTATATCAAGTCACGATTATACTTAAATGATCCTCGGTCATAATCATACTAAGTTCATCTATGCACGTAAGCCAAAGATAACATAATATAACATGAGGATGATGACAATGACATAATAATTCAATAAAACAAGTTCAAGAATTATTTCATCCATGAATTATTAACGTCCAAATTGTCAACATGATATCGCTTTTCGAGAGTAAAATTCAAGAATGATCGTAAGAATATTTCCATGAAAAGATATCGATGAAACGCAAATATCAAGGATATTCTACTAATTTCATGGAGTATAGAAGTCAAAGTTTTAACCAACCGGGTATAATAAAGAATGGAATAACAAAAGAAATCACCACGCATGCGGATTTCGCATGTACAAAGTTATTCCAACATAATAATAATAACGGAACCAGTCGTGAAATTCAACCGACAGTGATATTCCAACAGAATAATAAAGATGGAACCGATCCTGTAAAACACACGATAGGATATTCCAACAGAATGATAAAGATTTTAACCAGTCCTGTAAAACACACGCATGTGATGTTCCAACGTAATAATAAAATCTAACCAGTCCTGTAAAAACACATGCATGTGATGTTCCAATGTAATAATAGAAGAATGTCACCAAGTATAGGGTAAACTGCGTATACAAAAGTTATTCCAATGTAATAATAAGCAATGGAATAACATAAGGATTTCACCAAGTATAGGTATGCCACGTATCTGTGTTATGTATAGGGTATGCCACTTTTTACAAAGTTATTCCAATGTAATAATAGTGAATGGAATAATGTAAGTTCTCTTCAAGAAGAAAGAATAACACCCTTACCGTAAAAGAACCTAATATAGAAGTAGTGAAGTAGCGAATACTCTTCTTCTTTCTATAATTTTCTCTATAGCTTCTCTCTCTAATAATTCTCTCTCTGTAGTTTCAATGAATTCGTAAGAAAATAATGAAGGAATGAGCTTCATTTATAGGAAAATGGAATGCATAAGAATTAATCCATGAACGGTCCAGATTGATTTACTTTAATCGACGATTATATTTAAAGAAAAATCTTTTAAATAAAATATAATATATTCTATTTATATAAAAATATTTTACTATGCAAACACTATGCAATACTATGCAAAACACTACGCAAAATACTATGCAACACTATGCATAATAAAATATAATATATTCTATTTATGTAATAACTTTAATAAAGTATTCTATTTTATATAAAAGATGTTTCGCTTTTATTACGTTAATAATACTGAATAAAACAAAACGTCATTATCGCTATAATAATTCATATTATTAATCGACAATAATGGAATCAAACCGAGTGACTTCTCACATAAGATCAATAATCAATACCGTGTACTACTATGCAACCACACGACATCGTATTTTTACTAATGAGTAGTTCAACAAGAACTACTAGTAAAACTTCCGCCGTTATTTCAATAAAATATTTTTGTCGCTTTTCAATCCGACAATAATTACATTATAGGGTCCACCAATGATTGAGTCATTTATTTAATATTCCCCGCTAAACCGAATATTCTCCACCAATCGAATATAATATAACCACTGCATACTTTTGCAAAATTTATAAATACTACCCACAACTATAATATTATCTTAAATTCACACCATAATATTAAAAATTATTTCAACAAAATTTAAATCTTTATTGATAAAATCTGGGGTCTCACAATCTCCCTCCTTATGGAATTTCATCCTCGAAATTAGGTACGACACGATATGATAAAGAGGTGAGGATACCTTGAATACCTTTATCGTCGAAAAACATTAAATTCATTTTTGCAATCCTACCAAAGATATTCATTAACAATTCATCTTTTCACTACAGCCAAAGATATACAACCAGTAAAACCAATAATACCGAGACTCAACAATAGTATCACAACCATAAATTATCCATGCACCATCGGGCTAAGGATATTCGTGTTTTCAATTACGGCCATGATTATACCGAATAATCTGTGGTCATAATCATACCATGTCTATCAATGCACTACTACCAAAGATGACTTTTACCACATCCATGAATTAATATTTCATTGTTTGAGACTCACCTCATAATTAATCCATATCATCGAATCATCCCCGCACTACGTGCCAAGGATATTCATTAAGATCACGACCACAAATTATCCATGCACTACTACCAAAGATAATTGTGTATTCATTAAGATCACCTAACCACAAATTATCCATGCACTACTACCAAAGATAATTGTGTATTCATTAATATCACGACCACAAATTATCCATGCACTACTACTAAAAGATAATCGTGTATTCATTAAGATCACGACCACAAATTATCCATGCACTACTACGGCCAAAGATAATCGTGTATTCATTAGTATCACGACCACAAATTATCCATGCACTACTACCAAAGATAATTATGTATTCATTAGTATCACGACCACAATTATCCATGTACTACTACCAAAGATAATCGTGTATTCATTAGTATCACGACCACAAATTATCCATGCACACTACTACCAAAGATAATTGTGTATTCATTAGTATCACGACCACAAATTATCCATGCACTACTACCAAAGATAATTGTGTATTCATTTACTGATTATGATTATACCCGAACAATCCCTCGGTCATAATCATACCAAGTCCATCTATGCATTACAGCCATGTATGACTTTCAACATAATATAAAATACGAGGATAATGATATAAAGAATCAATCAAATGAGATAAAGGATAAATATTAAACATTTATAATATAATTTATCCGTGATTCAAGAATATTCTCATGTTATCAATCACTTAATAATCTCATAATCTAATATCATTAATATTATAATAATATTTTAATCACTTAAATTTATAAACAATTTATCTCAATTGTTTACGCTTTTACCATATAATGCATTTAATCATTCAAAAATGCCATACTCATAAAATATCATCACCAATTATCAAATCCTCATCAAAAAATGCATATACTCTATATATAGGATTCTCTAGCCATAAAATCCTATTTTCAACTTTCATTACTTCACATAACATATTTAACTCATATGTTCGTCAGAATTAAACTATTTTCATGAAAAATACCAAATTAGTCCCAAAAATATTTCTTTTCTGGGATTTAGCATAATATAGTCCCATAATGAAAATATATTTTTCTCGAATTTTAAAATTCATTTACTATTTTTCAAAAATCAATTTTAATTAATTCCTTAAGAAATTAGCTACCTCAAGTTTAACTCCAAAAATTCCCAAATCTTGGCAGGACCTTACACATGTTAACGTGAGCTTCCAGTTTAAATTTCATGGTCATCGGAGTTATAGAACTCCGGTTATAGCATTTTTCGTCGGAAAAACCTAAATATTGAAATAGTCATAACTTGCTCATTTTAAGTCAGAATGAGTTCATTTTTGGACAGGAGATACTTTATACCATATACCTTCATGTCCCAAAAGGCCAGAATTTTTCTCATAATTTAAGTAGCCGAAACAGCCCCTTAAAGTTTTTAGGCAGTAGCATTTTCGAAATTTACAGCTTTGGCCTCCTTTGCTAAAATCAGTCCACACAAAAATCTACAACACCTTTTCCAGTAATTCCACTTGGATTAGTTAGGTAACTCGTAGATCTAACTCTAGGACTTGACCACATTCAAAAATTCAAAATATAATAGGAGATATGGTCAATTGAATTTCATGTTACGTTTTTCACCAAAATCTGATTTTCAACTCTTTGTGATTTCTAAGAAACATTCATGTTTTCACATAATAACCAACATAACTCATCATAACACTTACTAATACTTCATATACCCATGATTTTCATTAGTCCAATGCTTTTATTATGACTTTCATCATAATCCTCGTAAATGCATCCTTTTAGTTGAAGAAATATTTGAGGGTTTAAGAAATGGGTTTTTGTCTTTGGGTCAATACAAAATTGATTTCACGCCTAAGTAGGCTAAGAAGTCTTCATGAATACGCCAGAAATTTATTAATAATAGAAATATCATTCAAAATCGTGACTCTCATCCAAGACTTGGATAGTACTTCACATTGATACCAACTCGTGACTTCTATCCCTTAACCTAGATAAACCTCACAATGATACCTATAAACTTGCCATCTTCAAATCACGACGTCGCTTACGTAAAGTCCGGCTTCTGTGCATTCCACACAAGGAAGTCAACAACGAAAGGATCGGGCTCTTTACTTATAACTTGATATAACAAAGGATTAACTTTAGGATTTGGTTACTTTGAATTCAGATAATGAAAGTTGGTTAGGAATATGAAAGCTAACAACCTTACAAAAGAATAATGAGTAGTTAATCAATCGCTTTCAAAAATTACCTCAAAGGAAAGTATTTTCAAAGAGATAAGATCGTGAAAGTGTTTATTTGAATTAAACAAGATTTAAAAATAGTAGCGAGTAACGAAGGCTCTACTAACGAAGTTTCAACCAATAAGTCAAAGTTTAACTTCTTCTTGAGTTAAATTTAAACGTTGAATGCAAGCAAGAGAGATAAAATAATGGGTAGAACCGTATCTAATAAGGTATAGACTTCATAAGAATTTATAATTAACTAACCCGTGCTAACTTCGTTCGGGTTACCCACTTTTGAGAAGTCACGAAAAACGCTCTTCCCGAACCACCACCGACTTTGTTTTATCCATATCCGCCTTTGGTGCCACTATCCCGGTGGACTTAACTTCACTATACGACAAAATCGAGCTAAATGACCTTCTCTTCTTGAAATTTCCACTTCTATTATCTTTGCCATGATTACCACCGGCGTGGTTACCATTCTTAGCATGATAATTTCCCCACGATGGTTATCATTGTTCGATAAATTACCGTTGCCACCATATGATTATTATCGTGTTGTTGGTCGTTACCTTTTGTTTGAGTTTAATCAACACTTTCATGTGCTTCATTGCTTATTTCAAATTTTCGGATGCTATTCTCAAACACCGTCACAAAACAAGGGTTAATTGACATGTAACAAATTATCCCTATATTCTCGACCGACCAATAAATATAGCACATAAACTTAGGTAGGTCATTCTAGCGAAGGTATTCCCTCTCTCCCCTCCTAGTACTATTCTCACCTCTTAGCCGGGATCATATCCTAAGCTATGATACCAACCGTGACGCCCCAAAATTAGGTATACGTCACCCATCTTGGGTCGCCACTTACATGGTACATAAATTCAAATACAACTTACTAATATAACTGCATGTGGTATGCAATACGACATAAACCGTGAGTTTGAATACAAATATTATCTACTAGATATTATACAAACTCAAAAGGAGTCCTCATTACAACTATTATCACACTTATTTCACGAATAGTGAGGACTACTAATGCTATCCTCTCGACCATTACTCCGCTCCCCGACTCGTCCCAAATGGCGTTCTCATTTCCTCAAGAGAACAAAGAAAGAAAGGGTGAGCTCAACTAGCCCAAAGAAGAAATATTATGACTAAGATAATGCGAGAATAAATTATCATTAGCCTTCAACAAAGTGTTAAACCGATAAAATACAATAGACAACCAGTTTAATCTGCAATGAATATGCAATCCATTAAAAGAGTCAAGTAGAGAATAAAGTCTACTATCTTTTAGGTTTTAAAAGGTTTTCATCAATTTTATCACGAGACTCACTTAATAAATAAACCACCACATCTAATCATCCCTGCACTACAATCAAGGATTTTCATCAAATTATCAATGGTCATGACTATACCGAATCACCCCGGTCATAATCATACCAAAAACTATCCATCACCGCAGATGCAAGCCATCGAGGACTTTAGTCACATCATTTATATCAAGTCATGATTATACCGAATGATCCCCATTATCATAATCATACTAAGTTCATCTATGCACGTAAGCCAAAGATAACATAATATAACATGAGGATGATGACAATGACATAATAATTCAATAAAACAAGTTCAAGAATTATTTCATCCATGAATTATTAACGCCCAAATTGTCAACACGATCTCAAGCTTTCAGAGAGTAAAATTCAAGAATGATCGTAAGAATATTTCCATGAAAAGATATCGGATGAAACGCAAATATCAAGGATATTCTACTAATTTCATGGAGTATAGAAGTCAAAGTTTTAACCAACCGGGTATAATAAAAATGGAATAACAAAAAAATCACCATGCATGCGGTATCTTCGCGCATGTATAAAAGTTATTCCAACATAATAATAATAATAAACGAAAAAATGTGAAATTCACAATCGGCGGGATATTCCAACGTAATAATAAAGATGGAACCGGATCCGGTGTAAAACACACGTATATAGGATATTCCAATGAATGATAAAGATTTTAACCAGTCCTGTAAAACACACGCATGTGATGTTCCAACGTAATAATAAAAAGCGAGAACAGTCCGGTAAAAACACATGCATGTGATGTTCCAACAGTAATAATAGAAGAATGTCACCAAGTATAGGGTAAACCACAGATACAAAGTTATTCCAATGTAATAATAAGCAATGGAATAACATAAGGATTTCACCAAGTATAGGGTATGCCAAGTATCACAGTTATGTATAGGTATGCCACTTTTACAAAGTTATTCCAATGTAATAATAGTGAATGGAATAATGTAAGTTCTCTTCAAGAAGAAAGAATAACACCCCTTACCGTAAAAAGAACCTAATATAGAAGTAGTGAAGTAAGCGAATACTCTTCTTCTTTCTATAATTTTCTCTCTATAAACTCTCTCTATAATTTCTCTCTCTGAGTTTCAATGAATTCGTAAGAAAATAATGAAGGAATGAGCTTCATTTATAGGAAAATGGAATGCATAGTAATTAATCCATGAACGGTCTGTATTGATTTACTTTAATCGACGGTCTATATTTAAAGAAAAATCTTTTAAATAAAATATAATATATTCTATTTATATAAAAACATTTTACTATGCAAACACTACTACGCAATACTACGCAAAACACTACGCAACACTACGCATAATAAAATATAATATATTCTATTTATGTAATAACTTTAATAAAGTATTCTATTTTATATAAAAGATGTTTCGCTTTTATTACGTTAATAATACTAATAAAACAAAACGTCATTATCGCTTATAATAATTCATATTATTAATCGTAATAATGGAATCAAACCGAGGTTTGACTTCTCACATAAGCATCAATAATCAATACCGCAAAGTCTACTACTATGCAACCACACGTATTCATCGTACTTTTACTATCGAGTAGTTCAACAAGAACTACAGTGAAAACTTCCGCCGTTATTTCAATAAAATATTTTTGTCGCTTTCTCGATCCGACAATAATTTCATTAGGGGTCCACCAATGATTGAGTAGTTATACGAATATTCCCCGCTAAACCGAATATTCTCCACCAATCGAATATAATATAACCACTTGATACTTTGCAAAATTTATAAATACTACCCACAACTATAATATTATCTTAAATTCACACCATAATATTAAAAAATTATTTCAACAAAATTTAAATCTTTATTGATAAAATCTGGGGTCTCACATTCATTTCAAGAATCATTGAAGCTTTTCTAAATACCTGAAGAACGGTATATTGATAGTTCATTATATAGCATTGTTTGGTGAAGCACCTTTCATGGTAATAACTTAGGATGCACAGCTTATGGCCAATTTCTGTAGAATTCTTGGACCAGTACTTTTGAATGTTCGTTACTGATTTAAAGGTTTCATTGTGAAGGACTGGTGTTCTGTGAGATGGTCTTCAGAGATGTAAGGAGTGTTAAACTTTCATCTGAGCTCATCTCTGAGTATAACAATGAATTCCACTTCTGCTTCTTCTTAAGTTTCTTCATCATGATCTTCATATCCTCAGTCATTCTTGCCTTTGCATCTGGTTCAGCTATCTTCAGTGTTTGAGAGATCTGAAGGATTTAGCTTCAATGTGTTCCTCCTTAGTTTTAGCATTGCTAGACTTTAGCATATTGTTCTCCCCCATAGTTGATACCTCCGTCTTAGAAGTAGATGGGCTAGCTTCTGAATATAGATCCTTACAAGATCACATTTGTACTTCTCCTTTTAGGCGGTGGCTTCTAAACTGATCTGGTATCTTCATGATTAGATCAGTTTCATTGGATTCATAGAGCACTTCTGAACTAGTCACTCCACGATTTTTTGATCAGTCACTATGAATGTAAGTTCCATCATTTAGACTTCCAGCATCTCCCGTACACGTGGAGTTTCTACACTATGACTTATACTACTACACTGTTGGTAAATAATTATAAATGTGATCTTCCTTCTTGATCCTCTTGAGATGAAGTGCTTTGCATGGATGAGCTTGAGTGGGAGCATAGCTGAGGGATTTTGATATTTTAGCTTGGTAGAAACTTGGTAACTAAGCTTCATCCTTTCTTAGTCAAGGTCAGATATTATCAGGTACCTGCAGGTTAGATGGTTTTCTATTTTGGTACCCATTTCAATTTGGGTCCTTCTAGGTTAGTTTTGACAGAAGCTTTAGTCATTTAAACCTTTTGGATTTCCAATATTCATGGAAGTTATCATTAATAATCATGAAGCATGTACACATGTAAATGATTACAGTTATTAAACATGATTGTGATTGTGTATGATTTAAGCAATCTTGACATGTAAAAAATAGCAACGGTACTGAAACAAATGGTAATATAATTATTAATACCAAAATGTGCTGAAATTAAACGGTAATATCATTAATACCCAAACGGTAAAATGATTTAATAACCAAATAATTATGCAAACGGCTAAAAATTTATTATTATTGAAATTAAATCAACATGCATGAATGACATTAATAAGAAAATTGATGAAATTTTAAACATTTTACAAGGACGAATGAATATCCAATCAATGTCATCAACAAATAACATAAAGAATAATACTATGTATAATAAATTATTCTACAAATCTAGCGATATGGTATAATCGCACCTCATCTTTTATGTGTAATTGAAGCTACATTAAAAACAAAGTTGTTGATCAATATATTGAGGTGAAATATGCCACATCAATAATTTATAAAATAGTTGTAAATTAATTTGTATATGTAGCATTCCTCTAACAGAAATGCGTATGTGCAACCTAATAGAGTAGTTCCAAACCACTTACCAGATTTTTGGACAGCTCCATATATAGGTGTATGTGAGCCAGCCATACGTGGCTACATAGCCACCTCAACCTGATATTTTTAGGTCCACGTATGGACCTGGAAAATTCAGTAGCTGTAGAACAAAGCCAAAAGTTATAGGAAAAACTAGATTTCTGGATTGGAATGTGTGTCCTTGTGAAAAATGAATTTCTCATAGTTATAGAGTCGCTGGAAGGCTGCTGCACCAACTTATCTGTCCATTTAGCTACGTCCTCTTTAAATTCAATTCACTAACGCACTTACTGCTAGTGCATCAATTGCTTGAATGAGACCTACCCATTTGTTGAATGAAAAGAAATGCGGGTCTTCACCTACTTGCTCCGAGTATTTAACTTAACTATCACGTCCTTTGATTTTCAGCCAACTTTAATTGTTATTCTACCAGTCAACATGGACGGAGCCGCATGCATATTGTAGGGGTCACGCCCCCCTCCCCCCCCTCAAGTTTGAAATTTTTGTAAGACTCACTCTTAAAGTTTGAAAATTTTATAAAATTCATTTATACATTTGGTTTAGTTTGAAAATTTTTTGTAGAAGCGCTACTACTTCAAATTCGACGAAAAAGTTTTCGATATATTTTAAAAGACTTTTTTTTCTATGTTTTATTATCTTTGTCAAAGCAAATTCTATTACTATATTATTTTTGTTTTAGTAAAAATATATTTTATAATAGTAAAATTTTATTTTTTAGTGATGAATATATTTTATGTTGTTAAAATTTTTTTTGACCCTCCTAAAAAACAAATTCTGGCTCTGTCCCAGCCAGTTAACTGAACATGGGACTTCCATGTTGCTAATTTGAAGGAACGTACGTGTCTAACTACTACTCCAATTGTTTGACTACTTCAAACACGTCTTCAACTGTTTCCTTAATTTTCGATCTAGCTAACTAGATGCCTTTATCTGAATGTCATCACTTAACTCTAATCCTCCATTCATGTCTAGTTAACTGATGCAAACAATTAGCCAAAAATTACTTAATCCAAAACTATATTTTTGGAAAGTGTAAATATTATCATAATATTTTCATATTTTTACATGCTCTTTACATTTTATGGTTAGATTGTTAAGTGAATATTTAAACTATTTTGCATTTGAGCGACCTTAAATAAATTATCTCATGTCAATTTTAGAAACTTTTTACTTGTATTAAGATATAATTTAAAGATGATTAACAAATTTTATTAAATTCTTAATATTTTTTTATATCTTTTTGTATCGTATTTTTTCATAAATTCTTAATTATTTTTGTTGCGCAAAAGAGACCTTTTTAAAAAAATTATAATGACCAAAAGTAATGTGTAGAACGTAAAATTATCATCAATCATTCACTGTTGGTGAAAATAGAACCTAGCTAAAATTTAAGCTTGGTAAACAACTCAGTTACCTGCACTAGACCAACTAATGACAAAATGACGTGGTAAACACATCAACTCATTTGGTCAAATTTTAGACTCTTTTGATAGTTGGTTTCAGTCCAATAATTTTTTCACAAAAAAATAATTTTTATTTTATTTTTTTATTTTTTATAGCTTTACAACAATTATATGGTTTTTTCGATCCGAAGTCTTGATAGTAATACAAAATTAAGACACAATGTCCTCAAATTTGATAGTATTTTTATAATACCCGAGAAAAAATATTAAATAATAAAAAATTATTTTATTTTAAAACATATTAATTGGACTTTGTCATTTTTTTTTTTGGTCAAACTAGTTATTTAATTTATGTGAGCTAATAAACATTAATAAGTGATGGATAAATTAAATTTATAAAATTGGGCCTTAAAACTAATTGGGTTTAATTTATATTTGGATAATATTAAAATCCTATTAAAATTGATAAATTAATAATATAAATAAATACATTAATGAGTAACAAAAACTTGAACCCTAAATATTATACGCTATTTTATTCTTCCAGTAAAAAGGAAAACACAAAACAACGGCTGCAAAGAGCTATTGAATACTCGAAAGATTTTTGCAGGAGGAAGAGGGAGTGATTTCTTTCAAGGTATTTATACTTGTATCATGAGATTATAATTCGCTAATAATTAATTCAGTGAAGTGGCGCAAGTTTGACCGAATCTGTAACAATATTGTGCACCATATTTTACTTGGATTTCTATTATAGGCATTCTGTAATATCTTTTTGCGGTACTTGTACATGGTAGATATCATGTTATTATATATATATATATATATATATACCGATTACCGAACCTGCTGCTTAAAAAAAAAAAAAAATTCGTTGTCATGATGTGATCAAAACCTGCTGTCAAATAAAAAGAATTATAAATATATTATGTTATAGGTGTTGTGCATGTTGGATTGCTAAAGGAGTAGATTCATTATATTATATATATATATATATATATATATATATATATTTATTTATAATAATCTTTTAGCATATATATTTGAATTATCATTTGGCCATGAAATTTGTATATGAAATTAGTAAATCAATTAAAGTTATATATATTAATTTGTATTAATTAATTTTGCCGATATAGTTATAAAAGTTTTAACAATAAATTTAATAGTATTATGTTATTAATGATTAGATTGTAATAAAAGTTTATTAATTATTTAGATTGAGTAGAGAGTCTAAAGAGTCAAATTTGGAGTATAAATTTGGGTATTGATTATCGATTCCGTGTACTTGATTCCGTACTCTTTCAAATGAGACTCTTTTGTTTTTGATTTGTTCGTTTAAGCATGCGGCTTTGAAATTTAGTATTGCCTCTCATGATTATTTCTTGTCAAATTCATTGTGATAGTTTCGTTTGGCATTCATAGTTGAACTCATATTTGTACTCTTTGAGACTAAAGACAACATGTCTAAATTTATTTTGATATTTGTAGTAATGTGCATGTTAGTATTTTTGGGGACTTTGAGTTGATGTATTATTTCAGCTTTAACATGTACATATTAGAACCCCTTTGTGTGTTGATATTGTATCGCATGTGTTGTGACATGATATCCTTGTTAGAATATACCGCAGGTATACCGAGCTATAACCACCGTGGGGGGTACCACATGCATGTCCTCTTGGCACCGAGGCACCACACCTTCCATGGCGGTGTGATCACCCACTGCCTCCGCTTTGTGCTCCGGTGGGGAGTTGGCCATTTGGTGTTTTGTTGTGGGAGGCGTATGGGTCGATCCTAGTTTTTTGTTACTCGCTTCATGGATTGGTGATGTTAGTGCCAAACACGCCTTCCGATTCGCATGATATCCGATCCCACGGTCCGATGTATTTTATGCCTACGTGGCATTATTTTGATTTACTGTGTGGCATTATTTGACTTACCGTGTGGCAAGGTATATTTCTTTTGTTCTCGAGCTCTGTGATGAAATAACACCCACCATTTGATTCAAAGATATTATTTCATTGTGTTAGTTTTGTTCGCGTTTGTTTCGCTTTGCCTGCTTCGCTTTTATTTCATTTAATTGAAGTTAGTTATTTTGCTTCATTATTTGTATTCTATATCCGCATCGGGCATTTGGCTCATGCTTTATTTTTTCTTCCGACAGTAATCGGGGGGACCAAGGGCAAGTGTGATGAGAGCTCCATTCATTCCAATGATTTAAAATATTCTTGCAGACTTGATGTGTCATTTACTTGGAATTGTAATAATTATTTTAGATAGTGGTTTGAGACAACTTTGAGAGTTATTATGGATGACTTGTGGTATTTATCGCTTATTAAGACTATTCTTTTGTGGCTTTGAGCCTTCGCTATTAAATTCATCAATTTTGTTATATTTTGAGTAACCTCTCTTTCTATTTTGGAAAGGGGTGTTACAGAGTCGTATCGAGCTTAGGTTCTTTCTTGTAGAAAACCTATTTAGGTTTGACCATGAAGTTATGGGTAGACTTCAAGTTAAGTTTTTGTTCGCTTTGATTTTCTATTCACCATATCATATCGCCTATATTCAATTTGTCTCTTATCTCGCTTTATCATGTTCGTGATCTCTTTCTTAGATGGCTCGTAGATCCGCCAGAGTCTTTGGGAGGCGAGGTAACAATAGGGGAAGAGGTGAAGGTCACCCCAATGAGCAACCTAATGATCGCTTTAATGCTCAATTGCTACCTTGTTAATCAAAGCGGTGAACCGTGCTTTACCTCAGTTGGTTGCACAGATTGTACAGGCAATGCAATAGCCGCCACCAGAAATTCCAGAACAGGAGAATCCGAGAAATAATGGTCCACAGTCAAATGAAGTGGAAGGGAATGCGGATGGTCATGATCAGCAGGGGGTTGCGATGTATGTATGGTTGGAGAGGTTCCGTAAGTAAAACCACAAATATTTAGTTCACCCCAACTCCAATTGATGTAGAGAATTGGATTGCTCACCTAGAGAAGATATTTGATGTGTTGGGATGCTCAGATAATCAGAGATTATTACTTGCTGCCTATAAGCTAGAAGGGGATGCACAGAGGTGGTGGAAAGCGATGAAAACAACAAAGGGTGATGGGTATGTTGAAACACTTAGCTGGGCAGAGTTTTGTGAGGTCTTTTATCAGCAGTATTTTCCTGCTGCTGATAAAGAGGCATATGCTAGAGAGTATCTGTCGATTCGGCAGAAAGATGATGAGTCCATCATGGACTTCATGACGAGGTTTACTAGGTTAGCAGGCTTTACGGGAACCTCAGCAGGGATTGCAGCAGAACAAGCAGAGAAGTTTAAGTGGAGGATCCATTACAGGTATCGACAACATCTCATTAACAACAAGTTTGCAGACGTGTCAGCAGTGGCCAATGCGGCCAAAAATATTGAGATGGAGCGACAGAATTTTCGGTCTTCTAAACCGGAGGAGAGCCAAAAGAGGGACAGAGATGACCAGCAGGGTCAAACTTCGGGTCAACATGGGAAGAATCAGGGTGGTCAGTGGAACAGGAACCGTGGTGGCCAAAGAAGCGCAAAGGGCGTGGCGAGTAATCAAAACAGGGTTATCGTGCAGTGCCTCAAAGCGGGAAGAATCGTCAGTTCAACTACCTTGGTATGGGATGTAATCATCGCCAGGGCATAATCGCCGCCAGGGCAAAATCGTGGTCGTTATCCAGACCAACCGGTGGGGTAACTCAATCTTATTCCGATAGCTCCTTGTGTTACTTGTGGGGCTAATCATCCGGGGAGGCAATGCCACAGACTTACAGGTTCATGCTTATTATGTGGATAGATGGGTCATATTGCTAGGATTGTCTTACCACGCGAAAATGGTGGAGGTAGTGATAATGGTGGCGATGGAGGTCGCCGTCGGTGGTGGTCGAGTTTTTGTTTTGACGTATAACCAGGCGACAGGTGCTCCAGGTACTATTTCTGGTACTCTTTTAGTTGGAAATCGTGAGGCATCTATTTTGTTTGATACGAGTTCTACTCATTCCGTTGTGGCTCAATCTTTTATTCGGCACCTGGGTGTGCCATCTCAATCTTTAGATTCTGTTATGTCTATTGCTACCCGATGGGGGACTTCGTTGTTATTTCGATTTGTATCGAGGGTGTCCGATCGCTTTGGGGATAAGATCCGTAGCGTTAATCTTCTTCCGATGAGTATGCACGATTTTGATGTCATTCTTGGGATGGACTGGTTAGATAAGCATCAGGCCACTATCGATTGTCAGGCGAAGAAGGTTATATTTGGAGATGTGAAGTCTCCGAGTTCGTGGTTTCAGGCTCATGTACCGAGTAGGTGGTGAAATTAATTTCTGCTTTGAAGGCTGGAAAGTTGGTGGCAAAGGGTTATGAGGGATATTTGGCGTTTGTGAAGGATACCTCTAAGGGTGAGTCTCGTATTGAAGATGTTCCTATTGTTCGTGACTTTCCCGATGTATTTCCTAAGGAGTTGTCAGGGTTGCCACCGCAGCGGGAAGTGGAGTTTGCTATTGAGCTTGTTCCTGGTGCGGAGCCTATCTCTAAGGCGCCGTATCGAATGGCACCGTTGGAGTTACAAGAGTTGAAGGAACAGTTGCAGGAACTATTAGATCGTGGTGTGATTCGACCGAGTGTTTCGCCGTGGGGTGCTCTAGTCTTGTTTGTGAAGAAGAAGGATGGGTCTTTGAGGCTGTGTATAGACTACATAGAGTTGAAAAAGATCACCAACAGGAATCAGTATCCATTGTCGAGGATTGATGACTTATTTGACCAACTTCGTGGGGCGAAGTATTTTTCAAAGATAGACTTGAGGCCTGCTATCATCGATTGAGGGTGAGGATGAGGATATCCCTAAGACGGCTTTTTCATTACTCGATATGGGCATTACGAGTTTCGGTGATGCCATTCTTATGTGTGACTAACGCCTCCCATGCGGTGTTTATGGATTTGATGAATCGGGTGTTCAGAGAGTACTTAGACCAATTTGTCATTGTCTTTATTGATGATATTTTGGTGTACTCTAAGTCTAAGGAAGAGCATGAGGAGCATCTTCGCAGACGTTGTCAGGGATTTTGCGAAAAGAGAAATTGATGCTAAATTCTCAAAATGCGAGTTTTGGTTGGAGCAGTCGCATTTTTGGGACATGTTGTTTCTCAACAAGGCATTAAAGTGGATCCTCGTGAAGGTTGAGGCTATCACTAAATGGCCGAGACCTACTACTATGATGTAGATTAGGAGTTTCTTGGGTTTGGCGAGGTATTATAGGCGGTTTGTGGAAGGGTTTTCCTTGCTTTTACCATCGACTCAACTGATGAGAAAGGCACGAAGTTTGTGTGGAATGAGGAGCGTGAGAAGAGTTTCGAGGAGTCAAGAAACGGCTTGTGATGTACCTCCTATACTTGCATTACCATCGCCGTGACAGGAGGTTACCAAATTTATAGTGATGCTTCTAAGAAGGGCTTGGGGTGTGTTTTGATGCAACACGGTAAGGTGATTGCTTATGCTTCAGGCAAATTAAACCTTACGAGGTGAATTACCCCACACATGATTTGGAGTTAGCAATGATGATATTTGCCTTAAAGATTTGGAGGCATTATTTGTATGGAGAGACTTGTGATATCTTCACCGATCACAAAAGTCTTAAATACATTTTCACTCAGAAGGAGCTCAATATGAGGCAAAGGCGTTGGTTGGAGCTTCTAAAAGATTATGATACTAGAATTCAGTATCACCCGGGGAAGGCAAATGTGGTTGCAGATGCTCTTAGTCGAAAAGAGTTCGAGTGTAGCAACCCTTATTACACAACCTCAAATTTTATTTCTTGATGGAGCGGATCGAGTTGGAGTTGTATGTACGAGGTTCAGATGGGCATTTGGCAGGTATGAGAGTGGAGCCCTCTCTTATATCGCGGGTCAAAGAAGCCCAAAAGGAAGATGGGGAGTTGTGGAGTATGACGCAGAATTTAGAGGAGGGCAAGCAGTCCGAGTTTCGTATTGATGACCATGGTGTGATTTGGTTGGGTGAGCGATTGTGTGTACCGTCAGATCCAATCATTTGAGAGGTTGTGCTGGCTGAGGCTCATAGTTCTCCATTTTCAATTCATCTAGGTTCTACGAAGATGTATAGGGATCTGAAGAAGATTTTTTGGTGGAATAGGATGAAACGAGACGTGACTGAATATATTGGGAAGTGCCTTAGTTGTCAACAAGTAAAGATAGAACATCAACGAGCTAGTGGTTTGCTGCAACAGTTAGACATTCCAGTGTAGAGGTGGGAGGATATCACGATGGATTTTGTGACTGGTTTGCCGAAGACTTTCAGAAAGAATGATGCCATTTGGGTAGTGGTGGATCGGTTGACTAAATCGGCACACTTTTTGGCTATCCATTGTGACGCCCCCAAAATAGGTCCATTCCATCCAACCCATTCTGAGTCGCCAAATACATGGTACAGAAATAACTACAACTTTATTATTACAACATATAAACTGTGAGTTTAATACGATATTGCCATCTGCACAATATCCACACGCAAAATAAATCCACATCATAATTATTGATACATTATTTTACAAAATGGTGAGGACTACTAAACAACTCTCTCTAGAACCTTCATTCCATACCCCACTAAGTACTCGCTACATTCTCGCCTCCCGAGAAGAAAAATGGAACAACAAGGAAAAGGGTGAGCTCAACTAGCCCAAGAAAGAATATTATGACTAAGATAATATACAACAAATTATCGTTAGTCTCCAACGAGGAAAAAATCTATTAGAATACAATAGACAACCGCTTTTAAATCAACAATTGCAAATGAAACAACAATTCGTTAGAAGAGTTAAGTAGAGAATGCAAACTACTATCTTCTATATATGAATTTAAAAGTTCATCGTCGATATTTTATCCTCAGTAACATCAATCAATATATATCTCGAATCAAATATTCATCTTTGCACTACAGCCAAAGATATTCATCGATTGGTCATGTTCATCTAAATAACCTGCTCATCTTTTTGCACTACGGCCAAAGATATTCTTCGAAATCATTCATCTTTGCACTACATGTGCCAAAGATATTCAATAATATCATCATTTAAGATCAAGATGATGAAAATATTTTTTAAAGAAACGAATCCAGTGAAACAAAATGACAAGGATTAAGGATTAAGGATTCGTACTTTGTTTTATCCACGTCCAAAAATACCTCAAAAATAATCATAGGGGTGTAAAATGTTAGGTTTGTAATATTCAAGAACGCAATCAAATTGCAAAAATTAAGCGGAAGCGTGTAAAATCAGAGTTTAAAAAATTTTACAAACCATATACCCGGATCACCCTTTATGCATAATTATTAATTAAACGAAAAGTTAAAGAATAAAATCATACCCTTGAAGATCGAGCTTCCTCAGGTACAAGTTCACCTCCAAATCCTTTCGCGTTCAACTTGAATCCACCGGGTTTGGTTCCTTCCTTTGATCAACGTTAGCCACCCATATGTTTGGCCTCTAGAGGTGATCCACCAAGGAAGAAGAAAATTCAAGAAGAAGGGTGGTTAGCTAAACCCTAGTTTTTCTATCTCTATAGAAAAAGCGTACTCTCCCAACAAATTGGAATTATTACGTAGTTGTCAAAGTCAACAACCCCCTAACACCCATAATAAGACTCCTCTTATTAATAGATGTGGGCAACCCACCTTAACAATTAAGGAATTGGGTTTTATTTAATTAATTAAATTCTTTTAATTAATTAAGCTCCCTAATCTTATTAGGGATAATTAATTAAACTCTTTTAATTAATTTAATCTCCTAATCTTATTAGGAATAAATGAGAGTACTTATATTAAATTAATTCCTAAACTCTTTTAGAAATTAAAATAATAATAATTGTAATAATATTAATAAGACTCCTCTTATTAATTTATATTTAATATTTCTAAAATATTAAATAATAAATATTAAGCTATTTAATTTATTCTATCACCATAGATTAAATTAAATATACATAACATATTATTACGATTATGCCATTAACTTCTTGAATAATTATTCTTCCTTTTATGGTGTGACCCTTTAGGTTCTCCATATTAAACCTATTGTGAATAAATCAATTAGAACAATTCTAATCTTATTTAAATAAATAAATTAAAAAATAATTTATTTAAATAAATAATATTTATTCTACAATAGGATAAGCCTCCCTAGCGATCAACGACTTTTCGGATAATATAGATTTCGACATTAATCATAAAAGAACCTTTGAGTAAATAGTTACTGTGACAATTCAATCCTTCCACCATACAATGTCCCAATTAAATATAAGACATGGAATTCTTGTCAAGTCTTATTTTATTTAATTATATGTATTTCGATCCTTAAATGCACAACTCCAAATAATGCAAATTAGAAACTCCTTTCTAATTTCATTCTCGCCGCCAAGGACTCTTGGGTTGTCATTTATCGAATCACATAGGACATTTCTCTTCTTTATTAGAAGTGGTAGATTCTTTATTGATCATACATTATCTCCATGTATAACTTATTATACCCAAGCATACCCTTTGATATACCCTAAAGGTCTTAAGGAATAAGTCAAAGTATAACTCATCATACACAAGATACTATGATGATCTCAAGTCCAAGGATTACTTGACTACTATCACTACAGAATTCTTATCGACAGCAAATAAAACTCCATTAGGTATTCCTTAGCGAGCCACATTCAAAGAACTTATTCTCTAATAAGCACCTACATACTTGCTTTAGTGTCTCCACACAAATGATCATGAGATCAATCATCCTCATCCAACGAAAGCAAGCAACGTATGTACTCAATCTATCCGGATTCACTAATCCCCAATTTAGTAATCCAATGATTGGGAACTATTTTAGTTTTAAGCTTTCTAAGAATTTAGATCTCATTAGAATGATCATCATCATTATTCTAAAAGCATTGCTTAAAACTATGGGTTTATCACATATTATAAAACAAAGATCATTTAGATAATTAAAAACCTTTAATAAATTAATACTTTTTATTAATAAATAAATAAGATTGTTACAAAGTATATGCTTTATCATCAAACATGATTGGCTTGTGTGCATACTACTTTCAATCTCCCACTTGCACTAAAAGCCAATCGTCATGGTATCTTATACTCTTCTTCTCTAAGTGACGATTATCCTGCGCCGTTGGATAAGCTTTAGTTAATGGATATGTAATGTTGTTCATGAGAGTCCACTATCTCTATTGTGATTTCCCATCTTCAATGATTCTAATAATCAAATGAAAGTGCCACAACACATGTTTAGATCCAAGATGAGATTTAGGAACTATTCCTAGTTCTCAGAATGAACTTTTAATCCAAACAATCAACTTGCAGCCTTCATTTATAGCTATATACTTTGTCTTTATCACTAAACCAAAGAACTCTTTGCTTTTTTGGAACCTTTCCAATTCACTACACCACTGCTCAAGGTAACACTTTACCTTAAAGTGGATTTTCGATCGTCTTGTCTCGTCTGAAAACTTGAGTCTATAAAGCCCTCTAGTTTTAATTCGCACCCACTATGTATGCTCACATCCTTAGTGCCTGGGTTAAGAACTTTAAGATGTTTTTCACCGCCTTTACAAAGATCTTCTCCGCAATATGATCGATCAACATCGTGTCTCGTACATTTCATTGCATACATGATTGTCACTCATGTAATCTCTCTTTCTTTGGAGTCTATGGGGACTATTAAGAGATACACTCCATGGCTCATCAACATGAGACATCTCTTGAGTTTGCCATGCTAAACGACTTTAGCATCAAATGAATATCGTTCCTTGGGTTAAGTCGAGCATCCTCTTAAATCTATCTATATAGATTTATATCCCCAATTAAGATACTCTTCCAAATCATTCATGGAGGAATGTTTAGACAACTTTATCTTTACTAATTGTAGCATTGGTATGTTATTCCTCATCCGTAGTATATCAACATATAATACTAGAAATTTCACGACGCTTTCACTGACCCTTTTGTACACACTAGGTTCTTACCTCATCGATGTAACTCGGATCATCATCTTATATGATCGTACCTCATCATCATCATCCATGATGAATCCATACCTCCTAGGTATCTTCAAGATTATTTCGTGATTTACGATTCAGGTTGTGGTACAATAGGTCATCTATCTACAGTTCCTCTTATTCGACTTATAGTGTTTTGTGGTTCTTGAACTTTTCAAGATCTATTATCCTCCCACTAGCCCCTTCAATAATAAACACATTTATCTTAGAAGGCAGCGTGTTTCGCAACAAACACCTTTTGCTAAGTAGGATTATAGAACATATACCCTAAACTTACTTTAGGATGTCCCACAAATTGTACTTGTCAAATCTTGTCCCAAGCTTATCCTTTGAAGCCTTTTTCACATAAGTAGGACAACCCCTTATCTTAACATACTTAAGATTAGGAATCCTCCCTGTCCATAACTTTTATGGAGTCTTGGGGTCGGATTTTGAGGTTACCATTTTCGCAGATATGCAGCCATTTCTAGGACATTGACCCTAGAGGGATACTGGAATGTCGGTAAAATCATTATGGACCGTACCATGTTCAACAAGGTATGATTTTTCCTTTCAGATACATCAATCAATTATTACATATCAGGATGTGTCCATTATGAGAAAACCATTTGAGATGATCTAGAAACTTATTGCACAAGTATTTATTCCTTGAGCCGATCAAAGAATCCTAATACTTTGCCAATTTGTTTCACTTTTGAATTCTTTGAACCTTTCAAAAAATTCACACTTGTATTTCAGCAAATACACACATTCAACACTTTGAATGATCATCTCCTTTTCTCATACTAATTTGTTCAATATGCAAAATTATTTTCATGTAACTCAAGTATACAAAATTTATTAAGTAATATTCCAGTTCTATACAAAACATTATTATTATAAATAGAACAACAATTGTTCTTAAATATAATACCAAAGATTTCATTGTCCAACAATAAAATGGAAATAATATTTTTAACAAGAACTGGAATACAATAACAACTTATTGACTTAATAGATTTGCTCGTAGGCATTGCTAAACTATAAGTTCCTATGGCTAATGCAGCAACCTTTGCTTCATTTTCCACACATAGGATTACTTATATTTGTTTAGCTTTCTACTTCTGCTTGGTCCCTTCATAAATCTATATTTATGATAACCAAAGTCGGTATCCAATACCCAAGTAGAACCTTGACTTAAAGAAAAATTTATTTCAATCATGAACAAAAACTGTATTGTAAACGAAACTTCACTAAGCTTCTTTGGTTAGTCTCTGCAAGATGCTTCTCGCAGTTTCTTTCCAGTGTCCAGGCTTATTGCAGTGGAAGCAAACTCCTTTGCTATCCGTATCAGTTTTGTTCTTATTATCCTTTGTTTTTGCCTTTCTATTTACCTTCTTTGAATCATTCTTCTTTTCAGAAGATCCTTTGGCCCCTACCAGTAAGACTTGATCTTTCTTGGTTGGAAAGTGACTCTCAACATTTTTCAACATGTTAAGCAAATCAGCGAGGCTGATATCTAGCTTGTTCATATGAAAAAATTCACAACAATTGTGAAAGGAGTCCGGGAGTGAGTGCAAGATCAAATCTTAGCTCAACTCTCCATCCATGACAAAACCTGTTGTCCTAATTGATCAATCAAATTGATTATGTTAAGGACTTTTATCTGTACTGTAATGCCATTGGCCATTCTAGATCGGAAGAGCTCCTTAGATATCTGATATTTATTAGTTCTACTTTCTTCACCATCAACTACTTGATGTGCAGCAATATAGTAGAAGCATCCATATTTTAATGCTGACGCTGAAGCTCGTTACTCATAGATGCGAGCATGATGCATTGAGCCAACTGTGCATCATCTTGCCACTTTCTAAAAGTAGCAATCTCTTCCTCAGAGGCATTGTCTGCAACCATTGCAGGGATAGGCGTATTAAGGACATAAGATAGCTTTTCAGCCATGAGAACTATTCTCAAATTCCTTAACAAATCCGAGTAATTCGGTTCGATTAATTTAGCATCTAATATGCTACGCAGTGATAGTAATTTAAACATTGTAAAATTCTGTAAATGAATTTGTAATTAACAACATTTTAACATACATTCTTTTATTAATTACCAAAATAAATTAGGTCTTGTTTTAAATTGGTATCTCCCACTATTTTCTTCAAACTATATTACCCTCACTTATATAGTTCGGCAAAATCTAATTAAAGATTTACTAGTGAGAATAAGGATCCCATTTCAAATGTATATAGCCTTGTGGTGACACAACAAACTATATATAAATAAATAGGTAGACAACTCTTGTCAATTACA
This sequence comes from Panax quinquefolius, assembly GCA_020205615.1. NCBI lineage: Eukaryota > Viridiplantae > Streptophyta > Magnoliopsida > Apiales > Araliaceae > Panax > Panax quinquefolius. The sequence continues at coordinate 41,145,878 of CM035161.1, forward strand.
TCAACTATGCAACTCCTTTTATTTTGCCTCTTAGATTATTTTGATCAAGTGGTGGCACATCCAATCAAAATTATCCAAGTTAAGTCCCACCTAGCACTCCATATATTCAAAAAGAAAAAAATCATCCTTGTGGTGACACAACAAAATAATATTGTTCAATTTTCTTTATAAGCATCAAATGTGATAAATTAACATCTTAAATACTCAATACTTGCCTTGTGGTGACACAACAAACTCATATTAAATATTTAATGCTCTATTAATTTTATCTTGCTAGAAAGGCGGCGCTTCGATATTCCAAATATCTTTGAACGCTTAGGACTTAATATATATAAAAATTGAGGGGTTTGTTATTAATTTGTCTCATCTTGTTTAGCGCATTTGCATATATATATATAAAATACGTCATTATATTAATGAACATGCGAAGCGTGTTTGCATAATATATAATATATATAGTATACGCATGCATTATATAGAATACCATATTCTACCCGGATTGATTATGGACTTTTATTCTAGTTTGGTTCACTAGAGCCACCAAGTGAACCAAAAGGTCAAACCCTAGGGTGCAAGAAATAATATTTAAATATAACTATTACATTTAAACCCCTAAGCTTCATTACAAAAGCGGGTCTTCAAGCGCTCCTTGTTCCTTTGATCTCTAATTCTTCAAAATTAATTCTAAATATTCCTATTACAAAACTATTTAAAATAAATAGAAACCTTGATCGTGAATCGAGGGAAGTACATAGGAGGAGATAGAATTTACATTAAGAAAAAATTAGAGAAGGCGAAAGTGCATCTTGTCCCCATTTAATAAAACCCATACATTCATGCATCCAACTAAAATAAAATCCAATCACATTGGTCAATAGTCCATAATCAATCCCATTTATTATCATACACATCATCATATGCATTAATAAATAACATTCATCTTATGAATAATAAACATTTAATATATATATTGATATCATTTAATGGGCAAATTTAGTTAGTATAAAATCTAATTTTGAATCAAAATAAACTCCTTTATTTTAATCCAAATTTAAATCAAAATAAAACTATTTTATTTTAATTTATCCAATTTTGAATAAAATAAACTATTTTATTTTAATCAAAATTTTAATCAAAATAAACTCCTTTATTTTAATTAATTATGGAATCCAATTCGAAAAAAAAAAATTTGATTAAAATAAACTCTTTTATTTTAAATAATTATGGAATCCAATTCCATGTTAAAAAAAAATTTTATTAAAGGAAACACGGATATTCTTTCCTATTCACAAATAAACTCCTTTATTTTGAATAATATGAAATCTTATTCCATATTTAAATAAACTCCTTTATTTAAGGAAATACGGATTTTCTTTCCTATTCACAAATAAACTCTTTTATTTTGAATAATATGAAATCCTATTTCATATCTAAATAAACTCTTTTATTTAAGGAAATTAGGATTCTCTTTCCTATTCACAAATAAACTCTTTTATTTTGAATAATATGAAATCTAATTTCATATCTAAACAAACTCCTTTATTTAAGGAAAGATGGATTTATTTCCCTATTCACAAATAAACTCCTTTATTTTAGAAAAAATAAAATCCAATTTCAACTCCAATTAGTTATTATGGAATCCAATTCCAACTCTAATTAGTTAGCATGAAATTCTAATTTTAAAATTAAAATAAACCTTTTATTTTAATATTAAAATAAACTTTTTATTTTAAAATTAAAATAAACTTTTATTTTAATTATAAAATAATTAATATATATATATATAATATCCGTATATATTAAAACATATATTATATTTATATATATAATATATATATTACCGAAACCTTTTCTTATATATATATATATAATAATAGCCGAATTTTTTGTCTTTGTAACCACTAATCAGCCGCCTTTTGCAATCAATTCTCGATTTCCGTGCAACATTAGACATAGAACAAACATGACCTGCTAACTTTTTTTTTTTTTTTTTTTTTTAAACCGGTACTAGCAAATAAAATCTGAGAAATCGAAATTGATTGATTTTTTTTTTATTTTATTTAATAAATTTTATACAATAAAATTATGCCCAATTAAATTGTTCTAAACACATATCAATATACATATCAAATTAAAACAATTAATAATTCGCATAAAGGTTTGGCTCTGATGCCACTATTAGGTTTGTAATATTCAAGAACGCAATCAAATTGCAAAAATTAAGCGGAAGCGTGTAAAATCAGAGTTTAAAAATTTTTACAAACCATATACCCGGATCACCCTTTATGCATAATTATTAATTAAACGAAAAGATAAAGAATAAAATCATACCCTTGAAGATCGAGCTTCCTCAGGTACAAGTTCACCTCCAAATCCTTTCGCGTTCAACTTGAATCCACCGGGTTTGGTTCCTTCCTTTGATCAACGTTAGCCACCCATATGTTTGGCCTCTAGAGGTGATCCACCAAGGAAGAAGAAAATTCAAGAAGAAGGGTGGTTAGCTAAACCCTAGTTTTTCTATCTCTATAGAAAAAGCGTACTCTCCCAACAAATTGGAATTATTACGTAGTTGTCAAAAGTCAACAACCCCTAACACCCATAATAAGACTCTCTTATTAATAGATGTGGGCAACCCACCTTAACAATTAAGGAATTGGGTTTTATTTAATTAATTAAATTCTTTAATTAATTAAGCTCCCTAATCTTATTAGGAATAATTAATTAAACTCTTTTAATTAATTTAATCTCCTAATCTTATTAGGAATAAATGAGAGTACTTATATTAAATTAATTCCTAAACTCTTTTAGAAATTAAAATAATAATAATTGTAATAATATTAATAAGACTCCTCTTATTAATTTATATTTAATATTTCTAAAATATTAAATAATAAATATTAAGCTATTTAATTTATTCTATCACCATAGATTAAATTAAATATACATAACATATTATTACGATTATGCCATTAACTTCTTGAATAATTATTCTTCCTTTTATGGTGTGACCCTTTAGGTTCTCCATATTAAACCGGTTGTGAATAAATCAATTAGAACAATTCTAATCTTATTTAAATAAATAAATTAAAAAAATAATTTATTTAAATAAATAATATTTATTCTACAATAGGGATAAGCCTCCCTAGCGATCAACGACTTTCCAGATAATATAGATTTCGACATTAATCATAAAAGAACCTTTGAGTAAATAGTTACCGTACAATTCAATCCTTCCACCATACAATGTCCCAATTAAATATAAGACATGGAATTACTGTCAAGTCTTATTTTATTTAATTATATGTATTTCGATCCTTAAATGCACAACTCCAAATAATGCAAATTAGAAACTCCTTTCTAATTTCATTACTCGCTGCCAAGGACTACTTTGGGTTGTCATTTATCGAATCACATAGGACATTTCTCTTCTTTTATTAGAAGTGGTAGATTCTTTATTGATCATACATTATCTCCATGTAAACTTATTATACCCAAGCATACCCTTTGATATACCCTAAGGGTCTTAAGGAATAAGTCAAAGTATAACTCATCATACACAAGATACTATGATGATCTCAAGTCCAAGGATTACTTGTACTACTATCACTACAGAATTTCTTATCGACAGTAAATAAAACTCCATTAGGTATTCCTTAGCGAGCCACGCTCAAAGTGAACTTATTCTCTAATAAACACCTACATACTTGCTTTAGTGTCTCCACACAAATGATCATGAGATCAATCATCCTCATCCAATGAGCAAGCAACGTATGTACCAATCTATCCGGATTCACTAATCCCCAATTTAGTAATCCAATGAGTGGGAACTATTTTACTTTTAAGCTTTCTAATAATTTAGATCTCATTAGAATGATCATCATCATTATTCTAAAAGCATTGCTTAAAACTATGGGTTTATCACATATTATAAAACAACATCATGTAGATAATTAAAAGCCTTTAATAAATTAATACTTTTTATTAATAAATGAATAAGATTGTTACAAAGTATATGCTTTATCATCAAACATGATTGGCTTGTGTGCATACTACTTTCATAAAATTCAAGAATGATCAAAACATGGATACAATCAAAGCTAGTATCCAGAATAGATATTTTAGATGAAAAGAAAAATTTTCATTTTTCGGTGAATAGTGCCGTATTCGTGAATAAAGTGTCGAGATATCGTGAATAATTAATAGATATCGTGAATAGTAACTCAAACACCAAAAGATAGAAATTCCACAAAAAACATCTTCACGCTTCATGAATAGTACTCATGAATAGTAACTCGTGAATAAGACTCATGAATAGTAACCCCGACATGAAAAAGTTCCAAATTTGATAAAAAATTCCAACCAATATTTCTGCATAATGATATTGAAGAAATAATATCATTTGAGAAGAAAATAACATCCCTTACCTCGAAAGACAGTACTTCTAGTTGAAACACCGGATATTGGCTATGACTTGAACTTGCACCGTATAGCAATACTCAAAGTATACTCAAAATACTCACAAGAATACGCTCGATAATATAGAGAGAGAAAACTTCAGTTTCTGGTGTGATTTTCAATTCTAACCTAAGCACCCTATTTATAGGAAATTGCTTAGAACACCAAAGCAGAAAATTGAATATAATATTAATATAATTATACAAATTTTTCTTAGCCCAACTTTTGGTCAAAAACACTAGCCACACATGTTAAATGAGGTTCACAAACTCACCAAAAACGTTTTTCTCAAAATAATTAATTAAAACTCCCAAAAATCAATTATTTCGGAACTCCAAAACTTCAATAATTCATAATAAATAGCCCTTTTATCAGAAAATTTGAATCTCGCAAGTTTTTATAGGAAATTCAATTCTCTACAACTTTGCGAGAAGAAAGTTTTCCAAATTCCAAATGTAAATTGGCCAAAATTCATAAACTGAGACGATTTTACAGGCTATAATCAAATTTCAGTCAAGAAATGGGGTCCACCGACACACAAAACATGTGTTAATCATTTAATGCAACAAGAATACTCTTCCTCCTCATATACTCATATATCCCACATTCATTATAAAAATATCACCGTTAATATATTATTAAAATAATATATTTAAATGAATTATTTTATCAGAAAAAGATAAAATATTAATTTTCAACAATTGTCACATTAAAAATTTTCTCCATCTATATCCACATAAAATCAATATTTTCCTCATCATATAAATCAATAATTAATTATTCACAAATAATATTACAGAATCACAAAGATCTTGGCAACCAAGCCGCTCCCGAGAAAGAGGGGCTTTCGATAAGGATCTCTCCATCTACTTAGCCTTGATTAGGTGACCAAACCTCTCCTTAGATAGAACTTTCTAGACATTGCCAATAATGTTTTCTAATAATATTATTCAGATAATATGAATTATTGTCTCGATAATGGAAAATACTTGTAAATGACAATTTATTGAAACAACAAGAATATAAAATATTAATGCAAAGAATTATTGAATCAATAAAATAAAATATTGAATAATAATTACCATCAGAATAATTATCGAGTAGTGCCTTCTCACGTAAGAATCAATAATTGGTGCAATCTTGTGTCTTCTTGCTCAACAACGCCAGATTAGTGTTTTAACCTTGGGTATTCCAACAAGATAATACTGTGAATAACTACGCCTGTTATTTTTATAAACAACTTATATTTGTCGTTTTCTTCATCCAATCGCTTTCCGTTATGGGGCCCACAAAAGACTGCATCGTCGTACGAATATTCCTCGATAGTACGAATATTCCACGACCAAACGAATATTCTCCGACAATAATGAATATTTTATAACCACTTGCTTATTCGAAATATTTGCGTATTTTACCCATAACTATCCACATTAATCAAATCGACCCTTACTATTTCAAAATAATAAATAGAGGAAAATAAATTTCATTTATTAATAATTTGGGGTCTTACATCCATGAGGGTTACTAAGTGGATAGGTTGGCGCATATCTTTCAGCAGGAGATTGTTAGAATTCATGGTACTCCGGTGTCTATTGTTTCAGATCGGGATCCGCAGTTCACTTCACAGTTTTGGAAAGGGTTTCAACGAGCTTGGGGTACTCGGCTCAATTTTAGTACTTCTTTTCATCTGCAAACTGATGGACAATCTGAACGGACCATTCAGACATTAGAGGACATGTTGAGGTCTTGTGCACTTGAGTGGTCGGGTAATTGGGATGATTACTTGAGCCTAGTTGAGTTTGCTTACAACAACAGCTGGCATGCAAGTATTGGAATGGCTCCGTTTGAGGCATTGTATGGTAAGAAATGTCGGGCACCAACTTGTTGGGATGAGGTTGGCGAAAGGGCCATAGAAGGGCCTGAGTTAGTTCAAATCACTACGAAAAAGGTAGCGGTGGCTAAGGAGAAACTGAAGTCGGCTCAATCACGACAGAAATGTTATGCTGATAAGCATAGGAGGACTTTAGAGTTTGAACCTGGTGAGCATGTATTTCTAAAAGTTTCTCCATGGAAGGGCATTCGACGATTTGGGTTGAAAGGGAAACTTAGTCCGCGTTATATTGGCCCATTCGAGATTTTGGAGAGGGTTGGTGAAGTTGCATATCGGTTGGCTTTGCCTCCACAACTAGCTCGTGTCCACAATGTATTTCATGTGTCGGTGTTGAGAAGTTACAATTATCATCCGTTGCATGTGGTGCAATATCCGTTCGATATGATTCGGGAGGATCTTACTTGTGAGGAACAAGCCGAGGTGATTTTGGATCGTCAAGAGCGGATTATGAGAAGGAAGACAATTCCGTTTGTTAAAGTTTTGTGGAGAAATCATTCGGAGCGGGAAGCCACTTGGGAGATGGAGGAGTCTATTCGAGCGGAGTATCCGCATCTCTTTGAAAATTAGGTGCGTTCCATTCTTTTGATTCCGAGGACGGAATCCTTTTTAAGGGGTAGGTGATGTAATACCCGAGAAAAAAAATATTAAATAATAAAAAATTATTTTATTTTAAAACATATTAATTGGACTTTGTCATTTTTTTTGGGTCAAACTAGTTATTTAATTTATGTGGGCTAATAAACATTAATAAGTGATGGATAAATTAAATTTATAAAATTGGGCCTTAAAACTAATTGGGTTTAATTTATATTTGAATAATATTAAAATCCTATTAAAATTGATAAATTAATAATATAAATAAATACATTAATGAGTAACAAAAACTTGAACCATAAATATTATACGCTATTTTATTCTTCCAGTAAAAAGGAAAACACAAAACAACGGCTGCAAAGAGCTATTGAATACTCGAAAGATTTTTGCAGGAGGAAGAGGGAGTGATTACTTTCAAGGTATTTATACTTGTACCATGAGATTATAATTCGCTAATAATTAATTCAGTGAAGTGGCGCACGTTTGACCGAATATGTAACAATATTGTGCACCATATTTTACTTGGATTTCTATTATGGGCATTCTGTAATATCTTTTTGTGGTACTTGTACATGGTAGATATCATGTTATTGTATATATATACCGATTACCGAACCTGCTGCTTAAAAAAAAAAAATCGTTGTCATGATGTGATCTAAAGCTGCTGTCAAATAAAAAGAATTATAAATATATTATGTTATAGGTGTTGTGCATGTTGGATTGCTGAAGGAGTAGATTCATTATATATATATATATATATATATATATATATATATATATATATATATATTTAAATAATCTTTTAGCATATATATTTAAATTATCATTTGGCCATAAAATTTGTATATGAAATTAGTAAATCAATTAAAGTTATGTATATTAATTTGTATTAATTAATTTTGCTTAAACGTAGTTATAAAAGTTTTAACAATAAATTTAATAGTATTATGTTATTAATGATTAGATTGTAATAAAATTTTATTAATTATTTAGATTGAGTTGAGTCTAACGAGTCAAATTTGGAGTATAAATTTGGGTATTGCATTATCGATTCCAGGTACGGATTCCGTACTCTTTCAGCGAGACTCTTTTGTTTTTGATTTGTTCGTTTCGTTATGCGGTTTGAAATTTAGTATTGCCTCTCATGATTATTTCTTGTCAAATTCATTGTGATAGTTTCGTTTGGCATTCCTAGTTGGAACTCATATTTGTACTCTTTAGACTAGTACAACATGTCTAAATTTATTTTGATATTTGTAGTAATGTGCATGTTAGTATTTTTGGGGACTTTGAGTTGATGTATTATTTCAGTATAACATGTACATATTAGAACCCCTTTGTGTTGATATTGTGTCGCATGTGTTGTGACATGATATCCTTGTTAGAATATACCGTAGGGTATACCTGAGCTATAACCACCTGTGGGGGTACCACAGGCATGTCCTCTTGGCACCGAGGCATGACACCTTCCGTGGCGGTGTGATCAGTCCACGGCGTCTCCGTTTTGTGCTCCGGTGGGAGTTGGCCATTTGGTGTTTTGTTGTGGGAGGTGTATGGGTCGACGCTAGTTTTTTTGTTCTGTTCTGTTCTGTTCTGTGGATTGGTGATGTTAGTGCCAAACACGCCTTTCGATTCGCATGCATCTGGATCCTGCCGGTCCGATGTATGTTATGCCTGTGTGGCATTATTTTGATTTACTGTGTGGCATTATTTGACTTACTGTGTGGCAAGGTATATTCTCTATTTTGTTACGAGCTTCGGTATGAAATAACACCCAGCCATTTGATTCAGCCTATTATTTCGTTGTGTTAGTTTTGTTCGTTTCGTTTTGTTTCAGTTCGTTTCGTTTTATTTCATTTAATTGAGTTAGTTATTTTGGTTCGTTATTTGTATTCTATATCCGTACTGGACATTTGGCTCATGCTGTATTTTTCTTCCGGCAGGTAATCAGGGGGACCAAGGGCAAGTGTGATGAGAGCTCCATTCATTCCAATGATTTAAAAATATTCGGTTTAGACTTGATGTGTCAGTTTACTTGGAATTATAATAATTATTTTAGATAGTGGTTTGAGACAGTTTGAGAGTTATTATGGTTGACTTGTGGTATTTATCAGTTATTAAGACTATTCTTTTGTAGCTTTGAGCCTTGCTATTAAATTCGTCAGTTTTGTTATGTTTTGAGTAACCTCTCTTTCTATTTTGGAAATCGGGTGTTATAATTTTTATTATTATGCCACTATTATTAATTAAACTAGCAATTCATTTTTTTGAAGAAAAACATCAAACTAAACAAAAATATATACATCTGTAATATTTATAACGTTTAAATATGTGACTTTTTATCTAAGGGAGGGAGTATCCCACTACAAAAAATCAATATACTTAAATCTAGGAGAACGTTTGCTAGTTTTATAGCGGTGATTTAAACTGTCGTCATAGTTATGTCGTAGGTTTTGTATGCTATAGCGATTGAAAAAATCGTCATTATAACCTGGTTACTTTTGATTCGCTATTTAAGGTTTGTTGGAGAAGAAGAATATATATATATATATATATATATATATATATATATATATATATATATATATATATATATATATATATGATGGTGATTTATAGTCCAAATTAGATAGGAGTCTCATCTATTCTATACATATTTCACTATTTATTTATGTGATCTAAAATCTGTAATTATTTTCATTCGCATAATTATTATGCGGATGGTGGACTTTCACAATAGTTGTCATCTGTATAATAAGTATGCGGATGATATATCTCCACCGCACAACTATTGTGATATTAAATCATAGGATGTTTTCTATCATTGATGAGTTGAATATATAAATATCAGTTTGTATATATATAAAATCCTTCAGGGTTATATTTTCATGTTTCTTGACTCAAGATTTTGACAGTTTGACCTAGCCATTAATTTTTCTAAATGTGTCACCATCATCTCTTCATTGTCTTGCCCCATTGATGTTCTCTTCTTGAATTAATTGACTTGGTTCCGAATCCAGATACAAAAATGTCTTAGCACGTGTTCTCATATATCTTCCCCCATTTTACTACTTGTCATTTATCTTTATGTTTTTCAATATAAAATAAATGTTTTATTTTTAAAAAATAATTTATAGTATATTTAAATTTAAAATTAATGTTACTCATTTAAAAATTAATTAATATGATAATTAATACTATTTTTTGTGTAATTTATAATAGTACTATTTGTGTTGATGCAGATTACATGAATATGTAGTAATTTTTAACTTAAAAAATCTTAAATTTATCTTAAATAGTCAAAATAATCTTATATTTTGAGACAGAAAGTATTTATTGTAATTCTGTAAATAAGCACACCCCAGGGTGAATAGATGTACAAACCCACAAGTAATCTACTGTAGACAATTTTTAAAGTTTACTACTACGTACAAACTATAATCGGACAGGTTAACTCTGTCTGTTTTAGTATATGTTCTGTGACGCCCCCAAAATAGGTATACATCATCTATCTTGAGTCGCCAAATATATGGTACAAAATTCAAATACAACTTAATTATACAACATTCGTGTAAAATACGACAAAACATATGTTGTGAGTTTTAATACAAATATTGTCATCTAGACAATATCCACACTCAATTGAGTCCTCATTATATTTATTATCACACTATTTAACGAATAGTGAGGACTACTAATGCTATTATCCGGACCGATCACTCCGCTCCCCAACTAGATACATGCTACGTTCTCATTTCCTGAAGAGAACAATGAAAGTAAAAGGGTGAAATTTCAACTAGCCCAAAGAAGAAATATTATGACTAAGATAATACAGAATAAATTATTGTTAGCCTTCAACAGTGTTAAACTGATACAATATAACAAACATCAAGTTTAACTACAACGAAATAAGCAATCCATTAGAAGAGGTAGAGAATAAAATCTACTATCTTCTATGATTTAAAAGGTTTTTCATCACTTTTATCGCTGAGACTCAGCTCAATAAATAATCCACATCATCCCCACCTGACTACGACCAAGGATATTCATTAGTATCACAACCACAAATTATCCATGCACTTTCTGGGCGAGGATATTCGTGTATTCATCAATGGTCACGATCATGCCAACAACAAATCCATCAATGCACTACGGGCCAATGAAGACTTTTACCACATCATTTGTAACATTACGGTTACGATTATACCGATTAATCCAATCGTCATAATCATACCAAGTCCATCTATACGCACTACATGCCACGGATGATTTTCAACATAATATAAACATGAGGATGATGATGTTGATCGATTTCGCAATCAATGAATATCTTGTAAGATATACTGTCAACAAGTAATAAAGTGAAAGTAGAGTATCGTTCCCACGAGGAATTATTTAATAAAATTACCAAATACTAACTCTTAACCAAATCAATTTTATTTAAACAACTCGCAAATTGTGATTTTTCTAATTAAGAAAACTAAATTAACAATTAAAAGAAATTATTCTAAAATAAATCAAATAAACAAAACTAAGATTTGAATGAATTCAGGATAAATAAGGATTAAGACCTCAATATCCCCAATTATGAACTCTAAATCAATTATCCAATTATCCCAATATTTATGCCTCTTTGAATTGTTAACGAGAATTCTCAAATGCCAAAAGTCCTTTTCCAAGTGATCAATTGCCTTCTATTTAATCCAGATTAATCTTGCTATATTCCTATGCAAAACAATTGAATTAAACTCTTTTCAATCCTAATTCCTTATGTGTTACATGCAGCGAACAGATATTTTCATTCTATTCACAAACCTAATTATTCACTTTGCAAATAACTAAGTCACATGATATCATGCCCAGTTCTAACCCTAAAATTCCTCTTTAAATTCCTTCTAGAGTAACAAGGTAATTACTGATCAGATAATTAATCAATAAGCATAAGACAAGATAAACAACTCACTTTGACACAAATAATTGGAATAAATTGAATAACTAATTTATAGCCATAAAAGGTTCAATTAAAATTTTAATAAAAGAGTTAGTTCATAATTAATGAATTAAAACCAAGAATCCACAACTGAATAGACATTAAAAGATAAAAGTATGATAAGAGAAGAGAATATAATCTGTTTTCGCCAAATCGATGCTCCCTCTTGCTTCTCGCTCTTGATCTTCAAAGGTTCTTCAATTTTTGCTTCAATCTCCAATGGCTAATTAAGAACTAGGGCTTATATTCTAATCTAATGGAGTGTTTTATCTAGTCTAATCTATGTAATCTCCCTTTATTTTATGTCTTACATCATGTATTTATAGATTACAAGTCCAATATTTAGCTTAGGAACAAATCCAATCAAATTTGGAGTCAAAAAGGTGTCAAAATTCGCCCAAAAATGCGTTCAGGCCCAACCAACCTCTTCCCCAGCACTCCAGCGCTGGGCACAACGCTAGCACACTGCTCCCTAGCGCCCCGGCGCCAGGCATAGGCCAAAAATGGGCGCCCCGACGCTGGCCCCTTTTCTGACATTTTCTGCTCCGACGTCCTTTGGGAAAGTGGCCATAACTTCTTCGTCCGAACTCCGATTTTGATGATTCAAGATGTTTTGGAAAGAAGAGACGTAGATCTACAACTTTCATTCTTTAAGTTTTTCGAAATAAGGTCTGGAGAAATACTTAAATTGGCTCTGAAGTGACTGCTGTGTAAATGGCAAGCCGAAAACGCGAATCTAGCCACCCCGAACGTCGATCCAAGTAAATTTTGTCCCAATTCCTACAAAACAACATAAAACATGCATGAATAGACACAAACACTTAAAATCAACCAAAAGATTAAGCTCAAATGCACTCAATTATGAGTATAAAACTCACTCATCAAATACCCCCAAACTTAAACCTTTGGTTGTCCTCAAGCAAAAGCATAAAAGAACTAAAAATAAACAAACTAACTCAACTACATGAATGCATATGCATGATCTACTTTCTAATATACCTACGAACCCAGTAATAAATCAGTATGATATATAGCAACAGGCCTCAAAGATACCATTGGTACTCAAATAATATATCCAATCAAGTCAAAATCCATAACTCTAACCAATTAGTCAATCCAAACATGTCATCACTCATGTTGTGCGTGTGTGCTTGTTAACCATTCTAACCAACCACAATTCAAGATAATCACATAACAAACTTCTTAAAAGGAAAATTTTAGTTCCAATTCAATTACTTTTGTGAACATGATAACTCTAGTTAAAACTAAGCAATTACCAAGTCTTAAGGTAAATACAGGATTTATTTATACTCTTATTTAATCACGAGGGAATTTTTGCTCTTTCTCGTGTTTTATTCATTTTTTTTCATGGTTGTGCAATGTCTTATTCCCTTAGGCTTTTCAGTGCTACCTTAACTAGCTTTCGACCAACGACTCCCAAGCCATTAAGACCTTAGGGCGCTAGGTGTAAAGATAATCCCCTCGGGCTTACTTACTCAAGTAACAAAGGCCACAAAACTAGACAAGCATGCCACGTTATTTATTCTTTTTTTTCTTTCTTTCTAGATTTTTTTTTCTTTTCATCATTCCTTTTTTTCTTTTTGTAATATATATATCTCATAGATTCCCCCAAACTCAAGCTTTTACGTCATTCCAACCTTTACCGTCAGTTCACTAATTTTCTTAAATTTTAACAAAGATTTTCCCTCAGAAACAAATTATGAAACCCTTGAACCAAGTGAATTAAAATAGTTAAACTTTAAGTGCTAACTGGTTACATAAGTTTCAGGCAGGCTCAGATTATCATCATGATTAAAATTAGAACTCATCATCAATTATCAACACTGTTCAAGTTAACATTTAATACCGATCTTATCATAGGCCGAGCTAAGACCACACCAACCGATCACACAGATTCATGCAAAAAAAAATAAAAAAAATACAATTATACTACATGAACACATACTAATGCAACACATATATGAATATGCAAATAACTACCATGTATTATATGCAACCTAAAAAAAACACAATGCTAACACATAAAAAAAACGAACTACTATGCAGATAACTAACTATATGCAATACGACACTAAAATGCCCCCAAACTTAAACTAGACATTGTCCTCAATGGATGAAATATAAAAAAGTAAAGCAGAGGACTTCCTTGAAAATATAGCAATCTTCCTCCTTGTCCACTAAGTTTGGAGAATAGGCTAAGCACATGGAACAAATTGGGCACCACACTTGAATTTGACTTGAATAACCTGTAAAACCATGATAGAAGCAATTTTATTAAATCCTAAATAAATGCAAATTCAAAACTACTAATATAAAACTTAATAAAAACTAAAAATAAAAATTAAACTTGGGTTGCCTCCCAATAAGCGCTTGTTTTATAGTCTCAGCCTGACTTCTTCAATTCTCTATCCAATTCCCCTTCGAAAATTGAGGAATCCTCCATCCATCAGTAGCAATGTCTCTTTTGTGAGGTTCCCATTAGCAAAAACCCTTGAATTAAAGTCACCTAACATGCTCTTTGTAGATAGGATCCCCATTAAGAACGGCAAACCACTAGGTGCTTTCCCCATTGTGTTTGTGATCAAATTATGGCATGGAAGCTTGTCAAACACAATGGGCTCTTCCTCTATCTTCTCCTTTTCAACCCACCATGACTCCACAGTTGTACTAGCTCTTATGTCACAAAGAGCTTTGTCTACGACATGACTGTCGATTGGGCATGGTTTTGCAAAACTGCCCGGATTCTTGAACTTTGGTGGAGGAGGCACATGGGATACTAATGAAATTGGCTCATCTTCGTTGGTACTCAAAGTTAGATCTTCGCCGATATCCTTTTCTTGGTCCCCAAGTCTTTCCTCTCTTTCAACATCTATATCATTTGGCACATCCGGTTGCAGATTTGGTTCGAGCTCACCATCAGTCTCGGCATCCATGTCATAGAGCCAAGTGTATTGAGGACGGTTGTTCAATGCATGTGCTATCTGCCCCAATTGATTTTCCAGATTCTTGATCGACGCACCTAGGCTTTGCATATTCAGCTCTATTTGATTAAATTTTTTGTCTTTTTCCTCGTTCTTTTTGTCAGACGCTCTAATAAATTTTTCCAAGGCTTCTTCCAAACTTAATTTCCTCTCTGGTTGTTGAGTCTAATTTTGAAATCCGGATGTGTTTTGTTGTCTCGGCGCTTGAGCTTGAGCTTGATTGTTACTCCATGAAAAATCCGGTGATACCCAATCATGATGATAGTTGTTGGGATAGACATAATTATTGGGGTAATCACCACTATACTCTACCAGCTCGAAACTGATGGCGCATTGATGACTCATATGATTTCCAGCACAATAATCACAAGTAACCGCCACACTTTGACGAAGTTGAGCTTCAAAAGCTTCAAACATCCTCGAAAGTGTCTCAATCTGTGCTAACAATGCAGAAAGTTTCTCGAGTCTGTCAATCTCCGCTCCCCTTGGTTGAGTCATGTTCGTGTATGGCCATTGATACGCAAAGTCAACCATGGTACCTAAAAAGAGAGAGATATAGGAAGGGAATGAAAAATAAAAATAAAAATATTTAAATTAAGACTAATTTGATTGAAATTAATATTGGTAAATAATTATTAAATTAATTCCCAAGAATGAGCGCCGCCAAAAACTTGTTGATTGATTTCATGATCAATGAATACGTGCAAGTATACACGGTCAACAAGTAATAAAGTGAAAGTAGAGTATCGTTCCCACGAGGAATTATTTAATAAAAATTACCAAATACTAACTCTTA
The DNA here is from genome assembly GCA_020205615.1 of Panax quinquefolius. Classification (NCBI taxonomy): domain Eukaryota; kingdom Viridiplantae; phylum Streptophyta; class Magnoliopsida; order Apiales; family Araliaceae; genus Panax; species Panax quinquefolius. The sequence goes on from CM035161.1 coordinate 41,161,606, forward strand.
ACCAAATCAATTTTATTTAAACAACTACAAATTGTGATTTTTCTAATTAAGAAAACTAAATTAACAATTAAAAGAAATTATTCTAAAATAAATCAAATAAACAAAACTAAGATTTGAATGAATTCAGATAAATAAGGATTAAGACCTCAATATCCCCAATTATGAACTCTAAATCAATTATCCAATTATCCCAATATTTATGCCTACTAAATTGTTAACAGGAATTCTCAAATGCCAAAAGTCCTTTTCCAAGTGATCAATTGCTTTCTATTTAATCCAGATTAATCTTGCTATATTCCTATGCAAAACAATTGAATTAAACTCTTTTCAATCCCAATTCCTTATGTGTTACATGCATGTAATGTGATATTTTCATTCTATTCACAAACCTAATTATTCACTTTGCAAATAACTAAGTCACATGACATCATGCCCAGTTCTAACCCTAAAATTCCTCTTTCAATTCCTTCTAGAGTAACAAGGTAATTACTGATCAGATAATTAATCAATAAGCATAAGACAAGATAAACAACTCACTTTGACACAAATAATTGGAATAAATTGAATAACTAATTTATAGCCATAAAAGGTTCAATTAAAATCTTAATAAAAGAGTTAGTTCATAATTAATGAATTAAAACCAAGAATCCACAACTGAATAGACATTAATGTTAGGTTTGTAATATTCAAGAATGCAATCAAATTGCATAAATAAGCGGAAACGTGTAAAAATTAGAGTTTAAAAATTTTACAAACCATATACCTGGATCACCCTTTATGCACAATTATTAATTAAACGAAAAGATAAAGAATAAAATCATACCCTTGAAGATCGAGCTTCCTCAGGTACAAGTTCACCTCCAAATCCTTTCGCGTTCAACTTGAATTCACCGGGTTTGGTTCCTTCCTTTGATCAACGTTAGCCACCCAAGTGTTTGGCCTCTAGAGGTGATCCACCAAGGAAGAAGAAGGATTCAAGAAGAGGGGTGGTTGGCTAAACCCTAATTTTTCTATCTCTATAGAAAAGGAGCGTACTCTCCAACCATTGGATTTATATCGTAGTCTTAATATCTGATATAAGACTCTTCTTATAAAGATATCAAGTAACCCTATTAAAATAAGGTATTATTTAATTAAACCCTTTTTAATTAAAGGGGCTCCCTAATCTTATTAGGGATAATTAATTAAACTCCTTTAATTAATTTTTCCTCCTAATTCTATTAGGAATAAATGAGAATACTTATATTAAATTAATTCCTAAACTCTTTTAGAAATTAAAATAATAATAATTGTAATAATATTAATAAGACTCCTCTTATTAATTTATATTTAATATTTCTAAAATATTAAATAATAAATATTAAGCTATTTAATTTATTCTATCACCATAGATTAAATTAAATATACATAACATATTATTACGATTATGCCATTAACTTCTTAAATAATTATTCTTCCTTTTATGGTGTGACCTTTTAGGTTCTCCATATTAAACCTATTGTGAATAAATCAATTAGAACAATTCTAATCTTATTTAAATAAATAAATTAAACAATTAATTTATTTAAATAAATAATATTTATTCTACTGATAGGGATAAGCCTCCCTATGCGATCAACGACTTTTTCGGATAATATAGATTTCAACATTAATCATAAAAGAACCTTTGAGTAAATAGTTACTGATACAATTCAATCCTTCCACCATACAATGTCCCAATTAAATATAAGACATGGAATTCTTGTCAAGTCTTATTTTATTTAATTATATGTATTTCGATCCTTAAATGCACAACACTAAATAATGCAAATTAGAAACTCCTTTCTAATTTCATTCGCTTATAACCAAGGACTACTAGGTTGTCATTTATCGAATCACATAGGACATTTCTCTTCTTTTAATAAAGTGGTAGATTCTTTATCGATCATACATTATCTCCATGTATAACTCATTATACCCAAGCATACCCTTTGATATACCCTAAGGGTCTTAAGGAATAAGTCAAAGTATAACTCATCATACACAAGATACTATGATGATCTCAAGTCCAAGGATCACTTGTCTACTATCACTACAGAATTCCTATTGATGATGACAAGTAAAACTCCATTAGTTATTCCTTAGCGAGCCACGCTTCGGTGAACTTATTCTCTAATAAGCACCTACATACTTGCTTTAGTGTCTCCACACAAATGATCATGAGATCAATCATCCTCATCCAATGAGCAAACAACGTATGTATCAATCTATCCGGATTCACTAATCCCCAATTTAGTAATCCAATGATTGGGAACTATTTTAGTTTTAAGCTTTCTAAGAATTTAGATCTCATTAGAATGATCATCATCATTATTCTAAAAGCATTGCTTAAAACTATGGGTTTATCACATATTATAAAATAACATCATGTAGATAATTAAAAGCCTTTAATACATTAATATTTTTTATTAATAAATGAATAAGATTGTTACAAAGTATATGCTTTATCATCAAACATGATTGGCTTGTGTGCATACTACTTTCAATCTCCCATTTGCACTAAAGCCAATCGTCATGGTATCTCATACTCTTCTTCTCTAAGTGACGATTATCCTACTGTTGGATAAGCTTTAGTTAATGGATATGTAATGTTGTTCATGAGAGTCCACTATCTCTATAGTGATTTCCCATCTTTCAATGATTCTAATAATCAAATGAAAGTGCCACAATATATGTTTAGATCCAAGATAAGACTTAAGAACTATTCCTAGTTCTGTAATGAACTTTTAATCCAAACAATCAACTTGAAGCTTCATTTATAGCTATACTTTGTCTTTATCACTAAACCAGCAACTCTTTGTTGTTTGGAACCTTTCCAATTCAATTGCACTTGCTCAAGATAACGCTTTACCTTAAAGTGGATTTTTCATCATCTTGGTCCATCTCAAAAAACTTGAGTCTGTTAAGCCCTCTAGTTTTAATTTAGACCCACCATGAATATGATCACATCCTTAGTCTTGGGTAAGTAGTACTTTAAGATGTTTTTCACTGACTCATAGTGAACTTCTTAATAATATGACTGATCAACATCAGGTCTCGTATATTTCATTGCATACATGATTGTCACTCATGCGATCTCTCTTCTTTTAATAGTTTGTGGGGACTATAAAGAGAGATACACTCCATAGCTCATCAACATGAGACATCTCTTGGAGTTTGCCATGCTAAACGACTTTAGCATCAAATGAATATACATTCCTTGGGTTAAGTTGAGCATCCTTTTAAATCTATCTATATAGATTTTATCCCCAATTAAGATACTCTTCCCAAACCATTCATGGAGGAATGTTTAGACAACATTATCATTACTGATTGTAGCATTAGTATGTCATTCCTTATTCGTAGTATATCAACATATAATATTAGGAATGTCACGGCGCTCCCACTGTCCCTTTTGTACACACTAGAACTCTTACCTCATCGTATGTAACTGGATCATCATCTTCTATGATGTGTACCTCATCATCATCATCTATGATGAATCCATACCTCTTAGGTATCTTCGGTACTATTCCAGATTTACGATTCGATTGTGGTACAATAGGTCTATCTATAGGTTCCTCTTATTTGACTTATAGTGTTTTGTGGTTCTTGAACTCTTCAAGATCTATTATCCTCCCACTAACCCCTTTAATGATAAACATCTTTATCTTAGAAGGCAGCATGTTTCTCAACAAACACCGTTTGCTAAGTAGGATTATAGAACATATGCCCTAAACTTACTTTAGGATGTCCCACAAATGCATGATTGTCAAATTTTGTCCCAAGCTTATCCTTTGAAACCTTTTCACATAAGTTGGACAACCCTTATCTTAACATACTTAAGATTAGGAATCCTCTCTCATCCATAACTTTTATGGAGTCTTGGGTAGGATTTTTGAGATTACCTTTTACAGTAGATATCTGACCATTTCTAGGACATGACCCTAGAAGGATACTAGAATGTCGGTAAAATCATTATGGACCGTACCATGTTTAACAAGGTATGATTTTTCCTTTCAGATACATCTATCAATTATTACGTATCATGAGGTGTCTATTATGAGAAAAACCATTTGAGATGATCTAGAAACTTATTGCACAAGTATTTATTCCTTGATCTAATCAAAGAATCTTAATACTTTGCCAATTTGTTTCACTTCTGAATTCTTTGAACCTTTTAAATAATTCACACTTGTATTTCAACAAATACATACATTCAACTCTTTGAATGATCATCTCCTTTTCTTATACTAGTTTGTTCAATTTACAAAATAATTTTTCACGTAAGTCAGTATACAAAATCTATTAAGTAATCTTTCGCTTTATATCTAAATATTATTATTATAAATAGAACAACAATTGTTCTTAATTATAATACCAAAAATTTTATTGTTCAACAATAAAATGGAAATAATGTTTCTAACAAGAATTGGAATACAATAATAACTTATTGACTTAATAGATTTGCCAGTAAGCGATCTTAAACTATAAGTTTCTATAGCTAATGCAAAACAACCTTTGCTTCATTTTCCACACATAGGATTACTTATCTTTGTTTAACTTTCTACTTTTGCTTGGTCCCTTCATAAATCTATATTTATGATAACCAAAGTCGTTATCCAATACCCAAGTAGAACCTCGACTTAAAGAAAAATTATTTTAAATCATGAACAAATTTGTATTTGTAACCAAAACTTCACTAAGCTTCTTTGGTTAGCCTCTGCAAGATGCTTCTTGCGCTTTCTTTCAAGTGTCCAAAGCTTATAGCGGTGGAAGCAAACTCCTTTGCTATCCATATCGATTTTTGTTCTTATTATCCTTTGTTTTTGCCTTTCTATATACCTTCTTTGAATCGCTTCTTCTTTTCGAAGATCCTTTGACCCCACCTAGAAGACTCGGTCTTTCTTGGTTGAAAAGTGACTCTCAACATTTTTCAACATGATAAGCAAATCAATGAGGTTTGGTATCTAGCTTGTTCATATGAAAAATTCACAACAATTGTGAAAGGAGTCCTGGAGTGAGTGCAAGATCAAATCTTGGCTCAACTCTCCATCCATGACAAAACCAGTTGTCTAATTGATCAATCAAATTGATTATGTTAAGAATTTTTTTTACAGTACTATAGTGCCATTGGCCATTCTAGATCGGAAGAGCTCCTTAGATATCGATATCTATCGGTCCTACTTTCCTCACCATCAACTACTTGATGTGCGGGAATATAGTAGAAGCATCCATAGTTTCATCTTGTGGCGAAGCTCGTTACTTTCATAGATCTGAGCATGATGCATTGAGCCAATCATGCATCATCTTGCCACTTTCTAAAAGTAGCAATGTCTTCCTCGTAGGCATTATGCTGCAACCATTGCGGGGATAGGCGTATTAAGGACATAAGATAACTTTTTGACCATGAGAACTATTCTCAAATTCCTTAACCAATCCGTTTAATTCGGTCTGGTTAATTTAGCATCTAATATGCTTTGCAGTGATAGTAATTTTAGACATTGTAAAATTCTGTAAATGAATTTGTAATTAACAACATTTTAACATACATTCTTTTATTAATTACCAAAATAAATTAGGTCTTGTTTTAAATTGGTATCTCCCACTATTTTCGTCAAACTATATTACCCACACTTATATAGTTCGGCAAAATCTAATTAAAGATTTGCTAGTGAGAATAAGGATCCCATTTCAAATGTATATAACCTTGTGGTGACACAACAAACTATATATAAATAAATAGGTAGACAACTTTTGTCAATTACATCAACTATGCAACTCCTTTTCTTTTGCCTCTTAGATTATTTTGATCAAGTGGTGGCACATCCGAATCAAAATTATCCAAGTTAAGTCCGACCTAGCACTCCATATATTCAAAAAGAAAATATCATCCTTGTGGTGACACAACAAAACAATATTGTTCAATTTTCTTTATAAGCATCAAATGTGATAAATTAACATCTTAAATACTTAATACTTGCCTTGTGGTGACACAACAAACTCATATTAAATATTTAATACTCTATTAATTTTATCATGCTAGAAAAGCGACGCTCGATATTCCAAATATCTTTGAATGCTTAGGACTTAATATAAAAATTTGAGGGTTTTGTTATAAATTTGTCTTATCTTGTTTAGCGTGCATTTATTATATATATATATAAAATACGCGTCATATTAATGAACATGCGAAGCATGTTTGCATAATATATAATATATATATAGTATAAGCATGCACATATAGAATACTATATTCTACTACCGGATTGATTATGGACTTTTATTCTAGTTTGGTTCACTAGAGCCACCAAGTGAACCAAAAGGTCAAACCCTAGGGGTGCAAAAATAATATTTAAATATATCTATTACATTTAAACCCGGGCTCCATTACAAACGGGTCTTCAAGCGCTCCTTGCTCCCTTGATCTCCAATTTTTCAAAATTAATTCTAACTATTCCTATTTCAAAATTATTTAAAATAAATAGAAACCTTGATCGTGAATCAATCGGGAAATACATAGGAGGAGATAGAATTTACATTAAGAAAAATTAGAGAAGGCGAAAAGCCTTGTGAATTCCCATTTAATAAAACCCATACATTCATGCATCCAACTAAAATAAAATCCAATCACATTGGTCAATAGTCCATAATCAATCCCATTTATTATCATACATCATCATATGCATTAATAAATAACATTCATCTTATGAATAATAAACATTTAATATATATATTGATATCATTTAATGGGCAAATTTAGTTAGTATAAAATCTAATTTTGAATCAAAATAAACTCCTTTATTTTAATCCAAATTTAAATCAAAATAAAACTATTTTATTTTAATTTATCCAATTTTGAATAAAATAAACTATTTTATTTTAATCAAAATTTTAATCAAAATAAACTCCTTTATTAAAGGAAACACGGATTCTCTTTCCTATTCACAAATAAACTCCTTTATTTTGAATAATATGAAATCTTATTTCATATCTAAATACACTCCTTTATTTAAGGAAAGACTGATTCTTTTCCTATTCACAAATAAACTCTTTTATTTTTAATAATATGAAATCTTATTTCATATCTAAATAAACTCCTTTATTTAAGGAAACATGGATTCACTTTCCTATTCACAAATAAACTCCTTTATTTTAGAAAACATGAAATCCAATTTCAACTCCAATTAGTTATCATGGAATCCAATTCCAATTCTAATTAGTTAGCATGAAATTTAATTTTAAAATTAAAATAAATTTTATATTTTAATATTAAAATAAACTTTTTATTTTAAAATTAAAATAAACTTTTATTTTAATAATAAAATTATTGAGAATATTATATATATATATATATATAAATATATAAACCGTATATATTAACCGTATATGTATATATTATATATCATATATATATAATATATACTAACTTTAACATGTATATATAATATACATGTATTACTCCTGCTGTATTCCTTGAATAACCCACGCAAGTCCTTACCGAAGTAATCATATAAGAGTTATAATTGACTATCCACGGGAAAAAAAAAATTATAAGTCGAGTCTTTGGCTGGGGTGGTCCTGCAGTTTGACAGACCCCCGTTATTTGGTTGTGGGTAGGCTCCAAACTCTCAGTGACCATGGACCAAAAAGAAACAATTGGAGATTGTAAAAAAAAAAAAAAAAAAACAGCGAAACAGTAATAAAAAAAAAACAGTTCGCCATTTTTTTTTTTTTTTTGATTTTGATAAAATTTTATACAAAAAAAATTATGCCCAATTAAATTTTTCTAAACACATATCAATATACATATCAAATTTGAACAATTAATAATTCACATAAAGGTTTGGCTCTGATGCCACTGTTAGGTTTGTAATATTCAAGAACGCAGTCAAATTGCATAAATAAGCGGAAACGTGTAAAAATCAGAGTTTAAAAATTTTATAAACCATATACCCGGATCACCCTTTATGCACAATTATTAATTAAACGAAAAGATAAAGAATAAAATCATACCCTTGAAGATAGATCTTCCTCAGGTACAAGTTCACCTCCAAATCCTTTCGCGTTCAACTTGAATTCACCGGGTTTGGTTCCTTCCTTTGATCAACGTTAGCCACCCAAGTGTTTGGCCTCTAGAGGTGATCCACCAAGGAAGAAGAAGGATTCAAGAAGAGGGGTGGTTGGCTAAACCCTAGTTTTTCTATCTCTATAGAAAAGGAGCGTACTCTCCAACCATTGGAATTATATCGTAGTCTTAATATCTGATATAAGACTCTTCTTATAAAGATATCAAGTAACCCTATTAAAATAAGGTATTATTTAATTAAACCCTTTTTAATTAAAGGGGCTCCCTAATCTTATTAGGGATAATTAATTAAACTCCTTTAATTAATTTTCCTCCCAATCCTATTAGGAATAAATGAGAGTACTTATATTAAATTAATTCCTAAACTCTTTTAGAAATTAAAATAATAATAATTGTAATAATATTAATAAGACTCCTCTTATTAATTTATATTTAATATTTCTAAAATATTAAATAATAAATATTAAGCTATTTAATTTATTCTATCACCATAGATTAAATTAAATATACATAACATATTATTACGATTATGCCATTAACTTCTTAAATAATTATTCTTCCTTTTATGGTGTGACCCTTTAGGTTCTCCATATTAAACCTAGGTTGTGAATAAATCAATTAGAATAATTCTAATCTTATTTAAATAAATAAATTAAATAATTAATTTATTTAAATAAATAATATTTATTCTACAATAGGGATAAGCCTCCCTAGCGATCAACGACTTTCCGGATAATATAGATTTCAACATTAATCATAAAAGAACCTTTGAGTAAATAGTTACTGTGACAATTCAATCATTCACCATACAATGTCCCAATTAAATATAAGACATGGAATTATTTGTTAAGTCTTATTTTATTTAATTATATGTATTTCGATCCTTAAATGCACAACACCAAATAATGCAAATTAGAAACTCCTTTCTAATTTCATTCTGCCTTGGCCAAGGACTACTGGGTTGTCATTTATCGAATCACATAGGACATTTCTCTTCTTTTAATAGAAGTGGTAGATTCTTTATTTATCATACATTATCTCCATGTACAACTCATTATACCCAAGCATACCCTTTGATATACCCTAAGGGTCTTAAGGAATAAGTCAAAGTATAACTCATCATACACAAGATACTATGATGATCTCAAGTCCAAGGATCACTTGTACTACTATCACTACAGGAATTCCTATTGACAGGCAAGTAAAACTCCATTAGGTATTCCTTAGCGAGCCACGTTCAGTGAACTTATTCTCTAATAAGCACCTACATACTTACTTTAGTGTCTCCACACAAATGATCATGAGATCAATCATCCTCATCCAATGAGCAAGCAACGTATGTACCAATCTATCCGGATTCACTAATCCCCAATTTAGTAATCCAATGATTGAGAACTATTTTAGCTTTAAGCATTCTAAGAATTTAGATCTCATTAGAATGATCATCATCATTATTCTAAAAGCATTGCTTAAAACTATGGGTTTATCACATATTATAAAACAACATCATGTAGATAATTAAAAGCCTTTAATAAATTAATATTTTTTATTAATAAATGAATAAGATTGTTACAAAGTATATGCTTTATCATCAAACATGATTGGCTTGTGTGCATACTACTTTCAATTAAAAGATAAAAGTATGATAAGAGAAGAGAATATAATCTGTTGTCAGCAAATCTGATGCTCCCCTCTTGCTCTTGTTCTTGATCTTCAGTGTTCTTCAATTTGCTTCAATCTCCAATGGCTAATTAAGAACTAGGGCTTATATTCTAATCTAATGGAGTGTTTTATCTAGTCTAATCTATGTAATCTCCCTTTATTTTATGTCTTACATTATGTATTTATAGATTACAAGTCCAATATTTAGCTTAGGAACAAATCCAATCAAATTTGGAGTAAAAAAGGTGTCAAAATTCGCCCAAAAATGCGTCCAGGCCCAACCAACCTCTTCCCCTCAAAGACCTTTGAAGATCACGACGCTAAGACACTCGCTCCCCCAGCGCCTCGGCCTTACGCAGCATAGGCCTAAAATGGGCGCCCCGGCGCTGGCCCCTTTTTCGACATTTTTTGCTCCAACGTCCTTTGGAAAAGTGACCATAACTTCTTCGTCCGAACTCCGATTTTGATGATTCAAGATATTCTGGAAAGAGGAGACGTATATCTACAACTTTTATTCTTTAAGTTTTGTGAAATAAGGTCCGGAGAAATACTCAAATTGGCTCTGAAGTGACTGCTGTGTAAATGGCAAGCCGAAAACGTGAATCTAGCCACCCCGAACGTTGATCCAAGTAACTTTTGTCTCAATTCCTACAAAACAACATAAAACATGCATGAATAGACACAAACACTTAAAATCAACCAAAAGATTAAGCTCAAACGCACTCAATTATGAGTATAAAACTCACTCATCAATGACAATGTTAGAAGAATTCAATAAAACAAGTTCAAGAATTAATTTATCTAGGAACTAATAACGTCCAAATTGTCAACATGATACTTCTTTGTAGAGTAAAATTCAAGAATGCTTAGAAGAATTTTTCCATAAAAAGATACTGGATGAAGCGCAAATATCAAGGATATTCCACTAATTTCATGGAGTATAGAAGTCAAAACTTTAACCAACTGAGTATAATAAAGAATGAAATAACAAAAGAAATCACCGTGCATGCGATAGGCCGTACATGCATAAAGTTATTCCAATGTAATAATAAATAACGAGAATCGGTCACGCGTGCGTAAACGCACAAACATGATATTCCAACAGGATAATAAATAACGGAACCGTGTCGTGCAAAATTAAGAAGGCAGGATGTTCCAATGAGATAATAAATAACGGAACCAAATTCACAGTGCGTGCGCATGCATGGGATGTTCCAACGAGAATAATAAAGAATGGAATAACGAAAGAATTTCACCATGTATGCGGTGCTTGGCATGGACAGTTATTCCAACATAATGATAAAGAATGGAATAACGTAAGAATTTCACCAAGTATAGGGTAGAAATCACATATACAGAGTTATTCCAATGAGAATAAAAAATGGAATAATGAAGTTCTCTTCATGAATACTGAAGGAAATAATACCCCTTACTCTCTATAGTTTCTCTCTCTAGAGTTTCAAAGAATTAAGTAAGAAATAATGAAGGAATGAGCTTCTATTTATAGGAGAATTGGTGAATAAGAACTAATTCATGAAACGCAGTCCAGATTGATTTACTTTTAAGCAGACAATCCATATTGATTTACTATGCAAATTATTAATAAAATATTCTAATAAAATAAAATCTTTTAAATAAAATATAATATATTCTATTTATAATCTAATAAAACAAATAACTTTATAAAAGTATTACATTTTTATATAAAAAGATTTTACTATGCAAACACTATGCATGCACTTTATAAAACACTATATATAATAAAATATAATATATTCTAATTATCGTCTAATAAAACAAATAACTTTATAAAAGTATTACATTTTATATAAAAATTTTTACTATGCAAAAATACTATGCATGCACTATGCAATAACTATGCATAATAAAATATAATATATTCTAATTATTGTCTAATAAAACAAATAACTTTATAAAAGTATTCTATTTTATATAAAAATATTTTACTATGCAAAATACTATGCATAATAAAATATAATATATTCTATTTATAGCCTAATAAAACAAATAACTTTATAAAAGTATTACATTTTTATATAAAAAAGCTTTCATGTTTTATTACATTAATAATAATAATAATAAAAAATTTATATATATATATATATATATATATATATATATATATATATATATAAACTTCCATGACTTCATAAAAAAGACACCTCAATATATTTAACAACATTTATCATCATTATTATAATTCACAATATTAATCAACCAATCGTTCCCAAGAAAGAGGGGCTTTCGAATAAAGATTTCTCCCTATTGGTAGCCTTGATTAGGTGACCAAACCTCTCCTCGATGAACTTCTAGACATCGTTAATATTGCAAATAATAATATTAATAACTCTCTGTCATCTCAATTATTAATTTAATAATATATAAAATATCGAATAATAATTGAATCAAATAACGTGAGATACTATGCGACACCCTCTTTGTGGCGATAATTAAACAAAATTGAGTGATTTCTCACGTAAGCATCGATAATCAATCACAGGTGTATTGCTACTATGCAACAAGCAGTTATTCTTGTACTTTACTACTGAGTAGTTTAACGGTTTTAACGGTAAAACTTTCGTCGTTATTTTTATAAAAATATTTTTGTCGTTTTTCTCGATCAAATGATAATTTAGATTATGGGGTCCACCCGATGATTGTCTTGAGTCGTCAATATTCCACTGTTAAAGCGAATATTCCTCGACCAATCGAATATTATATAACAACTTGCATACTTTTGCAAATTTATAAATACTACCCACAACTATAATATTATATCAAATCCACACCATAATATTAAAAAAAATATTTCGAAAAATTGAAATCTTTATTCATAAAATCTGGGGTCTCACAATCTCCCCTCCTTATGAAATTTTGCCCTCGAAATTTATGTACGTACCTAGTATGCCGAAGAGATGAGGATACCTTGACTTCATTTTAGATTCTAAATCTTGAGGTATAACCTTTGAGTGTTGAATACGATCCTTCTTATCTAAAATTGTAACACGTATCTCCTCATATGTTAAATCTTCTGATATCTCGTCTAGTTCTAATTCAATAATGTGGTTTGGGTCATCCACATTTTTACGTAACATCAATACGTGAAAAACGTTATGAACACGCGACATACTTGGAGGTAAAATGTAAGACCCCAGCTTTTATAAATAAAGATGAATTTTTTTTATAAATATTATTTTTGAATATTATGGAATAAATTTGATATAATGTTATAGTTGTGGGTAATATTTATAAATTTTGCAAAGTAAGCAAGTTGTTATAAAATATTCGTTTGGTCTGAGAATATTCTTTTTCGGGGAATATTCGTCGACGACTTACCAATCATCGGTGGACTTCATAAACAAAATTATCATTTGATCGAGAAAACGACAAAAATATTTTATTGAAATAACTGGTGGAAGTTTTACCGCTGATATCTGCTGAACTACTTCCGGTAGTAAAAGTACAAAGAATACGCATTTGCATAGTAGCACCTGTATTGATTATTGATTTTATGCCATGAGAAGTCACCATTTGATTCCATTATCACGATTAATAATATGAATTATTATAGCGATAATGGCGTTTTATTTTATTCGTATTATTAACGTAATAAAACGAAACATCTTTTATATAAAATGAATACTTTATTAAAGTTATTCTATAAATAAAATATATTATATTTTATTATGCATAGTTTTGTATAGTGTTTTTGCATAGTGTTGCGTAGTGTTTGCATAGTAAAATGTTTTTATATAAATAGAATATATTATATTTTATTTAAAAGATTTTTCTTTAAATATGGACCGTCAGATAAAAGTAAATCAATGGACCGTTAATGGATTAATTACTATGCGTTTCTATTTTCCTATAAATAAAGCTCATTCCTTCATTATTTTCTTACGAATTCACCAAAACTCTGAGAGAGAAACTATAGAGAGAAGAAGAAAAGTATTTTGCTACTTCACTTTGCCAATATTCAGTTCTTCTAAGGTAAGGGATATTATTTGTTGTGCCTGCGTAAGGGGTGTTATTCTTTCTTATTCATGAAGAGAACTTACATTATTCCATTCTTTATTATTCTGGTTGGAATAACTCAGATATCTGTGACATACCCTATACTTGGTGAAATCTCTTCATTATTCCATTCTTTATTATTCTTTGGAATAACTCAGATATCGCTGGCATACCCTATACATTATCTCAGATAATCGTGGTTTACCCTATACTTGGTGACATTCTTCTATTATTCTGTTGAACATCCTGTTTGTGTGTTTTACACCGATCCGGTTCCGTCTTTATTATTATTACATTTGGAACATCCCATCGTGTTTTACACCTACACGGTTCCGCTTTTATTTATTCCGTTGGAATATCCTATCTCGTGTGTTTTACACCGGATCTGGTTCCATCTTTATTATTACATTTGGAACATCCCGTTGATGTGAATTTCACCCGACTTCGGTTACTCGTTATTATTATTACGTTGGAATAACTTTGCCTATCTGAAGTACCGCATGCACGGTGATTTCCTTTGTTATTCCATTCTTTATTATACCCATTGGTTAAAACTTTGACTTCTATACTCCTTGAAATTAGTAGAATATTCTTGATATTTGCGTTTCATCCAAAGATCTTTTCATGGAAATATTCTTCCGATCATTCTTGAATTTTACTCTACAAAGCGATATCATGTTGACAATTTGGATGTTATTAGTTCTGAATAAATTAATTCGTGAACTTGTTTTATTGAATTATTATGTCATTGTCATCATCCTCATGTTATATTATGTTATCTTTGGCTTACGTGCATAGATGAACTTAGTATGATTATGACTAGATATCATTCTAAGATAATCATGGCTTGTTATAAATGATGTGACAAAAGTCCTCGATTGGCTGTAATGCGGTGATGGATAGTTTTGGTATGATTATGACCGGGGGTGATTCGGTATAGTCATGACCATTGATAATTTGATGAAAATCCTTGGCCGTGGTACGGGATGATTAGATATTGTGGTTTATTCATTAAACTGAGTCTTAGTGATAAAAATTTATGAAAACCTTTTAAAACCTAAAAGATAGTAGACTTTATTTTCTACTTGACTCTTTTAATGGATTGCATATTCCGCTGCAGTTAAACTGGTTGTCTATTGTATTTTATCAGTTTAACATTGTTGAAGACTATTGATAATTTATTCTGTTATCTTAGTTATAATATTTCTTACTGGGCTAGTTGAGCTCACCCTTTCTTTCACTTTGTTCTCTTCGTGAAATGAGAATATAAATGGGACGGGACGAGTCGAGGGAGCGGAGTAATGGTCCGTGAGGATAGCATTAGTAGTCCTCACTATTCTATAAAATAGTGTGATAATAATTGTAATGAGGACTCCTTTTGAGTTTGTATAATATCTAGTAGACAATATTTGTATTCAAACTCATGCTTTATGTCGTATTGTACCGCACGCTTATATTAGTAAGTTGTATTTAAATTCTGTACCATGTAAGTGGCGACCCAAGATGGGTGACGTATACCTAATTTTGGGGGCGTCACATAAAACGAGTCTATAGGCCACAGTTCCTACTCGATCAAGGATTTCAAATGGGCTAATAAAATTGAGGGTTGATATTTCCTCTCTTCATCGATTCTTGCTTCTAGAATAACGCCCTCTTGAACCTTTTTCTTCACATTCATCAGCTCTGAGTATGTAGCTTAAGCGGCTTTAACTTTATCGATTAAAGTCGATTCTAATCGTATATTTGTTATCTTCACGTGGGTTCGTATATTCGCACTCGTAAACGCATACGATCTTCTACTCAACACGTCAGCTACCACGTTCTGTCTTCCACAATGATATTGAATGGTATGATCGTAATCTTCAACAGCTTGAGCACACGTCTTTGGCGCATTATACGTTCGTTTTGGTTGAAGAAATATTTAAGGGTTGAAGAAATGAGTTTTGTATTAGGGTCAATACAAAATTCGATTTCACGCTCTAGGGGTAGGCTAAGAAGTCTTCAAGAATACGTCAAGAAATTTATTAACAATAGAAATATCATTCAAAACTGTGACCCTCATCCAAGACTTGGATAGCACGTCACATTGATACCTATCAATTTGCCACCGTTATTCACGACGTCCCCTACGGAAAGTCTGGCTTCGGTGCATTCCACACAAGGAAGTCAACAACGAAAGGATCAGGGCTCTTTACTTATGGCTTGATATGACAATGATTGATTTTAGTGGTTTGGTTGCTTGAATTCGTATAACAGGTTGGTTAGGAATATAAAAGCTAACAACCTTACAAAAATAATAAATTTTAGCATGATGAGTAGTTAACCAATCAATTCCTCAAATCACATCAAGGGCAAGTATTTTAAAAGAGATAAGATTGACAGGTAACGTGAGGGTATCGATATGAATCAAACAAGATTTATAAACAATGGAGGTAACGAAGGTTTCTCCTAACGGAGTTTCAACAGATAAGTCAAAGTCTAATTTCTCAGGAGTCAAATTTAAACGTTGAGTGCAAGCAAGATAGATAAAAGAATGGGTAGAATCGGTATCTAATAAGGTATAGACTTTACAAGAATTTATGATTAACTTACCCGTAATAACCTTGTTCGGGTTCCTCAATAAATGCTCTCACTTAAAATACCAGTTTTCTCTTGTCTGGGACATCCTTTGGCATCATTATCCTAGTTGGACTTGACTTCACTACACGAAAAAATTGAGCAAGGTGACCTTCTCTTCCATAATTGAAACACGCTTTGGATTGCTGCGTACAGTTTGGACGGATGTGTCCCTCCTGTCCGCATTTGAAACATACGACCGGTGGTGGTTCTCCTTCCTTAACAACAGGTGCTGGCACTGACGTCTTTCCATCATCGTTAAATCTTCTCTTCTTGAAATTTTCACTCCTATTATCTTGGCCATAATTACCACCGAAGGGGTTACCATTCTTGGCATGATAATTTCCCCACGATGGTTATCATTGTTCCGATGGTCGTTGCCACCGGTACGATTATTATCGTGTTGTTGGTCGTTACCTTTTGGATGTGCTGACTCATTATCGCGCTCCAATAACTAAGCCCTATTCACAACATCTGAATATTAAAAAAGTTTGTGAGAAATGAGGTATTGACGTATTTCGGGTTTCAAACCTCTTAGAAACAATCGCGTCATTCGCTCCTCATTATCAACCAAATGGGATGCAAACTGGGATAACTCTGTAAACTTAGCCTCGTACTGCGACACAGTCATATTATTTTGCTCCAGCTTGATGAATTTCACCTCCTTTATGTGACGAATACTTTCAGGAAAGTACTTGTCGTTGAACAATTCTTGAAACTTCTCCCAAGACATCTTGAGTGCGTCAGGCTGGGTACGTTTTACAGATTCCCATCAGTAATCTACCTCTTAACGCAACATAAAGGTGGTAAAGGGAACCTTTTGCTCCTCGGAGCATCCCAAGACATCAAATATCTTGGTGATCTACTTTAACCACGTCTCCGCCTTAAGTGGTTCTGGATTTCCCAAAAACTCTGGTGGTCCAAGCTCCTTGAACTGCTTAGCGGTGACCGACCGTGGGTTGCCATTATATCCACCTATATTTTGAACAGGAGTCTCTCTTACCTAATGTTGCATGAATTGCATAAAGCCTTTGAACATCCCATCGTTCATCATCTGATCGGTGTTGTTATTTACCTGAGGATTATTGTCTAACTATTGCACATTATCCTGGGTATTAATCGTTGGTGACTCAACGGTCTCATGTGCTTCATTGCTGATCTTAACATTTTCAGATGCAATTTTCAAACACTGTCACAAAACAAGGGTTAATTGACATATCACATATTATCCCTATACTCTGACCGATCAATTAAATACCAAATAAACTTAGGTAGGTCATACTACCGAAAGAATTCCCCGTCTCTCCCCTCCTAGTTCTTATCTCACATCTCAGCCAGTGATCATATCCCTAAGCTTTGATACCAACTATGATGCCCCCAAAATAGGTATACATCACCCATCTTGAGTCGCCAAATACATGGTACAAAATTCAAATACAACTTAATTATACAACAGTCGTGTAAAATACGACAAAACATATGCTGTGAGTTTTAATACAAATATTTTCATCTAGACAATATCCACACTCAATTGAGTCCTCATTACATTTATTATCACACTATTTAACAGAATAGTGAGGACTACTAATGCTATTATCTGGACCGTCCACTCGCTTTCTCGACTAGTCCTGCTACGTTCTCATTTCACGAAGAAACAATGAAAGTAAAAGGGTGAGCTCAACTAGCCCAAAGAAGAAATATTATGACAAAGATAATACGAAATAAATTATCATTAGCCTTCAACGATTGTTAAACTGATACAATATAACAAACATCAAGTTTAACTACAGTGGAATAAGCAATCCATTAGAAGAGTTAAGTAGAGAATAAAATCTACTATCTTCTATGATTTAAAAGTTTTTCATCACTTTTATCACGAGACTCGCTTCGATAAATAATCCACATCATCCCCCGCACTACTTCAGCTTAAGGATATTCATTAGTATCACAACCACAAATTATCCATGTACTCACGGGCCAAGGATATTCGTGTATTCATCAACGGTCATGATCATGCCAACAACTCGTCCATCAATGCACTACTAGACCAATGAGGACTTTTACCACATCATTTGTAACATTACGGTCATGATTATACCGATTAATCCTCGTCATAATCATACCAAGTCCATTTATGCACTACGAGCCACAGATGACTTTCAACATAATATAAACATGAGGATGATGACAATGATATAAGAATTCAATAAAACAAGTTCAAGAATTAATTTATCCAGGAACTAATAACGTCGAAATTGTCAACATGATACTTCTTTGTAGAGTAAAATTCAAGAATGCTCAGAAGAATATTTTCATGAAAAGATACTGGATGAAGCGCAAATATAAAGGATATTCCACTAATTTCATGGAGTATAGAAGTCAAAACTTTAACTAACTTGGTATAATAAAGAATGGAATAACAAAAGAAATCACCAGGCATGCGATAGACCGCCTGCAGACGAGTTATTCCAATGAATAATAAATAACGAAACCCGGTCGTGTGTAAACGCCTTACAAATGTGATATTCAACAAAGATAATAAATAATTCGGAACCGTG
The DNA here is from genome assembly GCA_020205615.1 of Panax quinquefolius. NCBI lineage: Eukaryota > Viridiplantae > Streptophyta > Magnoliopsida > Apiales > Araliaceae > Panax > Panax quinquefolius. The sequence goes on from CM035161.1 coordinate 41,180,584, forward strand.
TCGGTGAAATTGCACCGGCTGTGATGTTCCAATGAATAATAAATAACGGAACCCGGTCATGCGTTGCGCATTGCACGTGATGTTCCAATGTAATAATAAAGAATGGAATAACAAAAGAATTTCACCATGTATGCGGTATCTTGATGTAGATATAGTTATTCAACATAATGATAAAGGATGGAATAACGGAAGAATTTCACCAAGTATAGGGTAGATCATGATATATCGAGTTATTCCAATAGAATAAAAAAAATGGAATAACGAAGTTCTTTTCATGAATACGAAAGAAATAATACCCTTATCTTAGAAAAAAAGCGGATATAGGAGTAGTGAAGTAGCGAATACTTTTCTTCTTTCTCTCTATAGTTTTCTCTCTAGAGTTTCAAAGTGAATTCATAAGAAATAATGAAGGAATGAAGCTTCTATTTATAAGAGAATGGACCTAATAGTAACTAATTTATGAACAGTCCAGATTGATTTACTTTTAAGCGGACGATCCATATTGATTTACATGCAATTAATAAAATATTCTAATAAAACAAAATCTTTTAAATAAAATATAATATATTCTATTTATAGTCTAATAAAACAAATAACTTTATAAAAAGTATTCTATTTTATATAAAAAGATTTTACTATACAAACACTATATGCAGCCTTTATGCAAAACACTATGCATAATAAAATATAATATATTCTAATTATTGTACAATAAAATAAATAACTTTATAAAAGTATTCTATTTTATATAAAAAGATTTTACTATCTGAAAAACACTATGCGCAGCACTATGCAAAAACACTATGCATAATAAAATATAATATATTCTAATTATTATCTAATAAAATAAATAACTTTATAAAAGTATTACATTTTTTATATAAAAAGATTTTACTATACAAAATACTATGCATAATAAAATATAATATATTATTATTTATAGTCTAATAAAATAAATAACTTTATAAAAGTATTACATTTTATATAAAAAGCTTTTTGTTTTATTACATTAATAATAGTAATAAAACAAAATTTATATATATATAATATATATATATATATATATATATATATATATATATATATATAAAACTACGTGACTTCATAAAAAGACATCTCAATATATTTAACAACATTTATCATCATTATTATAATTCACAATATTAATCGACTGTGTCGTTCCCGGAAAGAGGGGCTTTCCAATAAGGATTTCTCCCATTATCATGCCTTGATTAGGCGATTCAAACCTCTCCTTGGTAGAACTTCTAGACATCGTTAATATTGTAAATAATAATATTAATAACTCTGTCATCTCAATTATTGATTTAATAATATATAAAATATCGACAATAATTGAATCAAATAACGTGAGATACTATGCAATAACTATTGTGGCAATAATTAAACAAAACTGAGTGACTTCTCACGTAAGCATCAATAATCAATCTTTGCGTCTTTGCTATGCGATAACGCGTATTCTTCAGCTGTACTTTTACTAATGAGTAGTTCAGCAGGTTTTAACAATAAAACTTCCGCCGTTATTTTCATAAAAATATTTTTGTCTTTTTCTCAATCCGACAATAATTCCGTTATGGGGTCCACCAATGATTGTGTCGTCGTACGAATATTCTCCGACCAATCGAATATTATATAACAATTTGTAAACTTTACAAAATTTATAAATACTACCCACAACTATAACATTATATCAAATCCACACCATAATATTAAAAAAAATATTTCGAGAAATTTAAATCTTTATTCATAAAATCTGGGGTCTCACATGTTCTTCGTCTGTTATAATTGGACAGCTAATATATGTCTGTTTTAGTATATCTTTGAGCACGAACTTAAACAGAATATGCCGAATACTAAAGCTGATAAACGAAAAAACGCAGAATAGAAATCACAACAAGAGTTATATGTGGTTCAACCCTTAAACCTCTAGTCTAGAGGCTTACATCCACGTCCAATACCAAAAGGTATTGGAGACTCACTTTATTAAATTAATATTCAAAGGATTACATAGAAAAATCCATGTGCAACAAAGATCGATTCTGACTTGGACATCTCTGCCCCTTGCACCTCTACAACTCTTCTCACTTCTGAGATCTTGATGCTTCCATTGTACAGACTGAATATTACAAAGACCCCCAAGCCAACTTAAACTTGTACTCGGTTACAAAAAATATTATATGAGGATTACAAAGACTTTTCAGTTTAATAAGGATTCAAGAGTAATACAATAACACTTGGATAGCTTTCTAAATATGCTCAATAATAATTTTCAGCTACAAATCTCCCGTCTTCTTTTGCCGATCAGACTGCATATATATAGAATAGAATGACAACGACTAATTTCAACAGTTAGCAAGAATAGCTCCATGAATATTAGCAATACCAACCATCTGTTATATATATCTAACGGATATAATATATTTAGCATGATATAGAAGGATATAAGATATCCTATATTAAAGGAGTCAAAAAGGTATTAGAAATAAGATGAAAGAGTCCATACCAATATAATACTTGTTTCCTTAATAGACTGCAATATTAATTTTAGATTCCTTAGCAAATCAAACTCCTTAAAACACTCCAATTCGAATTTGAATTAGTTGCATAGCTAAACAGCTTATTATGATATACCAATATAGCAACTATTTAAACATATATTAAAACGATACTTTAAAGCTATAAAAGGAAACCAACTTGCTGAAAAACTCTTTGGACTAAAAATATGAGAAAAATTTATCTGTATATAAGAGATTAAGTTACTAATAATAGTACATTCAGTCATGACTTTTTAGATGAGCATGTGGTCTTCTAAGATAACCCAAAAAGATATTATTCTGATAGTGGTTTGAGGCCTTATTTGAATGAATTTGATTCGATTTGACCTAAATTTTTTTTAATTGGGACACTAGATTTGACTCCGAGTTATTTCAAAACCAGTGCCAAAATAATTTTAAGTTAATTCTAATTAGACTCATAACCCGTGCAAGATACGAGTTAGTATTGATAATACAATTTAAAATTGTTGTGTGATATTTGATATTATAATTGGAGTATAAATAGTATAATATAAATGGCAGTAATATATTGAACATGAAATTGAAGACTTATATGTATATTAAAATCATTGTATATATATTTTTAATACATGAATTTACATCCTTGGATTAATACAACAAAAGATACAATTTTTTTGAGACTAACTTGATATTAATTCAAGTCTAATTAACTCACTATTAACTCGGGACTAATTCAGTACTGACCAACCAAAATAACTCGGTTAATTTAGATAAGTTAGGTCTCCAATTATCTTGTTATATATAGTAATAAATTCTATAAAATTGAAAATGTGATTTCAGTTCTAAATATTGTGTTAACAAAGACAACATTAGTTATTCAAAGTAAATTTAAATATTTATAAATTAAAGACTTTATTCTTAATTATAAAAATTTAGGAATGATATATCATCACAAAACAACAAATGAAGTTCTATATAATATATCTTTATTGACATAGTGGAAGTAAACAGAAATCGTTATCAATTGTTGAATCGCGCACGATTACCAACGATAACCTTCTACAACCGGTTGATTTTATAAATTCTAGAAAATAGGCAATGTAAGACCCCAACTTATTATTAATAAAATTTAATTTTCTCTATTTATTATTTTGAAATAGTAAGGGTTGATTTGATTAATGTGGATAGTTATGGGTAAAATACGCAAATATTTCAAAATAAGCAAGTGGTTATAAAATATTCATTGTTGTTAGGGAATATTCGTTTGGTCGTGGAATATTCTTCTTTGTCGGGAATATTAAATGCGACCAGTAGCAATCTTTTAATGGGCCCCATAACTAAAAAGCAGCGATTGGATGAAGAAAACGACAAATATAAGTTGTTTAAAAATAACGGTAATAGTTATTCTGAATTAATCTTTATTAAAAATACTCTTCGGCGGTTAAAACACAAGAGTAGCACCAGTATTGCACCAATTATTTATTCTTACGTAAGAAGACACTACTCAATAATGGTTACGATAATTCTTGTTCGAAGATTTTATTGATTTAATAATTGCTACGTTGATATTTTATATTCTTTTTGTTTCAATAATTGTCATTACACGATTTTTCATTATCGAAGCAATAATTCATATTATCCTAATAATATTATTAGATAACATTATTGGCAATGTCTAGAAAGATCATCTAAAGAGAGGTTTGGTCACCTAATTGCGGCGCCAGAGAAGGAGAAATTCTTATTGGAAAGCCCTTCTTTCCTGGAACCTATGCGGTTGTCGATATTGTGATTACAGTAATATTATTTGTGAATAATTAATTATTGATTCATATGATGAGGAAAATATTGATTTTATGTGGATATAGATGGAGAAAATTTTTAATGTGACAATTGTTGAAAATTGAAATTTTATCTTTTTTTGATAAAATAATTCATTTAAATATATTATTATATTTTAATAATATAATAATGATGATATTTTTACGATGAATGTGGGATATATGAGTATATGTGGAGGAGGAGTATTTTTGTTACCAAAAATATTTAAAGCATGTTTTATGTGTCGGTGGACCCCATTTCTAGACTGAAATTTGATTATAACTTGTAAAATCGCCCGTTTGTGGATTTCGGTCAATTTTTGTTTGGAATTTGGAAAAACTTTCTTCTGTAAAGTTGTAGAGAATTGAATTTCCTATAAGAGCCGCAAGTTTCGAATTTTCTGACAAAAGGGCTATTTATTGTGAATTATTGAAGTTCCGAAGCTCCGAAATAATTGATTTTTGGAAGTTTAAAATATTTTAAATAACAAAAACGTTTTTTTCAATATGGTGTGTTACACATGTGTGTTGAATGAGCTAAATTCAGTTCTTGGAAGGTTGGCGTAGGAAAATTTAATTTATATTGTAAGACCCCAGCTTTTATAAATAAAGATGAATTTTTCTATAAATATTATTTTTGAATATTATGGAATAAATTTGATATAATGTTATAGTTGTGGGTAATATTTATAAATTTTGCAAAGTATGCAAGTTGTTATAAAATATTCGTTTGGTGGGGAATATTCTTTTGTTAGGGAATATTAAATACATGGCTCAATCATTGGTGGACCCCACAATGTAATTATTGTCGGATTGAGAAAACGACAAAAATATTTTATAAAAATAACGGCGGAGGTGTTACCGTTAAAAGCTGTTGAACTACCGGTGGTAAAAAATACGATGTCTACGCGTGAGTTGCGTAAAGTAACACTGCGGTATTGATTATTGATGCTTACGCGAGAAGTCACTCATTATGCTCAATTATTACTACTGATGAATCTTTGCATCATATCTCTTATATTATTGATTCAATTATTGTCACAAAGATCATCATCAGATAATATGTTATAGTATTAAATCAATAATTGAGACGACAAGTTATAAATGATTAATAATTGTTGAAAGATTAAATATGTGTTGATGAAAAAAAAATGATTTGTGGTAAGTTTGATTATTTTATGGGGGCTCATATGTCATCATCTAAGAGTCTCTTCGTCGATAGTAATTACCTTCGTCGATAGTAATTACCCTTGTGAATAGTATTTACCTTCAAATCGATCGTAATTACCTTCGTCAATAGTAATTACCCTTGTGAATAGTATTTACCTTCGTCGATAGTATTTACCTTCATTAATAGTAATTACCTTTACAGACGTCGAACCACTTGTCGTTTCACATTACAAGCGTCGAACCACTTGTCGTTTCACATTACAAAAGTCAAACCGATTCGTCAAGCCACTTGCTTTTTTTCACACTAAGTGCTAAGCTAGAAATCTTCTATAAATAGAGGCCTAGGGCTTCATTATTTTTCACTTAATTCATTCAAGCTATAGAGAGAAAAGTATAGAGAGAATAAGAGAGAAGAAGAAGAGTATTTTGTTCTACTACAACTCTTTGCGATATTCAATCTCCTACCAAATGTAAGGGTGTTATTCTTTCTTATTCATGAAGAGAACTGTTGTTATTCCATTGCTTATTATTCATTGGAATAACTTTGTATAAGTGGTTTACCCTATACTTGGTGACATTCTTCTATTATTACGTTGGAACATCCATGCATGTGTTTTACACCGGACTGGTTCCGTCTTTTTATTATTATTCTTTGAAACATCCTGCATGTGTTTTTTAATCAACCACGGTTCCGCTCTTTATTATTACTGTTGGAACATCACATGCATGTGTTTTACACCTACCTGGTTCCGTCTTTATTATTCTCGTTGGAATATCCTATCATGTGTTTTACACGGATCCGGTTCCATCTTTATTATTACATTGGAACATCCCAGCTTTGTGAATTTCACGACACAGTTCCGTTATTTATTATTACGTTGGAATAACTTTTCTGCATGCGCCTATCGCATTTATGCATGGTGATTTCTTTTGTTATTCCATTCTTTATTATACCCAATTGGTTAAAACTTTGACTTCTATACTCCATGAAATTAGTAGAATATCCTTGATATTTGCGTTTCATCCAATATCTTTTCATGGAAATATTCTTCCGATCATTCTTGAATTTTACTCTACAAAACAATGATCATGTTGACAATTTGACGTTAATAATTCTGGATAAAATAATTCTTGAACTTGTTTTATTGAATTCTTATATCATTGTCATCATCCTCATGTTTATATTTTTTGAAAGTCATCTGTGGCACATGTAGTGCGTAGATGGACTTGGTATGATTATGACCGAGAGACTATTCGGTGTAATCATGACCATAATGTTACAAATGATGTGATAAAAATCCTCGATTAGTAGTAGTGCATTGATGGACAGTTGTTGGCATGATCATGACCATTAATGAATACACAAATATTCTTGGCCCGTAGTGCATGAATAATTGTGGTCGTGATACTAAAGAATATCCTTGGCCGTAGTGCAGGGGTGATTCGATGATGTGAAATATTTATTAAAGCTGAGTCTCATCTATAAACAGTGATGAAAAACCTTTTAAAACCTAAAAGATAGTAGACTTTATTTTCTACTTGACTCTTTTAATGGATTGCATATTCCGCTGCGGTTAAACTGGTTGTCTATTGTATTTTATCAGTTTAACATTATTGAAGACTATTGATAATTTATTCTGCATTATCTTAGTCATAATATTTCTTACTGGGCTAGTTGAGCTCACCCTTTCTTTCACCGTTCTCTTCGTGAAATGATAAAATAAATGGGGACGAGTCGGGAAGCGAGTGATGGTCCCGAAGATAGCATTAGTAGTCCTCACTATTCGTAAAATAGTGTGATAATAATCAGTAATGAGGACTTTTTATTTGAGTTTGTATAATATCTAGTAGGCGATATTTGTATTTAAACTCACGGTTTATGTCGTATTGCATACCTACAGTTATGTTAATAAGTTGTTTTTAATTACATACCATGTAAAGTGTGGGCCCAAGATGGGTGATGTATACCTAATTTTGGGGGCGTCACGGTTGGTATCGAGCTTAGGATATGATCCTGGCTAAGATGTGAGAATAGTACTAGGAGGGAGAGAGGGAATACTTCTTCGCTAGTATGACCTACCTAAGTTTATGTGATATTTTATTGGTTGGTCGGAAGATAGGGATAATTTGTTACATGTCAATTAACCTTTTGTTTTGTGGCGATGTCTCAAAATGACATCCGAGAATGTTGAGAATAGCAATGGAGTCAAAGGCGATTGTTGATTCACCACATATCAATAATCGGGATAATGTGCATCGAAGGCGACAATCCTCATGCAAACAACAACACCGACCAAATGACGAATGATCAAATGTTCGGAGGCTTTATGCAATTTATCTGCAACAAAGAAAGCGAGAGCGACTCTGTCCAAAACGTGGGTGGAAACACGGAAAACTCTCGGTGGTCACCGCTAAACAATTTAAGGAGCTGGGACCACCGGGAGTTTAAGGAGAGCCAAAACCACTTGGCGGAAAGCATGGATAAAGCAGTTACCAAGATATTTGATGTCTTGGGATGCTCAGGAGCAAAAGGTTCCTTTCTTTGCCTTTTATGTTGCGGCGAGAGGCGGATTCTTGGTGGGAATCGGTAAAAACGTACTCAACCAAATTGTCTTGAAGATATCTTGGGAGAAGTTCCAGAGAGTTGCTCAACGACAAATACTTTCCCGAAAGTATTCGCCACATGAAGGAGGTGGAGTTTATCAAGTTGGAACAAAACAATATGACCAGTGTCGCAATACGAGGCAAAATTTGCGGAGTTATCACGGTTTATCCCCCACTGGTGGATAATGAAGAGAGAATGGCGCGAATGTTTTAAGAGGTTTGAAGTCGGAGATACGTCAACATCTTATTTCTCATAAACCGTGTTTTATATTCGGATGTTGTAAATAGGGCTCGATTAGTGGAGCGCGATAATGAGTCAACGCAACTAAAAGAGAGCGTAACAAAAAATTATAATACCAATGAGAATAGTCATCGGGCGGTGACAACAAGCGTGGAGGGGAATCAATGGGCGGATATGGTAACCACTTCGGTGGTAATCGAGGCCAAAACAATAAGAATGGACATTTCAAGAAAAGGAGATTTAACAATGATGGAAAGACGTCAAAGACCAAAGACCCATTGTTAAGGAAGGAGAAAGACCACCTATCATATGCTTCAAATGCGGAGGAGAGGACACATCGATCAAATCTGCGTCATGCCATCCAAAGCATGTTATAATTGTGGAAGAGAAGGTCACTTAGCAGACGATTTTGTGCCATTTCAAGACAAAATTCACTAGGATGGAGGCACCAAAGGCCATCCCGAAAATTCAAAACCCCAGAGTCAAGGAGAGCATTTGTTGTGACCTCCCAAAGAGCAAGGAATCCGAATGAGGTCATCACGGGTAAGCTTATCATAAACTCTAATAAAGTCTATACTTTATTTGATACCTGTTCTACCCATTCTTTTATTTCTCCTACTTGCGCTCATCGATTAAATTTGACTCGAGAAATTAGACTTTGACTTATCTGTGGAAACTCCGTTGGGAGAAACGTTCATTACATCCAATCGCTTATAAGTCTTGTTTGGTTCAAATCGGTACCCTCACATTACTGTCGATCTTATTTCATTAAAAATACTTGCATTTGACGTGATTCTGTGGATTGATTGGTTAACTACTTATCATGCAAAAATTGATTGTTTTCGTAAGGTTGTTAGCTTTCATATTCCTAATCAACCTATTATGCGAATTCAAACAACCAAACTATTAAAACCAATCACGGTCATCTCAAGCCATAAAGCTATTCGTTTATTGAAAAAAAGCGGATGTCAAGCTTTCTTAGCTCATGTCACGATTTAAATAAAAATACGCCGATTTTAAACGATATTCCTATTGTTAATAAATTTCCGACGTATTCCCTCAAGAACTTCTGGCCTACCCCGGCGTGAAATTGAATTTTGTATCGACCTTGAACCCGATACAAAACCTATTTCCAAAGCCCCATATCGAATGGCTCTATTGAACTTCGTGGAGTTAAAGACCCAACCGCAGGAATTGTTAGACATCGGCTTTATTCGTCCCTAGTACTTCTCCTTGGGGTGCTCCTGCTACTATTCGTGAAGAAGAAAGATGGGAGTATCGACTTTGTATTGATTATCGGGAGTTGAATCACGTCACCATCAAAAATAGGTATCCATTGCCACGTATTGATGACTGTTTGACCATTGCAAGGAGCCAAATTCTTTTCAAAGATTGATCTTCGTTCTTGATATCACCAATTGAAGATTAGAACCGACATTCCAAAGACGGCTTCCGAACTTCGATGCGGGCATTATGAATTCCTAGTCATGTCCTTTGGATTGACTAATGCTCCTACGCCGCCTTCATGGATATGATGAACCGAGTATTCAAGGAATATTTAGATCACTTTGTGGTCGTCTTTATTGATGACATCCTTATTTATTCCAAAACCGTGAAGATCATGAGCAACACTTGAGGTCGACACTCCAAAAGCTTCGTGAATATAAGCTTTATGCCAAGTTGAAGAAATGCGAGTTACGGCTTGAAGAAGTAGCATTCCTTGGGCACGTGGTATCAAGTCATGGAATATCTGTTGACCCAAAGAAAGATTGAAGCTATTCAAAGTCGGGAACAACCTAAATCGATGACCGAAGTACGTAGCTTTCTCGGTTTAGCCGGGTTATTATCGGAGATTCGTGGAAGGATTTTCTCGAATCGCTATTCCATTGACTCAAATGACTCGGAAGATACAAAGTTCGGTTGGAGCGAAGAATGTGAGAAGAGTTTTCAAGAACTCAAGAGGAGACTTATTTCAAAGACTGCTTACGCTAATACCATCCGCTCGGAGGGATTTGTCATCTACAAATGATGCTTCGCAAAGGGTTGGGATGTGTTCTCATGCAACATGGAAAAGTAATAGCTTTATGCCTCGCGACAACTCAAAGAATATGAGAGGAATTATCCTACTCATGATCTAGAGTTAGCGCATTGTTGTCTTTGCACTTAAAATTTGGAGGCATTACTTGTATGGGGAGAAAGTGGAGATCTTTACTTGATCATAAAAGCCTCAAATATTTCTTCACTCAAAAGGAACTCAACATGCGACAACGACGTTGGCTTGAACTGTTGAAAGATTATGATCATACCATCCAATACCATCCCGAAAAAGCGAACGTGGTAGTGGCGATTGAGTAGAAAATCATATGCAAGTACGAAAGCGATATTGTCAACGCAAAGGCCCATTTTGTGTGACTTGCAAAGGATGGAGATAGAATTAAAGACTCCAGGGACGCATGTGATGATAGAGAGTATACGAGTGGAACCGACTTTAATTGATAAAGTTAAAGCTGCTCAAGCTACAGACCTGGAGCTGATGCGTATGAGGAAGAAAGTGCAAGAAGGTGCTATCTTAGGAGCAAGAATCGATGAAGAAGGAATACTTGAGTCAACTCCGGACTTTGTGTTCCTAACGACCTCGATTTAAAGTATAATATCATGATGGAGGCACACAACACACCATTTGCAATCCATCTCGGGAGTACCAAAATGTATCATGATATTCGTAATACATTTTGGTGGAGAAATATGAAGAGAGAGATAGCGCTTTTATCTCAAGGTGTCTAACTTGTCAACGAGTTAAAAGCGGAGCATCAAGTACCAAAAGGTCCATTGCAACCACTTGAAATTCCGAATGGAAGTGGGAGCACATTACCATGGATTTCGTTACTGGTCTTCCTAAGGTTTCTCAAGGCATTGATGCGATTTGGGTCATTGTTGATAGGTTGACCAAGTCTGCTCATTTCTTACCGATACGAGAAACTTATACACTTGAACGCCTTGCTCAGATATGTACATAAACGAGATTGTAAGATCGCATGGTATGCCTAAGGTATCCATAGTTTCCGATCGAGACCCAAGATTCACTTCACGATTTTGGGTTAGTTTGCAAAAAGCTATGGGCACGACTTACGATTTAGCTCGGCATATCATCCTCGGATTTTCGACGGACAATCGGAGAGGACTATTCAAACTCTTGAAGATCTATTAAGACTCTGTGTCCTTGATTTCAAGGGAGTTGGGACAAGTTCTTACCATTGGTGGAGTTTTCCTACAACAACAGTTATTAAGCAAGTATTGGCATGGCTCCATTCAAGCGTTGTATGGAAGAAAGTGTCGTTTCTCGGATATCTTTGGGATGAGGTGGGTGAAACAACGTTGTTGGGACCGGAGTTGGTACGTATGACTACTAAAAGATTCAAATGATCCGACAACGTATAAAAACCTCTCACAAAATCGATAAAAGAGTTATCTTGATCTTCATCGAAAGGACGTGGAATTCGATATAGGAGATCATGTGTTGTTAAGAGTTGCTCCATGGAAAGGAGTTACAAGATTTGGAAAGAGAGGAAAACTTAACCCTCGATTCATCGGTCCATTTTAATCCTCGATCGAGTAGGAACTCGTGGCCTATAGACTCGCTTTTACCGCCAAATATGTCTCGTGTTCATAACGTTTTTCACATATCTATGTTACGTAAATATGTGAAAGACCCGAACCATATTATTGAGTTAGAACCGGACGAAATAGCGGAAGATTTGACGTATGAAGAGGTTCCCGCTTCAAATTTTGGATAAGAAGGAACATATTCTACGCTCCAAGGTTATACCTCGAGTTAAAGTTTTGTGGAGGAACCACGATGTTGAGGAAATGACTTGGGAGTTAGAATCAAATGAAATCAAGGTATCCTTACCTCTTGACATACCGTGCACGCACCTCTAATTTCGAGGGTGAAATTTCATAAGAAGGGAGGTTGTAAGACCCGAACTTTTATAAATAAAGATGAATTTTTCTATAAATATTATTTTGAATATTATGGAATAAATTTGATATAATGTTATAGTTGTGGGTAATATTTATAAATTTTGCAAAAGTATGCAAGTTGTTATAAAATATTCGTTTGGTCGGGAATATTCTTTTGTTAGGAATATTCGTACATAATGGCTCAATCATTGGTGGACCCCACAATGTAATTATTGCCGGATTGAGAAAACGACAAAAATATTTTATAAAAATAACTATGGAGGTGTTACTGCTTAAAAGCGTTGAACTACCCGGTGGTAAAAGTAATAAAGATGTCTGCTAGTAGTTGCATAAGTAATACACTAGATTGATTATTGATGCTTACGTGAGAAGTCACTCACCTATGCTTTCAATTATTACTACAATAATTCTTGCATCATATCTCTTATATTATTGATTCAATTATTGTCACAAAGATCATCATCATATAATATGTTATAGTATTAAATCAATAATTGAGACGACAAGTTATAAATGATTAATAATTGTTGAAAGATTAAATATGTGTTGATGAAAAAAAAAATGATTTGTGGTAAGTTTGATTATTTTATGGGGGCTCATATATGTCATCATCTAAGAGTCTCTTCGTCAATAGTAATTACCTTCGTCAATAGTAATTACCCTTGTGAATAGTATTTACCTTCATCAATAGTAATTACCTTCGTCAATAGTAATTACCCTTGTGAATAGTATTTACCTTTGTCAATAGTATTTACCTTCGTTAATAGTAATTACCTTTACCAGACGTCGAACCACTTGTCGTTTCACATTACAAAGCGCCGAACCACTTGTCGTTTTCACATTACTTTTCGTCAAACCATCATCGTCAAGCCACTTGCCTTTTCACACTAAGTGCTAAGCTAGAAATCTTCTATAAATAGAGGCCTAGGGCTTCATTATTTTTCACGAATTCATTCAAGCTATAGAGAGAAAGTATAGAGAGAATAAGAGAAGAAGAAAGAGTATTTTGTTACTACTTCTTCGCCGATATTCAATCTCCTACCAAATGTAAGGGGTGTTATTCTTTCTTATTCATGAAGAGAATCATTTGTTATTCCATTGCTTATTATTCTCATTGGAATAACTCAGTATAAGTGGTTTACCCTATACTTGGTGACATTCTTCTATTATTCTGTTGGAACATCCATGCTCATGTGTTTTACACCGGACTGGTTCCGCTTTTATTATTATTCCGCTTGGAACATCCTGTTCTGCATGTGTTTTACAATTTTACTGGTTCCGCTCTTTATTATTATTTGGAACATCCTCGCTGTGTGTTTTACACCGGAAAATTCCGCTTTATTATTATTCTGGAAATATCCTATCATGTGTTTTACAATCGGATCCGTTCCATCTTTATTATTCTGTTGGAACATCCCGTCAGCGTGTGAATTTCACCGACCGTTCCGTTATTTATTATTCTCGCTTGAATAACTTTTCTGCATGCGGTCTATCGCATGCATGGTGATTTCTTTTGTTATTCCATTCTTTATTATACCCAAATTGGTTAAAACTTTGACTTCTATACTCCATGAAATTAGTAGAATATCCTTGATATTTGCGTTTCATCCAAAGATCTTTTCATGGAAATATTCTTCCCGATCATTCTTGAATTTTACTCTACAAAAACAAGATCATGTTGACAATTTGACGTTAATAATTCCCGGATAAAATAATTCTTGAACTTGTTTTATTGAATTCTTATATCATTGTCATCATCCTCATGTTTATATATTTTTTTGAAAGTCATCTGTGGCTTCAGAGTGCATAGATGGACTTGGTATGATTATGACCGTAGACTATTCGGTGTAATCACGACCGTAATGTTACAAATGATGTGATAAAAATCCTCATTAGGTCAGTAGTGCATTGATGGACGATTGTTGGCATGATCATGACCATTAATGAATACACAAATATTCTTGGCCGTAGAGTGCATGAATAATTGTGGTCGTGATACTAAAGAATATCCTTGGCAGAAAAGTGTGGGGTGATTCGATGATGTGAAATATTTATTAAAGTCGAGTCTCAAATATAAACGATGATGAAAAACCTTTTAAAACCTAAAAGATAGTAGACTTTATTTTCTACTTGACTCTTTTAATGGATCAGATATATTCACCGCAGATTAAACCGGTTGTCTATTGTATTTTATCGCTTTAACATTATTGAAGACTATTGATAATTTATTCTGCATTATCTTAGTCATAATATTTCTTCTTGGGCTAGTTGAGCTCACCCTTTCTTTCACCGTTTCTCTTCGTGAAATGATAAAATAGTGGGACGAAGCCTGGGAAACGCAGTGATGGTCCTCAAGATAGCATTAGTAGTCCTCACTATTCGTAAAATAGTGTGATAATAATCGTAATGAGGACTTTTTATTTGAGTTTGTATAATATCTAGTAGAAGCGATATTTGTATTTAAACTCACGCTTTATGTCGTATTGTACACTGCAGCTTATGTTAATAAGTTGTTTTTTAAATTACATACCATGTAAGTGTCGACCCAAGATGGGTGATGTATACCTAATTTTGGGGGCGTCCACATTGGTATCGAGCTTAGGATATGATCCTGCTAAGATGTGAGAATAGTACTAGGAGGGAGAGACGGGAATACCTTCGCTAGTATGACCTACCTAAGTTTATGTGATATTTTATTGGTTGGTCGAGAAGATAGGGATAATTTGTTACATGTCAATTAACCTTTTGTTTTGTGGCGATGATCTCAAAATGACATCCGAGAATGTTGAGAATAGCAATGGAGTGCAAAGCGATTGTTGATTCACCACATATCAATAATCGTGGATAATGTGCATCGTGAAGGCGACAATCCTCATGCAAACAACAACACCGACCAAAATGACGAATGATCAAATGTTCGGAGGCTTTATGCAATTTATGCAACAAAGAAAGAGAGCGACTCTGCCCAAAACGTAGGTGGAAACACGGAAAACTCTCGGTGTCACCGCTAAAACAATTTAAGGAGCTGGGACCACCGGAGTTTAAGGGAGAGCCAAAACCACTTCGGCGGAAGCATGGATAAAGCAGATTACCAAGATATTTGATGTCTTGGGATGCTCCGAGGAGCAAAGGTTCCCTTCTTGCTTTTTATGTTATTGCTGAGAGCGGATTCTTCGTGGGAATCGGTAAAATCGTACTCAACCAAATTGCATCAAGATATCTTGGGAGAAGTTCCAGAGTCGTTCAACGACAAATACTTTCCCGAAAGTATTCGCCACATGAAGGAGGTGGAGTTTATCAAGTTGGAACAAAACAATATGACCGTGTCGCAATACGAGGCAAAATTTGCGGAGTTATCACGGTTCAAGTCCCACTTGGTGGATAATGAAGAGAGAATGACGCGAATGTTTTTAAGAGGTTTGAAGTCGGAGATACGTCCAACATCTTATTTCTCATAAACCGTGTTTGTATTCGGATGTTGTAAATAGGGCTCGATTAGTGGAGCGCGATAATGAGTCAACGAACTAAAAGAGAGCAAATGGCAAAATTATAATACCAAATGAGAATAGTCATCGAGCGGTGACAACAAGCGTGGAGGGAATCAACAAAGCCGATATGGTAACCACTTTGTGGTGGTAATCGTACAAAACAATAAGAATGGACATTTCAAGAAAAGGAGATTCAACAATGATGGAAAGACGTCAACACCAAAGACCCATTGTTAAGGAAGGAGAAAGACCACCTATCATATGCTTCAAATGCGGAGGAGAGGGACACATCACCAAATCTGCGCGATGCCATCCAAAAGCATGTTATAATTGTGGAAGAGAAGGTCACTTAGCACGATTTTGTCGCCATCAAGACAAATTCAATAGGATGGAGGCACCAAAGGCCATCCCGTAAAATTCAAAACCCAGAAGTGCAAGGGAGAGCATTTGTTGTGACCTCCCAAAGAGCAAGGAATCCGAATGAGGTCATCACGGGTAAGCTTATCATAAACTCTAATGAAGTCTATACTTTATTTGATACCGGGTTCTACCCATTCTTTTATTTCTCCTACTTGCGCCATCGATTAAATTTGACTCGGAGAAATTAGACTTTGACTTATCTCGTGGAAACTCCGTTGGGAGAAACGCTCATTACATCCACTCGCTTATAAGTCTTGTTTGGTTCAAATCGGTACCTCACATTACCCGTCGATCTTATTTCATTAAAAATACTTGCATTTGACGTGATTCTGTGGATTGATTGGTTAACTACTTATCATGCAAAAATTGATTGTTTTCGTATGGTTGTTAGCTTTCATATTCCTAATCAACCTATTATGCTAATTCAAACGACCAAACCATTAAAATCAATCACGGTCATCTCAAGCCATAAAGCTATTCGCTTTATTGAAAAACGGATGTCGAGCTTTCTTAGCTCATGTCACGCGATTTAAATAAAAATACGCCGGTTTTAAACGATATTCCTATTGTTAATAAATTTCCGACGTATTCCCCGAATAACTTCCCGGCCTACCCCGGCGTGAAATTGAATTTTGTATCGACCTTGAACCCGGTACAAAACCTATTTCCAAAGCCCCATATCGAATGGCTCTATTGAACTTCGTGAGTTAAAGACCCAACTCACGCAGGAATTGTTAGACATTGGCTTTATTCGGTCCTAGTACTTCTCCTTGGGGTGCTCCTGTTCTATTCGTGAAGAAGAAAGATGGGAGTATGCAACTTTGTATTGATTATCTGAGTTGAATCACGTCACCATCAAAAATAGGTATCCATTGCCACGCGTATTGATGACCGTTTGACCCGATTTGCAAGGAGCCAAATTCTTTTCAAAGATTGATCTTCGTTCCGGATATCACCAATTGAAGATTAGAACCGCTGACATTCCAAAGACGGCTTTCAGAACTCGGTACGGGCATTATGAATTCCTAGTCATGTCATTTGGATTGACTAATGCTCCTGCTGCCTTCATGGATATGATGAACCGAGTATTCAAGGAATATTTAGATCACTTTGTGGTCGTCTTTATTGATGACATCCTTATTTATTCCAAAAGCCGTGAAGATCATGAGCAACACTTGAGGCTGACACTCCAAAAGCTTCGTGAATATAAGCTTTATGCCAAGTTGAAGAAATGCGAGTTCGGCTCAAGAAGTAGCATTCCTTGGGCACGTGGTATCAAGTCATGGAATATCTGTTGACCCAAAGAAAGATTGAAGCTATTCAAAGTCGGGAACAACTTAAATCGATGGATCAAGTACGTAGCTTTCTCGGTTTAGTTTGGTTATTATCGAGATTCGTGGAAGGATTTTCTCGAATCGCTATTCCATCGACTCAAATGACTCGAAAAGATACAAAGTTCGGTTGGAGCGAAGAATGTGAGAAGAGTTTTCAAGAACTCAAGAGGAGACTTATTTCAAAGACTGCTCGACAATACCATCCGCTCTTGAGGGATTTGTCATCTACAATGATGCTTCGGCAAAGGGTTGGGATGTGTTCTCATGCAACATGGAAAAGTAATAGCTTTATGCCTCGCGACAACTCAAAGAATATGAGAGGAATTATCCTACTCATGATCTAGAGTTACAAAATGTTATCTTTGCACTTAAAATTTGGAGGCATTACTTGTATGGGGAGAAAGTGGAGATCTTTACGGATCATAAAAGCCTCAAATATTTCTTCACTCAAAAGGAACTCAACATGCGACAACGACGTTGGCTTGAACTGTTGAAAGATTATGATCATACCATCCAATACCATCCTGGAAAAGTGAACGTGGTAGCTGACGCATTGAGTAGAAAATCATATGCAAGTACGAGTGCGATATTGTCAACGCAAAGGCCCATTTTGTGTGACTTGCAAAGGATGGAGATAGAATTAAAGACTCTAGGGACGCATGTGATGATAGCGAGTATACGAGTAGAACCGACTTTAATTGATAAAGTTAAAGCTGCTCAAGCTACAGACCTGGAGCTGATGCGTATGAGGAAGAAAGTGCAAGAAGGTGCTATCGCCAAGCAAGAATCGATGAAGAAGGAATACTTGAGTCAACTCCAGACTTTGTGTTCCTAACGACCACGATTTAAAGTATAATATCATGATGGAGGCACACAACACACCATTTGCAATCCATCTCGGAGTACCAAAATGTATCATGATATTCGCCATACATTTTGGTGGAGCAATATGAAGAGAGAGATATAGCTGTTTATCTCAAGGTGTCTAACTTGTCAACGAAGTTAAAGCGAGCATCAAGTACCAAAAGGTCCATTGCAACCACTTGAAATTCCGAATGGAAGTGGGAGCACATTACCATGGATTTCGCACGGCCTTCCTAAGGTTTCTCAAGGCATTGATGCGATTTGGGTCATTGTTGATAGGTTGACCAAGTCTCGCTTTCATTTCTTACCGATCGAGAAACTTATACACTTGAACGCCTTGCTCAGTATGTACATAAACGAGATTGTAAGATCGCATGGTATGCCAAGATCCATAGTTTCGATCGAGACCCAAGATTCACTTCACGATTTTGGGTTAGTTTGCAAAAAGCTATGGGCACAGACTTACGATTTAGCTTCGGCATATCATCCTCGATTTGACCGGACAATCGGAGAGGACTATTCAAACTCTTGAAGATCTATTAAGACTCTGTGTCCTTGATTTCAAGGGGAGTTGGGACAAGTTCTTACCATTGGTGGAGTTTTCCTACAACAACAGCTTATCAAGCAAGTATCGGCATGGCTCCATTCAAGCGTTGTATGGAAGAAAGTGTCGCTTCTCCAAAGATGCTGGGATGAGGTGGGTGAAGCAACGTTGTTGGGACCGGAGTTGGTACGTATGACTACGGAAAAGATTCAAATGATCCGACAACGATAAAAACCTCACAAAATCGACAAAAGAGTTATCTTGATCTTCATCGAAAGGGACGTGGAATTCGATATAGGAGATCATGTGTTGTTAAGAGTTGCTCCATGGAAAGGAGTTACAAGATTTGAAAAGAGAGGAAAACTTAACCCTCGATTCATCGGTCCATTTTAATCCTCGATCGAGTAGGAATCGTGGCCTATAGACTCGCTTTTACTGCCAAATATGTCTCGTGTTCATAACGCTTTTCACATATCTATGTTACGTAAATATGTGAAAGACCCGAACCATATTATTGAGTTAGAACCGGACGAAATAGCGGAAGATTTGACGTATGAAGAGGTTCCTGTTCAAATTTTGGATAAGAAGGAACATATTCTACGCTCCAAGGTTATACCTCAAGTTAAAGTTTTGTGGAGGAACCACGATGTTGAGGAAATGACTTGGGAGTTAGAATTTGAAATGAAATCAAGGTATCCTTACCTCTTCGACATACCAGTGCATCGCACCCTAATTTCGAGGGCTTAAATTTCATAAGAAGGGAGGTTGTAAGACCCCAACTTTTATAAATAAAGATGAATTTTTCTATAAATATTATTTTTGAATATTATGGAATAAATTTGATATAATGTTATAGTTGTGGGTAATATTTATAAATTTTGCAAAGTATGCAAGTTGTTATAAAATATTCGTTTGGTCTAGGGAATATTCTTTTTGTTAGGGAATATTCGTATAAATGGCTCAATCATTGGTGGACCCCATAAATGTAATTATTGTCGATTGAGAAAAACGACAAAAAATATTTTATAAAAAAATAACTATGAGGTGTTACCGTTAAAAGCTGTTGAACTACCCGGTGGTAAAAGTACGAGAATACGCCGTAGTTGCGTAAGAACAATACTCAGTATTGATTATCGATGCTTACATGAGAAGTCACTCACTTATGCTTTCGATTATTGCTATAATTGTTTGTGATCATATCTCTTATATTATTGATTCAATTATTGTCACAAGATCATCCGTATAATATGTTATAGTATTAAATCAATAATTGAGACGACAAGTTATAAATGATTAATAATTGTTGAAAGATTAAATATGTGTTGATGAAAAAAAATGATTTGTGGTAAGTTTGATTATTTTACGGGGGGCTCATATGTCATCATCTAAGAGTCTCTTCATCAATAGTAATTACCTTCACAATAGTAATTACCCTTGTGAATAGTATTTACCTTCAATCAATATAGTAATTACCTTCGTCGATAAGTAATTACCTTTGTGAATAGTATTTACCTTTGTCAATAGTATTTACCTTCGTTAATAGTAATTACCTTTACCAGACGTCGAACCACTTGTCGTTTCACATTACAAAGTCCGAACCACTTGTCGCTTCACATTACAAAAGCGTCAAACCGGTCAATTCAAGCCACTTGCCTTTTCACACGGCGGTCTGCTAAGCTAGAAATCTTCTATAAATAGAGGCCTAGGGCTTCATTATTTTTCACTTAATTCATTCAAGCTATAGAGAGAGAAAGTATAGAGAGAATAAGAGAGAAAGAAGAAGAGTATTTTGTTACTACACTGCTATTTGCGAAGATTCAATCTCCTACCAAATGTAAGGGGTGTTATTCTTTCTTATTCATGAAGAGAATCTGTTGTTATTCCATTGCTTATTATTCTGCTGGAATAACTTTTGTATAAGTGGTTTACCCTATACTTGGTGACATTCTTCTATTATTCTCATTGGAACATCCTCTGCATGTGTTTTACACCTAACTGGGTTCCGCCTTTATTATTATTCTGTTGGAACATCCATGCTCGTGTGTTTTACACCCACTGGTTCCGCCTTTTATTATTCTCATTGGAACATCACATGCATGTGTTTTACACCCACTTGGTTCCGCCTTTATTATTCTCGTTGGAATATCCTATCTCATGTGTTTTACACCGGATCTCGGTTCCATCTTTATTATTCTGTTGGAACATCCATACTTGTGTGAATTTCACCGACCGGTTCCGTTATTTATTATTCGCTGAATAACTTTTCTGCATGCGGTCTATCGCATGCATGGTGATTTCTTTTGTTATTCCATTCTTTATTATACCCAAATTGGTTAAAACTTTGACTTCTATACTCCATGAAATTAGTAGAATATCCTTGATATTTGCGTTTCATCCAAATCTTTTCATGGAAATATTCTTCCGATCATTCTTGAATTTTACTCTACAAAACAAAGATCATGTTGACAATTTGGACGTTAATAATTCCTGGATAAAATAATTCTTGAACTTGTTTTATTGAATTCTTATATCATTGTCATCATCCTCATGTTTATATTTTTTTTGAAAGTCATCTGTGGCCTGTAGTGCATAGATGGACTTGGTATGATTATGACCGAGAGACTATTCGGTAATCATCACCAATAATGTTACAAATGATGTGATAAAAATCCTCAGTGGCCGTAGTGCATTGATGGACAGTTGTTGGCATGATCATGACCATTAATGAATACACAAATATTCTTGGCCGTAGTGCATGAATAATTGTGGTCGTGATACTAAAGAATATCCTCGGCCGTAAAGTGTGGGGTGATTCGATGATGTGAAATATTTATTAAAGTTTGAGTCTCAAATTATATAGCATGATGAAAAACCTTTTAAAACCTAAAAGATAGTAGACTTTATTTTCTACTTGACTCTTTTTAATGGATTGCATATTCATTGCAGCTAAACCGGTTTGTCTATTGTATTTTATCGGTTTAACATTATTGACTATTGATAATTTATTCTCGCATTATCTTAGTCATAATATTTTCACCGGGCTAGTTGAGCTCACCCTTTCTTTCACTTTGTTCTCTTGAAATGATAAAATAGGCCGGGACGAGTCTGGGAAACGAGTGATGGTCCTCGAAGATAGCATTACTAGTCCTCACTATTCTCGTAAAATAGTGTGATAATAATCTTGTAATGAGGACTTTTTATTTGAGTTTGTATAATATCTAGTAGATTTATATTTGTATTTAAACTCACGCTTTATGTCGTATTGCATACCACGCTTATGTTAATAAGTTGTTTTTAAATTCTGTACCATGTAAGTGTCGACCCAAGATGGGTGATGTATACCTAATTTTGGGGGCGTCACATATATATTAATATTATATTAAATTTTCTGCTTTAGTGTTCTAAGCATTTTCCTATAAATAGGGTGCTTAGGTTAGAATTGAAAATTACACCAGAAACTAAAGTTTTCTCTCTCTATATTATCGAGTTTATTCTTGTGAGTATTTTGAGTATATTTTGAGTATTGCTATACTACATGGCAAGTTAAAGTCATAACCTATATCCTGTTTTATTTAGTAAGTCGATCTTCGAGGTAAGGGATATTATTTTTTTTTAATGATATTATTTATTCTAATATCATTATGCCGAAGTATTGATCTGAACTTTTTAATCAAATTTGGAAATTTTAGTGTCGGGGTTACTATTCACGTATATGGCACTATCCACGTATACGGTACTATTCACGAATATGGCACTATTCATCGAAAAATAAAAATTTTTCTTTTCGTCCAAAATATCTATTCTGGATACTAGCTTTGATTGTATCCATGTTTTGATCATTCTTGAATTTTACACCACTATGATTATTTTTGAGGTATTGTTGGACATGGATAAAACAAAGTACGAATCCTTAATCCTTAATCCTTGTCATTTTGTTTCACCGGATTCGCTTTTTAAAAATATTTTTCATCATCCTCGCCTTAAATGATGATATTATTGAATATCTTTGGCTGTAGTGTAAAGATGAATGATTTACGATGAATATCTTTGGCCCAGTAGTGCAAAGATGAAATGTGTTTAAATGAACACTGACCAATCGATGAATATCTTTGGCTGTAGTGCAAAGATGAATATTTGATTCCGATATATATTGATTGATATTACAGGATAAAAGATAGACGATGAACTTTTAAATTCATACATAGAAGATAGTAGTTTGCATTCTCTACTTAACTCTTCTAATGAATTATTATTTCATTAGCAGTATTGATTTAAAACTTGTTGTCTATTGTATTCTATTAGATTTTTTCCTGTTGAAGACTAACGATAATTTGTTGTATATTATCTTAGTCATAATATTATTTACTGGGCTAGTTGAGCTCACCCTTTTCCTTTTTGTTCAATTTTTCTTCTCGGGATGCGAGAATATAATGCGAGTACGTAGCCTGGGGTATGGAATGAAGGTTCTAGAGAGAGTTGTTTAGTAGTCCTCACTATTTTTGTAAAATAATGTATCAATAAATGTGATGAGGATTTATTTGAGTATAGATATTGTCTAGAAGATAATATTTGTATTCAAACTCACAGTTTAGTTGTAGTTGTTTCTGTACCATGTATTGACAACTCAGAATGGGTGATGTATACCTATTTTGGGGGCGTCACAGGCAACAAAATTCTAAATCAGAGAATTTTGAAAAATAAGAGAAATCTATTATTCATCAAAAACTGCTTCTTCCCATCATAACAAACGTTTAAATAACAAAATCCTAAAAGCGGAATTCAAAACGGAAAAGAAAAACTAATAAAGAAAATTATAAAAATAACCCAAAAATAATAAAATGTAATTTTAAAGGCCTAAACGATGGAATTTTGATCGTTGACTCGTTTCCAATAAAATTAGGCTTCGTAAACACCAAAATCCGACACTCCAAACTTGACAGAAATTACCAAATTGTTACTGGATCAAATCTTTTCATAATCTATCAAATTTTTTTCATAAACTGAATCAAATCTATCAAATCTTTCCATAAACTGACACGCTTACTCTTCAACTGCATCATTTATATAATATGATATAGAGAACTTCTTTGCATACACGAATCTTCTCCTTGCACGCATATAATATTGTTATGTCTTCCATAAAAGGACAAAGCTTTAAGTCTATGAAAATTTTGTTTGTTCACATTATTAATTATGAATTTAAAAAGTCTTAAATTAATTTTTAAAATTTAATAATAATATTACATTTTAAAACGAAAAATATAGTTCAATTACGGATACTTGAGGAAGGAATTATGAGAGGAACTTGAACTGTAAAAGGAGACATTATACTACTTAGGGGGTGTTTGTTTAGAGCTGAATCTGAATAGCTGAATCGATAAGTGCGTTTGTTTTGGTCTAAATGGCTGAATCGGTAAGATGAACGAGCTGAATGGCTAAGTCAAATTTTTTTAACTGAATGGCTGAATGAAATAAAAAAAATATTAACTATTATATTAAGTAATATTAAATAAATTTACAATAATTTTGAATTTTTTTCAGAGGGGTAAAATAATAAAGTTTTGTCATTCAGATGTTTCAGACATGTCAATTATCAAACAGTTTTTTTTATTCAGATTCAAATTTAGCTCATTCAAATTCAGATTCAGATTCAAATTCAAATTCAAATTCAGATTCATTCAATTTTTATTAAACACCCCCTTAGACTATTAATTTTGATCTATTGAATCTACTTCTTAGATAACATAAAAGAAAAACAAGAGGTATGTCAAAAAAAAACATCAAAAAATTTGATGGATGAGTTGTTATAGATTATGTCAAAATATATAATAATTATGCTGTGAGAATATTTAGTGTCATTTAAAGTTCGTAGTGTAATTAAAACAAGCATAAAAATATCATTTTGACCTATTCGTTCTGTCAATATAAATATTGATTTGGTATTATAAAACAACCTTAATATGTACCAAGTCTCTCACCCCCTTAACCCTCAGTATAAAATAATATTATGTTCTTAAATTTACCGTCATAAAGAAATTAGTTGCAATTCAATTTTCATTTATGATTTTTTTCTTATATTATTTTAGATATTATTTTTTGATTAATTTTCTTTTTTTGTATGGATAGTTTTTAAATTTTCATAAAAAAAACTAAAAACTAACCTTATTCAGTGAGTGATAACATTAAGTGATTTTTTTACTTCACTTGCATAAAACTAAAAGGATTATTGTTACAAAAAATTCTTTTAGACTTGTCTAAAAAAAATAATAAGAAAACCTTTTAGACTTAATAAAGTGCAAAAATTTAAAATGATTTTTGTTACGAAAAATATTTTAGACTTGTTTAAAATAATAATAATAAACCTTTTAGACCTAATAAAGTGGAAATATTTTCAAGAAAGCCCAAGAAAGTCAATCCACCCAAGCAATTCTCAACTCTTTCCTACTTTTCTGACCTGCCTCCTACTTCATGGCAGCTTCTTATATTAATTTCTAATTTCTTCTCCTCATTGTGTCGACTTATGAACCCTACACTACACGTATCCAGTCGCTTTAATAACTAGTCCATTTAACCTGTCACCACATGAGTGCAATAATAAACAAATTAGTAGTATAAAATAATCTACCAACTTATGCTTATTGTCTTGAAATTTCTAGAAGTAAATCAAATAAATTATATAGTAGGTTTTTTGTTTTACTCTTTAATTTATTTGACCTAAGTAATAAAGCAATATAAGTTTGGAGTTGGGATATGGTATCTATTAATTATACTACAACACAGTACATGATACAATAGCTTGACATGTCATCTTTAAAATTTAATACATATCCTATCTAATTAATGTTCTTCAATACCCTTACCAAAAATGCCCAACTAACATAACAAATGAGATTGAAACAAACCTAAATTCATTTCCCTAAATTTGAAATTAACTATTCAAATATAGCATCTAAAATAAAATTTAAATAACAAATAATATCAATCATAACTTACTATATTGATTTTATAATCCCCAAAATCTACTATTTTTCTAAACATAATTATTATATCCTAAAATCACTATTTTTTAATATTATATCATTCACAATTATACCATACATGTATGATATAATATTATAATACACGTATGATATAATATTATAATACACGTATATAACAAAATAATAAAATTAGTACCTATCTAAACTATGCGGATATTTACTAATTAAATTATATTACAACATAATATTATATAGTTTAAAATATTTAAGATAAAATTAAAATAACAAATAATATAATTCATAACTTACTATGTTGATTTTATAATCCCTAAATCATTACTTTAAAATCATTACTTTTTAATCCCAAATTAATATTTTGAATTTATAATCTCTTAAATTACTATAAATCTAAATTATTTTGGTAATCTATTAATTATACTAAAACACAGTACATGACACAATAGCTTGACACATGTCATCCTCAAAATTTAACACATGTCCTATCTAATTAATGTTCCTCAATACCCTTACCAAAAATGCCCAACTAACATAACAAATGAGATTGAAACAAACCTAAATTCATTCACCTAAATTTGAAATCAACTATTCAAATATAGCATCTAAAATAAAATTTAAATAACAAATAATATCAATCATAACTTACTATATTGATTTTATAATCCCCAAATCTACTATTTTTCTAAACATAATTATTATATCCTAAAATCAATATTTTTTAATATTATATCATTCATAATTATACCATACATTATATCATACATGTATGATATAATATTATAATACACATATGATATAATATTATAATACACGATATATAACAAAATAATAAAATTACTACCTATCTAAACTATGCGGATATTTACTAATTAAATTATATTACAACATAATATTATATAGTTTAAAATATTTAAAATAAAATTAAAATAACAAATAATATCATTCATAACTTACTATGTTAATTTTATAATCCCTAAATCATTACTTTAAAATCATAACTTTTTAATCCCAAATTAATATTTTGAATTTATAATCTCTTAAATCACTATAAATTTAAATTATTTTGGTAATGTTAATGCTTATGATATTACCATTTCTAATTTAATTATTATATCCTAAAATCACTAATTTGTTATATTATCATTATGAGCTATTATCATTACTCACCGTTATTTAACCTAATTTTATTTCTATAAATACAATATAATATTATACCATTTATAATTATATTACAATATTATATTATACAGCTTTAAAATATTTAAAATAAATTTAAAAAAACAAATAATATCAATCATAACTTACTATGTTGATTTTATAATCCCCAAAATCCACTACTTTTTAAAACATAATTATTATATCATAAAATTACTATTTTCTAATATTATACCATTCATAATTATACCATAAATTATATCATACATGTATGGTATAATATTATAATACACGATATAACAAAATAACAAAATCACCACCTATCTAAACTATACTGATATTATCATTACTAATTAAATTATATTACAACATAATATTATACCATTTATAATTATATTAAAACATAATATTATACAGTTTAAAATATTTAAAATAAAATTAAAATAACAAATAATATCAATCATAACTTACGTGCTATGTTGATTTTATAATCCCTAGATTACTACATTTTCAAATTAAACGGTTTTTATATTATCGTTACTTAAATTATTATCTCCTAAAATCACTATTTTTAATCTCATGTTAAGATTGTAATTTTATAATCCCATAAATCACTACAAATCTAAATTATTTTGATAATGTTAGCTAATTGAATTTATAATTCCCTAAATCACTACAAAGCTAAACTATTTTGGTAATGTCATCTATTCTGATATCATTCTTTTTAATTTAATTATTATCTTTTAAAAGCACTACTTTATGATATTATCATTAGTGTTGAATGACACTTTTGTTGTTAAATTATTCTGTTGGAATATCCTGTCTGTGCGGATTACGCATGACCTGGTTCCATTATTTATTATTCTCATTGAATAACTCGCCTACGCATGCGATTACCGCATTTACGGTGAATTCTTCCATTATTCCATTCTATATTATTCGCTGAATAACTCGCCTATGTGGATTATCGCATTTACGGTGAATGATCCTTTATATTCATTCTTTATTAAATTGTGGAAATGATTTGTCTACGTGGATTACCGCATGGCGGGTGAAAATCCATTTGTAGTTTCGTATATTCTATTATACTAATTAATCTTGGATATCATTTCTTTTGTACTCGTCATGAAATATCATTTTCTTTGGTATTTTTCTGTTACGAGTTACTATTCACGGGTTACTATTCACTGTAGTATTATTCACTCGGGTATTCGGGACACTTTTCGTGTCAGAGTACTATTCACGAGTTACTATTCACGGGTTACTATTCACCCGATTACTATTCACTGTAGTATCATTCACTCGGGTATTCGGGACACTTTTCATCTCTGGTACTATTCATGGGGTACTATTCCCGAAGTACTATTCACGGGGTACTATTTGTTAGGTTTGTAATATTCATGTGCGCAATCAAATTGCATAAAAGTGCGGAAGCGTGTAAAAATCAGAGTTTAAAAATTTACAAACCATATACCCGGATCACCCTTTATGC
The DNA here is from genome assembly GCA_020205615.1 of Panax quinquefolius. Lineage (NCBI taxonomy): Eukaryota > Viridiplantae > Streptophyta > Magnoliopsida > Apiales > Araliaceae > Panax > Panax quinquefolius. Next base: position 41,209,226 of record CM035161.1, read on the forward strand.
ACAATTATTAATTAAACGAAGAATAAGAAATTATGAAATCATACCCTTGTAGAAACGAAGCTTCCTCGTGTGAAGTTCACCTCCTACTTCTCATGATCTCCTCGAATCCACCGGGTTGGTTCCTTCCTTTGATCAACGTTAGCCACCCAAGTGTTTGGCCTCTAGAGGTGATCCACCAAGGAAAAATAAAGAATTCAAGAAGATGGTGTATTGGCTCAACCCTAGTTTTCTATCTCTATAGAAAGGGCGTACTCTCCAACAAATTAGAATTATTACGTTGTAAAAGTCAACAACCACTTCACCCATAATAAGACTCCTCTTATTTATAGATGTGGGCAACCCACCTTAACAATTAAGGAATTAGGTTTTATTTAATTAATTAAATTCTTTTAATTAATTAAGCTCCCTAATCTTATTAGGGATAATTAATTAAACTCCTTTAATTAATTTTCCTTCCTAATCCTATTAGGAATAAATGAGAGTACTTATATTAAATTAATTCCTAAACTCTTTTAGAAATTAAAATAATAATAATTGTAATAATATTAATAAGACTCTCTTATTAATTTATATTTAATATTTCTAAAATATTAAATAATAAATATTAAGCTATTTAATTTATTCTATCACCATAGATTAAATTAAATATACTTAATATATTATTACGATTATGCCATTAACTTCTTAAATAATTATTCTTCCTTTTATGGTGTGACCCTTTAGGTTCTCCATATTAAACCTATTGTGAATAAATCAATTAGAATAATTCTAATCTTATTTAAATAAATTAATTAAACAATTAATTTATTTAAATAAATAATATTTATTCTACAATAGGATAAGCCTCCCAATGATCAACGACTTTCCGTATAATATAGATTTCAACATTAATCATTAAAGAACCTTTGAGTAAATAGTTACCGTATAATTCAATCCTTCCACCATACAATGTCCCAATTAAATATAAGACATGGAATTACTATCAAGTCTTATTTTATTTAATTATATGTATTTCGATCCTTAAATGCACAACTCCAAATAATGCAAATTAGAAACTCCTTTCTAATTTCATTCGCTACACCAAGGACTACTGGGTTGTCATTTATCGAATCACATAGACATTTCTCTTCTTTATTAGAAGTGGTAGATTCTTTATCGATCATACATTATCTCCATGTACAACTTATTATACCCAAGCATACCCTTTGATATATACCCTAAGGGTCTTAAGGAATAAGTCAAAGTATAACTCATCATACACAAGATACTATGATGATCTCAAGTCCAAGGATCATTTCAGACTACTATCACTACAGAATTCCTATCGACAGCAAATAAAACTCCATTAGGTATTCCTTAGCGAGCCAATGCTCAAAGAACTTATTCTCTAATAAGCACCTACATACTTGCTTTTTAGTGTTCCACACAAAAATGATCATGAGATCAATCATCCTCATCCAATGAGCAAGTTAACGATGTACCAATCTATCCTGGATTCACTAATCCCCAATTTAGTAATCCAATGATTGGGAACTATTTTAGTTTTAAGCTTTCTAAGAATTTAGATCTCATTAGAATGATCATCATCATTATTCTAAAAGCATTGCTTAAAACTATGGGTTTATCACATATTATAAAACAAAGATCATGTAGATAATTAAAAGCCTTTAATAAATTAATACTTAATATTAATAAATGAATAAGATTGTTACAAAGTATATGCTTTATCATCAAACATGATCGGCTTGTGTGCATATTACTTTCAATCTCCCACTTGCACTAAAGCCAATCGTCATGGTATCTCATACTCTTCTTCTCTCTAAGTGACGATTATCCCATGTTTGTTGGATAAGCTTTAGTTAATGGATATGTAATGTTGTTTCATGAGAGTCCACTATCTCTATAGTGATTTCCCATCTTTCAATGATTCTAATAATCAAATGAAAATGCCACAACACATGTTTAGATCCAAGATGAGACTTAGGAACTATTCCTAGTTTTTAATGAACTTTTAATCCAAACAATCAACTTGCAGCTTCATTTATAGCTATATACTTTGTCTTTATCACTAAACCAACAACTCTTTGCTTTATTTGGAACCTTTCCAATTCATCGCACTAACTGCTCAAGGTAACCCTTTACCTTAAAGTAGATTTTTCTATCGTCTTGGTCTGTCTGAAAAACTTGAGTTTGTTAAGCCCTCTAGTTTTAATTAAGACCCACCATGAATATGATCACATCCTTAGTGCCGGTTAAGCACTTTAAGATGTTTTTCACTGACTCATAGTGAACTTCTCCGAATATGGATCGATCCACATCGTGTCTCGTATATTTCATCAAGATACATGATAGTCACTCATGCGACCTCTCTTTTCGTGAGTCTGTGGGGACTATTAAGAGATACACTCCATAGCTCATCTACATGAGACATCTCTTGAGTTTGCCATGCTAAACGACTTTAGCATCAAATGAATATACGCCCTTGGATTAAGTTGAGCATCCTTTTAAATCTATCTCAGATAGATTTTCATCCCCAATAATGATACTCTTCCCAAATCATTCATGGAGGAATGTTTAGACAACTTTATCTTTACTGATTGTAGCATTGGTATGTCATTCCTTATTCGTAGTATATCAATATATAGTACTAGGAATGTCACGATGCTCCCAATCGACCCTTTTGTACACTACTCAGGTTCATTCTTATTTTGATAAAATCAAACTCTTTTGATTGCCTCATCAAAACGAATGTTCCATATTTGAGAAACTTGCTTCAATCCATTTCTCTGAGTGTCTACAACACTTACCTCATCGTATGTAACTCGATCATCATCTTCTATGATGCGTACCTCATCATCATCATCATCCATGATGAATCCATACCTCCTAGGTATCTTTGGTACTATTCCGCATTTATGATTCAAATGTGGTATAATAGGTCTATCTACGTGTTCCTCTTATTCGACTTATAGTATTTTGTGGTTCTTGAACTTTTCAAGATCTATTATCCTCCCACTAGCCCCTTTTAATGATAAACACTTTTATCTTAGAAGGAAGCGTGTTTCAAACAAACACCTTTTGCTAAGTAGGATTATAGAACATATACCCTAAACTTACTTTAGAATGTCCCACAAATCGACACTTGTCAAATCTTGTCCCAAGCTTATCCTTTGAAACCTTTTCACATAAGTTGGACAACCCCTTATCTTAACATACTTAAGATTAGAATCCTCCCTCGTCCATAACTTTTATGGAGTCTTGGGGCCGATTTTGAGGTTACCATTTTCGTAGATATGCAACCATTTCTAGGACATTATCCCGTAAGGATACCGGAATGCTCAGAAAATCATTATGGACCGCACTACGTCCAACAAGGTACGATTTTCATTCGATACATCAATTAATTATCACAGATCGATGTGTCCATTATGAGAAAACCATTTGAGATGATCTAGAAACTTATTGCACAAGTATTTATTCCTTGATCTAATCAAAGAATCTTAAAACTTTGTCAATTTGTTTCACTTCAATTTCTTTGAACCTTTCAAATATTTCACACTTGTATTTCTCAAAATACACACATTCAACTCTTTGAATGATCATCTCCTTTTCTTATACTAATTTGTTCAATATGCAAAATTATTTTCATGTAAGTCAAGTATACAAAATTTATTAAGTAATATTCCAGCTTCTATACAAAACATTATTATTATAAATAGAACAACAATTGTTCTTAATTATAATACCAAAATTTTATCATCCAACAATAAAACGGAAATAATGTTTCTAACAAGAATTGGAATACAATAACAACTTATCGACTTAATAGATTTGTCCGTAGTGGCGATGCTAAACTATAAGTTTCTATAGCTAATGCAAACAACCTTTGCTTCATTTTCCCATATAGATTACTTATATTTGTTTAGCTTTCTACTCGCTTGGTCCCTTCATAAATCTATATTTATGATAACCAAAGCTCAGTATCCAATACCCAAGTAGAACCTCGACTTAAAGAAAAATTTATTTCAATCATGAACAAAAATTGTATTTGTAATTGAAACTTCACTAAGCTTCTTTGGTTAGCCTCTCCTCAAGATACTTCTCGCAGCTTTCTTTCCAAAGGTCCAGCTTATTGCAAAGGAAGCAAACTCCTTTGCTATCCATATCGCTTTTGTTCTTATTATCCTTTGTTTATGCCTTTCTATTTACCTTCTTTGAATCGTTCTTTATTTCGTAAGATCCTTTGGCCCCTACCAAGAAAGACTTGATCTTTCTTGGTTGAAAGTGACTCTCAACATTTTTCAACATGTTAAGCAAAAATCAAAGAAAGTCGATATCTAGCTTTTTATATGAAAATTCACAACAATTGTGAAAGGAGTCCGAGAGTGAGTGCAAGATCAAATCTCGCTCAACTCTCCATCCATGACAAAATCCGTTGTCCTAATTGATCAATCAAATTGATAATGTTAAGGACTTTTTATCTCGTAGTGTAGTGTCACTCATCATTCTAGATCTAAGAGCTCCTTAGATATCTCGATATCTATCACCCCACTTTCCTCACCATCAACTACTTGATGTGCGTGAATATAGTAGAGAGCATCCATAGTTTCATGTCGACGTCAAGCTCATTACTCATGGATGCGAGCATGATGCATTGAGCCAACTGCGCATCATTTTGCCATTTTCTAAAAGTAGCAATCTCTTCCTCGAGGCATTATCCGCAACCATTGCGGGGATAGGCGATTATGGACATAAGATAGCTTTTCACCATGAGAACTATTCTCAAATTCCTTAACCAATCCGCTTTAATTTGGCCCCGTTAATTTAGCATCTAATATGCTACGCAAAGGATAATAATTTTAGACATTGTAAAATTCTCAGAAGAAATGAATTTGTAATTAACAACATTTTAACATACATTCTTTTATTAATTACCAAAATAATTTAGGTCTTGTTTTAAATTGGTATCTCCTACTATTTTCTTCAAACTATATTACCCTCAATATATATAGTTCGACAAAATCTAATTAAAGATCTGCTAGTGAGAATAAGGATCCCATTTCAAATGTATATAGCCTTGTGGTGACACAACAAACTATATATAAATAAATAGGTAGACAACTTTTGTCAATTACATCAACTATGCAACTCCTTTTCTTTTGCCTCTTAGATTATTTTGATCAAGTGGTGGCACATCCGAATCAAAATTATCCAAGTTAAGTCCGACCTAGCACTCCATATATTCAAAAAAGAAAAATATCATCCTTGTGGTGACACAACAAAATAATATTGTTCAATTTTCTTTATAAGCATCAAATGTGATAAATTAACATCTTAAATACTTAATACTTGCCTTGTGGTGACACAACAAACTCATATTAAATATTTAATACTCTATTAATTTTATCATGCTAGAAGGCTAACGCTCGATATTCCAAATATCTTTGAACGCTTAGGACTTAATATAAAAATTGAGGGGTTTGTTATTAATTTGTCTCATCTTGTTTAGCGCATACACATATATATATATAAATACGCGTCATATTAATGAACATGCGAAGCATGTTTGCATAATATATATATATATATATATATATATATATATATATATATATATAATAGTATAAGCATGCATATATAGAATACTATATTCTACGAGTTGATTATGGACTTTTATTCTAGTTTGGTTCTACTAGAGCCACCAAGTGAACCAAAAGGTCAAACCCTAGGGGTGCAAGAAATAATATTTAAATATAATCATACATTTAAACCCGGGCTCCATTACAAATCGTGTCTTCAAGCGCCTCCTTTTTTTTGATCTCTAATTTTTCAAAATTAATTCTAACTATTCCTATTACAAAACTATTTAAAATAAATAGAAACCTTGATCGCTAAATAAGGGAAGTACATAGGAGGAGATAGAATTTACATTAAGAAAAATTAGAGAAGACAAGGCACGCAGACCCCATTTAATAAAACCCATACATTCATGCATCCAACTAAAATAAAATCCAATCATATTGTCAATAGTCCATAATCAATCCCATATATTATCATACACATCACCATATGCATCAATAAATAATATTCATCTTATGAACAATAAACATTTAATATATATATTGATATCATTTAATGGGCAAATTTAGTTAGTATAAAATCTATTTTTGAATCAAAATAAACTCCTTTATTTTAATCCAAATTTAAATTAAAATAAAACTATTTTATTTTAATTTATCAAATTTTGAATAAAATAAACTATTTTATTTTAATCAAAATTTTAATCAAAATAAACTCCTTTATTTTAATTAATTATGGAATCCAATTCCATATATATATATATATATATATAAAAAATTTAATTAAAATAAACTCTTTTATTTTAATTAATTATGGAATCCAATTCCATGTAAAAAAAAAAAAATTCTTTTATTAAAGGAAACACGGATATTCTTTCCTATTCACAAATAAACTCCTTTATTTTGAATAATATGAAATCTTATTTCATATCTAAATAAACTCCTTTATTTAAGGAAACATGGATTCTCTTTTTCTATTCACAAATAAACTCCTTTATTTTGAATAATATGAAATCTTATTTCATATCTCAATAAACTCCTTTATTTAAGGAAAAATATAATCCAATTTTAACTCCAATTAGTTATCATGGAATCCAATTCCAACTCTAATTAGTTAGCATGAAATTTAATTTTAAAATCAAAATAAACCTTTTTATTTTAAGATTAAAATAAACCTTTATTTTAAAATTTAAAATAACTTTTATTTTAATAATAAAATTATTAAAATATATATATATATATAATAATAATAACCTAATATTATATATATATATATATATATATATATATATATATATATCCCAATGTTGTTTAAAAAAATTCTACCGAGCCTCATTAACCTTTTGTAATGTGATATATGTTTTTGTCTTGATTTACGTGCGCTGCCTTATCAATCATGACCATATATATGTTAACATGATAAGATTTCATGAAAAACCGTGTATCATGTTAACATTTTTTTTTATTTTTTTATTTTTTTTTTAGGCACGTGGCTCCTGCACGCAGGCTTCCGGAAAAAACAAAAAAAATTGCGGCACCCTTTTGACTTAAAGATTTAAGAGGAAGCCTTGAATTTCCGTGCGCATCCTGTTGCCTTAAAAAAAATTCGGTCCTTTTTTTTTTATTTATTTATTAAATTTTATACAATAAAATTATGCCCAATTAAATTGTTCTAAACACATATCAATATAATATCAAATTAAAACAATTAATAATTCGCATAAAGGTTTGGCTCTGATGCCACTGTTAGGTTTGTAATATTCATGTGCGCAATCAAATTGCATAAAAGTGCGGAAGCGTGTAAAAATCAGAGTTTAAAATTTACAAACCATATACCCGGATCACCCTTTATGCACAATTATTAATTAAACGAAGAATAAGAAATTATGAAATCATACCCTTGTAGAAACGAGCTTCCAGTGCACGAAGTTCACCTCCTACTTCTCCGCGATCTCCTTGAATCCACCGGGTTTGGTTCCTTCCTTTGATCAACGTTAGCCACCCATGTGTTTGGCCTCTAGAGGTGATCCACCAAGGAAAAATAAAGAATTCAAGAAGATGGTGTATTGGCTCAACCCTAGTTTTCTATCTCTATAGAAAGGGCGTACTCTCCAATAAATTGGAATTATTACGTTGTAAAAGTCAACAACCACTTCACCCATAATAAGACTCCTCTTATTTATAGATGTGGGCAACCCACCTTAACAATTAAGGAATTAGGTTTTATTTAATTAATTAAATTCTTTTAATTAATTAAGCTCCCTAATCTTATTAGGGATAATTAATTAAACTCCTTTAATTAATTTTCCTTCCTAATCCTATTAGGAATAAATGAGAGTACTTATATTAAATTAATTCCTAAACTCTTTTAGAAATTAAAATAATAATAATTGTAATAATATTAATAAGACTCTCTTATTAATTTATATTTAATATTTCTAAAATATTAAATAATAAATATTAAGCTATTTAATTTATTCTATCACCATAGATTAAATTAAATATACTTAACATATTATTACGATTATGCCATTAACTTCTTAAATAATTATTCTTCCTTTTATGGTGTGACCCTTTAGGTTCTCCGTATTAAACCTATTGTGAATAAATCAATTAGAACAATTTAATCTTATTTAAATAAATAAATTAAACAATTAATTTATTTAAATAAATAATATTTATTCTACAATAGGGATAAGCCTCCCTAATGATCAACGACTTTCCGTATAATATAGATTTCAACATTAATCATTAAAGAACCTTTGAGTAAATAGTTACCGTACAATTCAATCCTTCCACCATACAATGTCCCAATTAAATATAAGACATGGAATTATCATCAAGTCTTATTTTATTTAATTATATGTATTTCGATCCTTAAACGCACAACTCCAAATAATGCAAATTAGAAACTCCTTTCTAATTTCATTCTCGCTTCGCCAAGGACTACTTGGGTTGTCATTTATCGAATCACATAGACATTTCTCTTCTTTTATTAGAAGTGGTAGATTCTTTATCGATCATACATTATCTCCATGTACAACTTATTATACCCAAGCATACCCTTTGATATACCCTAAGGGTCTTAAGGAATAAGTCAAAGTATAACTCATCATACACAAGATACTATGATGATCTCAAGTCCAAGGATCATTTGTACTACTATCACTCACAGAATTCCTATTGACAGCAAATAAAACTCCATTAGGTATTCTTTAGCGAGCCACGCTCAAGTGAACTTATTCTCTAATAAGCACCTACATACTTGCTTTAGTGTCTCCACACAAAATGATCATGAGATCAATCATCCTCATCCAATGAGCAAAGCAACGATGTACCAATCTATCCGGATTCACTAATCCCCAATTTAGTAATCCAATGATTGGGAACTATTTTAGTTTTAAGCTTTCTAAGAATTTAGATCTCATTAGAATGATCATCATCATTATTCTAAAAGCATTGCTTAAAACTACGGGTTTATCACATATTATAAAAACAAAGATCATGTAGATAATTAAAAGCCTTTAATAAATTAATACTTATTATTAATAAATGAATACGATTGTTACAAAGTATATGCTTTATCATCAAACATGATTGGCTTGTGTGCATATTACTTTCACTATTCACCCAAAAAATATATTTCTTTTCTGTCCAAATTATTTTTGGTACATGAATATTATTCTTGAATTTTACTCCACAAAGCAGTATCATGTTGACAATTTGAACGTTATTGATTCCTAGATAAATTAAATTATAAATCTTTAAAAGTTATCCTTGAACTTGTTTTATTGAATTATTATGTCATTGTCATCATCCTCATGCTTATATTGTGATGAAAGTCATCTTTGGCTTACGTGCAGAGATGAACTTGGTATGATTATGATCAGGGATTATTCAGTATAATCATGACCGTAATGTGACGAATGATGTGGTGAAAGTCCTCATTGGCTTGTAGTTTATTGATGGACAGTTGTTGGTATGATTATGATTAGGGATTATTCGGTATAATCATGACTATTGATGATTACATGAATATCCTTGGCCGTGGTGCAGGGATTATTTGATTTTATTTATTAAGCTGAGTCTCAGCGATAAAGTTGATGAATTTTTTTTAAATCATAGAAGATAGTAGATTTTATGCTCTACTTGACTCTTCTAATGGATTGTTTATTCCGCTGCAGTTGTTGATCTAAAACTTGTTATCTATTGTATTCTATCAGTTGTTATATTGTTGAAGGCTAAGGATAATTTATTTTGCATTATCTTAGTCATAATATTTCTTATTGGACTAGTTGAGTTCACCCTTTTTTCATTGTTCTCTTCAGGAAATGAGAATATCTCTAGGATGAGTCGGGGAATGGAGTGATGGTCCAGGATAAGTGGCTTTAGTAGTCCTCACTATTCTGTGAAATAGTGTGATAATAATTATAATGAGGACTCCATTGAGAGTGGATATTGTCTAGAAGGCAATATTCTTGTTTAAACTCTCAGTTATGTTTTGTCGTATATTATCCAACAGTTGTATAATTAAGTTTGTATTTGAATTTATGTACCATGTATCTGGCGACTCAAGATGAGTGATGTATACCTGTTTTGGGGGCGTCACAGTTGGTATCAAAGCTTAGGGATATGATCCCTGGCTGAGATGTGAGATAATAACTAGGAGGGGAGAGACGGGGAATTCCTTCGTTAGTATGACCTACCTAAGTTTATTTGGTATTTTATCGGTCTGGCGTAATATAGGATAATATGTGGCATGTCAATTAACCCTTATTTTGAAACTATATTCTAGAATGATATCTGAAATACAGGAGATGAGAAATGAGAAAATCATGATAGAGAGGAAATAGCCGGGAAGGTACAATCTGAAAGGAAAGCAAGGTATTCTCATCCCTTCGAATATCAGGTACGTACGTAAATTTCGAGGGAGAAATTTCATAAGGAGGGGAGATTGTGAGATCCCGAATTTTATGAAATGAAAGTATTCAATTTCCTTATAATTATTATTTATTTAGTAAGTGGTTAAATTGATAAAAGGTTAAAGTTAAGGGTGATATTTGAAAATTTTTCAAAGTAAGCAAGTTGTTATAAAATATTCGTTTGGTCGGGGAATATTCTTTTTATCGGGGAATATTCGTACGACGGCACAATCATTGGTGGACCCCACAACGGAAGTATTATCGTAGTAAGAAAACGACAGAATTATCTTTTAATAAAAATAACGGCGAAAGTGTTACCGTTAAAACTGTTGAACTACTCGATAGTAAAAGTACGATGTCTGGCGTGGTTTAGATAAGTAAATACCGGTATTGATTATTGATGCTTACGTAAGAAGTCACTCGCTTATAATTGAATTATTGCTACAATAATTGTCGCATCACATCTCTCATATTATTGATTCAATTATTGTCACCAGATCATCTCAGATAATATGTTATATTATTAAATAAATAATTGAGACGACAAAGTTATTCATATTATTATTCGCAATATCGACAATGTCTAAAAGTTCACAAGGAGAGGTTTGGTCACCTAATTGCTACCAATAAGGAGAAATCCTTAACGTAAAGCCCTCTTTCACGGAACGACCTGGTTGTTAAATATTGTGAGTTATAATATTAATGATGAATAAGTTCGTGTTGATTAAAGATAAAATTGATAATTTCATTGTGTGGAAATTATTAGTGTTAGTGGAAATCGATATTTATTTCGATAATAATTAATGTCTGAAGGTTATATTGACCAATTGGGTAATTAACCAGATAAATGAGCAATTAATTGCTATTAATTCACATGCTTATAACTATATGTTCACATGTGTGTACTATTGATTCACATGATTTACTATTAGGAGAATTGGTGCAAGATTGATAATACATGCATGATTAAGTTAAAAATGGAGGTATAGATGGAGGTACTATACTATAATTAATTTTTTTCACATGTTTAGAACTATTGAGTCACATGATTTACTATTGATTCACATTATTTACTATTAGGGGAGGTGGTGCAAGTTTGATAATACTTGGATGACTAAATTAAAAATGAAGAAAAAGATGAAGGTATTATACTTTAATATTTCGAGCCCCAAAATGTGCAATTATTGAAACTATATTTTTCTATAAATAAAAGCTCATTCCTTCATTATTTTTCATCAATTCACTAAAGCTATAGAACAATTATTATAGAGAGAAATTATAGAGAGAAAGAAGAAGAAAAGTCTGCTACCTCATTATTCCAGTATCCAGTTTTCTTTTAAGGTAAGGGGTATTATTTATTTCATATTCTGAAGAGATATTATTTTTCATATTCGTATGAATATCATTTTCGTTCAATATTCATTGTCTTCGTTTAATATTCGTAAGGAATATTATTTTCGTTCAATATCCGTAAGGGATGTTATTTATTTCTTATTCGTAAGGGGTATTATTTATTTCATATTCTGAAGAGATATTATTTTTCATATTCGTATGAATATCATTTTCGTTCAATATTCATGGTCTTCGTTTAATATTCATAAGAAATATTATTTTTGTTCAATATCCGTAAGGGATGTTATTTATTTCTTATTCGTAAGGAGTATTATTCTTTCGTATTCATGAAGAGAGTAATTTTCTTTCAATACTGTAAGGGTTGTTATTCCATTCTTTATTATTATGTTGAATAACTCCGCCTATGCGACGACGCATCGCATACATGGTGAAATTCTTCTCGTTATTCCATTCTTTATTATTCTACCGCCTATGCGTCTATCGCATGCCTAGTGAATTCTCGTTGTTATTCCATTCTTTATTATTATGTTGAATAACTCTCGCCTATGCCAAGTACAAGAGATACATGGTGAAATTCTTCCGTTATTCCATTCTTTATTATTCTCGCTGAATAACTCATATGCATGCGCGGCTTCATCGTGATGCCCGGTGAATTCGTTGTTATTCCATTCTTTATTATCCTGTTGAATATCCCGTCATGCAAGGCGGATTCTGCACGACTGTTCCGCTTCTTTATTATTTTATCGAATATCCTATATGCGAATTATGCATTTACCTTCGTTCCATTCCTTATTATTCTCGCTGAATATCCTCGCTCGCATGGATTACGCATGACCGTTCCATTCTTTATTATTCTCATGGAATAACTCGTTCGCATGGCGATCTATCGCATGCATGGTGAATTTTTCGTTATTCCATTCTATATTATTATGTTGAATAACCTCGCCTATATGGATTACCTCATGGAAGGGTGAATGATCCTTCGTATTCATTCTTTATTAAATTATGGAAATGATCAGTCTACGTGGATTACCGCATGGCGGGTGAAAATCCATTTTCAGTTTCGTATATTCTATTATATTAATATGCGATATCATTTCTTTTGTACTCGTCATGAAATATCATTTTCTTTGGTATTTTTCTCATTACGAAGTTACTATTTATGGGTTACTATTCACTCGATTATTATTCACTCTAAGATTATTCACTCGGTATTCGGGACACTTTTCGTGCGAGTACTATTCACTTCAAGTTACTATTCACCCAATTACTATTCATTCTAGTATCATTCACTCGGTATTCGGGACACTTTTCGTGTCAGGGTACTATTCTCAAGTACTATTCACTTGGGTACTATTCACCCAAAAAATATATTTCTTTTCATTCAAATTATTTTTGGTACTTGAATATTATTCTTGAATTTTACTCCACAAAGCAGTATCATGTTGACAATTTGGACGTTATTGATTCCTGGATAAATTAAATTATAAATCTTTAAAATTTATCCCTGAACATGTTTTATTGAATTATTATGTCATTGTTATCATCCTCATGCTTATATTGTGATGAAAGTCATCTTTGGCTTACGTGCAGAGATTAACTTGGTATGATTATGACCAGGGATTATTTGGTATAATCATGACCGTAATGTGACGAATGATGTGGTGAAAGTCCTCATTGTCCTGTAGTTCATCGATGGACAGTTGTTGGTATGATTATGATCGGGGATTATTCTAAGATAATCATGACCATTGATGATTACATGAATATCCTCGGCCGCAGCGAGGATTATTTGATTTTATTTATTGTTTGAGTCTCAACGATAAAATTGATGAAAAACTTTTAAATCATAGAAGATAGTAAATTTTATGCTCTACTCGACTCTTCTAATGGATTGCTTATTCCACTCGCAGCTTGTTGATCTAAAACTTGTTGTCTATTGTATTCTATCGGTTGTTATATCGTGTTGAAGGCTAAGGATAATTTATTCTACATTATCTTAGTCATAATATTTCTTACTGGGCTAGTTGAGCTCACCCTTTCTTTCATTGTTCTATTCAGGAAATGAGAATATCGCTGGGATGAGTCGGGGAATGGAGTGATGGTCCAGGATAAGTGGCTTTAGTAGTCCTCACTATTCTACGGAATAATGTGATAATATTTGTAATGAGGACTCCATTGAGTGTGGATATTGTCTAGATGACAATATTCTTGTTTAAACTCTCAGCTATGTTTTATCGTATTTTACACGATTGTTGTATAATTAAGTTGTATTTGAATTTATGTACCATGTATCGGGCGACTCAAGATGGGTGATGTATACCTGTTTTGGGGGCGTCACACACAGTGTTATACTGCTATATTTTTGGACACGATTTTTTTTAACATGTAATTTCCCTTAAGGTCTGAGGATCGAAATTGGGACATTCTTTATCTGTTTCTCCTTTCGTTTGGATGTTTTAATTCTGGTGCAAGTAAGCGTATATGAGACATGGACTCTTTAAAATGCATCAAGTACCCGTGTCAGATATTTAAGACTTAGTGAGGTTTGTGTAATGTGTAACTGACTTCAAATATGCCACTAACAATTGTATCAATATAACAACTCGATGACATTGTGCATTACACTTTTTAAATATTTATTAGTGCTTTAGAATGAAAGAGGTATCCATTTTTAACTCTATTGGTTACATTATAAACATTTTTATCAAAAACCTAATATATATATATATATACACACACACACACACACACACACACATACATACACAACTGTTATATAATGTCTTGGGGTTTAGTGATCAGATTGATTCTATACATGGATATGTATTTGCGCACAAAATTTTTACCCAGCTCTATGCAACATATGCTACCAAAATTTTATCATCGCACAACAATTTACCATCTTCTTATTATATTTTAATTTAGTAATTGCACGTATAAATTTATTATTAACAAAATGAATAATCCCGCTGCAACGCGCGGGTTTATATCTAGTTAATACTAAAGTTGTGCCTAATAAACAAAATCTAAAGGGTTCTTTACACCACTATACAACAATTAAAAAGTAATTACAAGATTAGTGCAATCATAAAATAATTATAAAAAGAGTGCAACATAATAATGATATTTTGAACTTTTCCCAGTCCTTTTGCTTTAATTGACTAAACGAAATCACATACCATCATCACCTACTACTACTATTACTACTACTACTACTACTACTACTACTACTAATTCTCTGTCATTCTTTTCTACCTTTGTTTCTCTCTCTACAATTTACAAAGCACCAGCAACAATGATGATGGCGATTTCAGTGGACAATCTCTTTAGAGAGAGAAAGTACTCCTTCACTTTCTCTCTCTTCATTCTACTCATAATATTCTTATTCTCTTTCTGTTAGAGTTTATGTCCTAGAGGCCAATTATTTGATATAATTGCTTAACATTTTGATATTATATTTGATTGAATAAATGAATGATTTTATTATGGTTTTATTTACTGCGTTATGTATAAATGTTAACATAATAAAATTCCTTAGAATAGTGATACAAATTATATAGTTTCAAGTATGTGACTTGAACATGAGATTATATAATTTCAGTTAGTATCATTGTTCTTAAATGTCCCTAGTCGAGTATCATTGTTGATAGGACAACAATGATGCATTGAGACTAAGATGTGGATCGATGATGACCAAATCTCATTGGTCATAAATATATGAGATATTAAGTCAATGCAAAGGTACATGTTGAGAACGATGTCTCGGATGCGGACCCCACCATGAGAATTCTACGTAGAACATTATGCAAAGTGTCATTAGCGATTCTCATAGTGACAATGATGTACTGGTCCTCCGACCAAATCACTATATTACTACACGGAATTTATGTACTTTGATATCATCAAATATCACCTTTAATAGGTGGACTATAAAGATGATTATTGGGTACATCATGAATCGTGTGAGGAATATGAGTGATCTAGATGGAATTTTACCTTCCTATATATTAGGGGTGATATCCATAGGCCTCTTGATTGAGTAGGACTATGAAATGCATGGTCATACTTAAATAGTGATTTGTTTCATATACTACTCATCGATCAAGAAAACTTCAGATTAAATTATGAAGAGTATGACACATTCCATGACTCGAGTTTAATCTAGGATATTAAGGTTAAAAGGATTTAATTACATTGAAACATTGGTCACGAAAAAGGTCAGATCGAATCATCGATCTTATTATTACTGGGTAGCATTGATGCATTACTAGATGTCGCTCAACGCTTATAATTTTATAATATGATTTTAAAATTATTGCCAACGTAATAATAACCTATAGGGTCACACACATAGAACGTAATTTAAAGAGAATAAATTTAAATTTTAAGGATTTAAATATATTAATATGATTAATAATATTTAAATCACGAATTTAAATTAAAAGGAAAATTTGTATATATGTATATTAATTAAGTAAGACTTAATTAAGTTATATATATATATATATATATATAAAATTTGGATTTTATGAAATTAGGATTTGATTAATTTCTTTTAACTACTATATATAGGATATATAACAACTACTTAGGGTTAGATCATATCTTAAAAACCCTAGCCGCTCTTAGAGAGAGACTAGAGAGAAAACCTTTTTGAAAAATTCTGTTCCTTTGGTGGCTAGTATCGCAAGTCCCTTTATTGCAGAATCGTTTGACGGTTCGTGCGACGTTCGTGTGGATACCGTAGAGGCGCGGTTACTCGATTGATTATGTAAAGGATTCAAGCCGCTTTGAAACTCTTTTCATAATCAGTATAATATCTAAACCACTGAATTAATATCTGTTTCGCATGGATCCTGTTTTGGGTTTTAGAATTGCCTTGATTATTTTCTATTTTTCACTGCATTTCTGTGTCAAAACCCTACACTTTCATTTTCTTATTCGATTCCCAGTCCTCTCCTCTTATTTTTACCTTCAATCTCACTACTACACAACCACTCGTCTCTTTATCTTCTCTGCCGCTGTCTTTCGCCGATTGGTAACCCAATAAAACTGAATTGGTTATATTTGTATGAATGTTTGACTACCAACTGCACTATAAATTTTTTTTTACAGAAGGTGACCATTGCAGAACCCAATAAAACTGTTTATGGTTGCACATGTTGAAGAAAATAAATACAGGTAACACTTGGAAACTGTTCTTAACTTTTTTTTATAAGTAATTGATAACCCAATAAAACTGATTTGGTTACCTTTGTATGAAAGTTTGGCTACCAACTACACTATGAAAAAAATGTACCGGCGGTGACAATTACAGAAAATATTTTTTACTGAAAATTATAATTATTTTTAAAAATATTTAAAATAATCATTTTTAATTAGTTTAATGGGATAATCTGAAAAATTAAAAGTTCAATGGTGTAATCAGTAAAATGTGCCAACTACAGTGGGTAATTCATTAGTTTTGTAGATAAAAAATTAACGTCCGTTTATTTTTTTTAACGGAATAACCCAATTTCAAAATAATAATTAGTGTAGTGGAGTAATTTAAAAAATTAAAAGTTCAATTGTGTAATCAGTAAAACTTGCCAACTACAATGTGTATTTCATTAGTTTTACTGATTTTATTGATATTTTTATTTTGTAGGTACATGTGATGATTTTTTGCTTGGATGACATTTTAAAGTATTCTTCCTTATCTTTTGTAAATTCTTATAATTTTAATAAAATTAATTAGTTGATAATTTGTTTATTTTTTTATTTAATTTATAAAAAGGGGCACACTTGAGAAAATTTATTCTGGGCCTTAGAAAACTCAGATCTGGCTCGATATATATATATATATATATATATATATATATATATATATATATATATATATATATATATACATTTGTGTTTCATGGATAAGAGAGATCCAGTTGGGGAAGAAAAAGTAGAAGCTGGGATCGTGTTTTTACTCTCTCTAACAACTTAAAAAATTCTTCAATTTTTCTCTCCAACCCCACTAAACCCCCTGTTTCCAAACTATGCAATGCGTGATCCTCCCATTAATTTCAATTTCCGAAGCTAATTCTTAAATTTCCGCTTAGAAATTGGGGAAATACTGGAGGCAGTGGATAGTTTCGTTGTCAATGGCGGAGGAAGTTATTCTCAATTGCAGCAGAGTTGCGGGGAGAGTAATGAAGAGAAACACTAATTTTATAAATAAAATATTGAAAATGTATTAATTCTGTAAATATTTTCTAGATGCACTTTTATTGTAATTTTTTTTTAAAACCGTATTAAAAAGTGTAAATATCCCAAACCTAAATGTCACACAGTAGCTCAAAGGGATTCTACCTTGACCTCAAGTAAAGCCCAATTAACATACAATATGACTTAGGTTAACTCTCTCCATATATCCACACACACACACACACACACACACACACACACACACACATATATATATATATATATATATATAGAGAGAGAGAGAGAGAGAGAGAGAGAGAGAGAGAAAAGTTCTTCAACAGACTGATCTGTATATGTATAATCATACATAAAGGTAAAGTTAATTTTTCCTTAGACTAATAAACTTTCATATACAGTTGAATGTCTAAAATTAATAATATGTAATAATTCTCACCCGGAAGGATTTTTCGACGGCAGCCGTCGATCATGGTGTGCTCTCTTGTTTGCATGTCCAAATCTGGCGACATCTTACTTAACAGAAAAAACAACATCAACATTTGAAAAACAAACATAGAGTAAATGACTAAAATAGAAGACTAGAAACTAGATATTTGTCAATTTTATTGACTAATCTTATTAGAATTTAAGAATAAATAATACACAAAAATTAAATGAAGAACGGAAAAATAAGACATTAATTTGATTAGTATTATTTGTCTAACGTATTCATTAGATGTGCGACTCCTTACACCCAATACATTAATAAAACTTAAGGTCAGAACACTAAAAAATTCCCAAGCCCAAATACAATCAGACCCACTGAATTCCCAACAATTCCTATTGATGAGGTAAGATAAAAGTCACTTTGAAGAAAGAGTCCATTTAAGAGCTTTATAAAAAGTACTACTTCATTAAATTGTTTATAAGATTATTGAATTAATAACATTAAAAAACTTTGCAACAAATCAATATACATGGGCTTAAATACACTTTAAATATTTAAGTTTTTCACTTTTTTACAACATAAATTTAATGTTTTAATTTTAAAATATTGAACCTTAATGTCTATATATATATATATAAATTAAATCTTTTGGTTACCAAAATATAATAATTGATCCGAATGAAAGTACTATTTTAAATTTTTTTATTTCTAAATATATTTGAAAACACATATAATTTTAAGCACATGTGTGGTTAGTGATAAGAAAACTAATAGAAAAATTTAGAGCTACCCTTAAACTTAATTTCTCACATTGATAGAAATCTTAAATATCTTTAAAAGTACATAAAATTCTAGTTACGTGACTATTATGTAATAAACGAGAAAAATGAAAAAATTGGGTCAATATAAACTATACATACCTTTAGAAGATATAATTGCCCATATTAATATAAAATGTTAAATATATTTGAAAGCACATAAAATTGTAGGCGCGTGATTAGTGTGATGAACAAGAAAAAATACTCAAAATTGAAGTAAAATTAACAATATATACCTTTGAAAAATTTAATTGCTCTTTTATTTTAAGCCATGTTACTTACTCCTAGTAAGAAATGTTATAAATTATTCAAATAAGAAAATGATATTTCTTATTTAAAAATAATTATTAAAAGGTAGTTATTAAAAATAAGTTATTGGTAATTATTTTCTATCATAAATATATGAATTTTCATATTATTAAATGTGCTGATTTTTGTTGTTCAAACTATTATTTTCTCTCTAAAAAATTATCAAATTCTTATCTCTCATATTCCTAATTTGAAGTTTTTTATTTTTGCTAAGTGCAAAAGTTCTCAAGGCTTGTCATATCCACTAAGGCTATTTGCATTCATCCTATAACAATCTCAAGAAGGAGAGGGAGCAAATATTGCTTTTAGGAAAGCGATTTTACGCGTTTCAAGCCATTTTTCTACTTCAAGTTTATTTGTATTCTTGGTTCTTTGATCCTTATTTCCATATTTTACTAACAATCTAAAAGCAATTAAAAAAAATTTTGTTTTTGCTATTTAAAACACCACTCAAATACCATGGAATCCTCAAACACCATCAAACTCATGAACCAAGATCTTGTTCGCCTTGATCGTTTTGATAGAACCAACTTCACAAGATGGAAGGACAAATTGATTTTCATGCTTACCGCCCTAAAATTTTTCTATGTTCTTGACCCAAATCTTCCTCCCATTCCTCCACTAGAAAATGATGATTCAACCGAATTGAAAGCACAAGGACAAAAAAGACAGGAAGATGAAGTCATGTGTCGTGGACATATATCTTAATTCACTTACCGATTGCCTATATAATCTCTACACAGTGGAGCCTTCTGTCGTAAAAATTTGGAAGGCTTTAGAATTTAAATATAAGGCCGAAGAAGAAGGTACGGAAAAATTTCTTATAACAAAATATTTTGAAATGAAATTTGTTGATAACTTGCCTATTTTAGTGCAAGTACATGAGTTGTAAGTTATTATGAATCAACTGAGAGCAGCGAAGATTGAATTTCTTGAACCATTTCAAGTAGGAGCAATAGTGGAAAAATTGCTTCCATCTTGGAAAGGTTATAGGAAAAAAATTCTTCATGATTCCAAGGAGTACACTTTGGAAGATATTCAAAAATATCTTCGAATCGAAGAGGAGATTAGGGTGAGATATGAGAATAAAAATTCTTATGATGGCAATAACAAGGCCAATGTTATGAATAAGCCCTCTAACAATTTTAATAAAAGAAAAAAATGGCAATTGAATTTTTTAGGTCCTAAAAAGGATCAAGGAAAATTCAAGAAGTCTAACAAAGGAGGATGCTTTGTGTGTGGCAAACCAGGACACTATGCAAGAGAATGCAGATTTAAGAAGACTCAAAAAACATAGATTAATTCATTGAAGGATAGTGATGATATTGTTGCTACTGTGAGTGAAATCAATGCTATTCAAGGAAAAGTAACCGATTGGTGGTATGACACATGTACAACAGTCCATGTGTGTTATGATAAATTCTTTTTTAAGACCTACAAGCATATTGATGATGGGCAAGAAATTCAAATGGGAAATGAGAAGAGGTCTAAAGTGATAGGCAAAGTAAATGTTGAGCTTGTCTTCACTTCAGGTAAGAAAGTGACTCTCACCAATGTTATACATGTTCCAGATATGAATAGGAATATTGTTAGTGGGGATCTTTTGGGCAAACTGGGTATTAAATCTATATTTGAATTGGGAAAATTAATCTTGTCCCTAAATGGTAATTTTGTTGGAAAATGCTATTCTAGTGATGGAATGGTCAAACTCTCAATTGTATCTAATGATTCTATTAATAATAAGAATAATAATTATGTTTATATGATTGACTCAATTTCTTTATGGCATAATAGACTTGCACATGTAGGTTTAAGTACTATGAAAAGAATGGTTAAAAATGGTTTGATATCTTGCAATGTAAATGACTTTAAGAAATGTGAGTTATGTGTTAAATCCAAGATGATAAAGAAGCCATTTAAAAGTGTTGAAAGAAACACTAGTTTATAAGAATTAGTACATTCTGACATTTGTGAATTAAATGGCATGTTAACTAGAAGTGGCAATAGGTATTTTATAACATTTATTGATGATAGTTCTAGATATAGTTATGTATATTTGTTAAAACATAAAAATGAGGCATTTAATGTGTTTAAGAACTATAAAGCAGAAGTTGAGAATCAGTTAGGAAAGAAAATTAAAATACTTAGAAGTGATAGAGGAGGTGAATACTTTCCTAATGAATTCAATGCATTTTGTGAAGAAAATAACATAATTCATGAATGCACTATTCCACGAACACCAGAACAAAATGGATTAGCCGAAAGACGTAATAGAACTTATTTGGAAATGGTTAATGCTATGTTATTGCATGCTGAATTACCTTTTAATTTGTGGGGTGAAGCTTTACTTTCTGCTTGTCATATACTGAATAGGATTCCTATGAAAAGAAATCATATGTCTCCATATGAGTTATGGAAGGGACGAAAACCCAACATTGGATATTTTAAAGTGTGAGGGTGTCTTGCATATTACAAAAATAATGATCCAAAGAGGACCAAGTTGGGGCCTAGAGGGATCAAATGTGCTTTTGTAGGCTATGCATCACATAGTAAAGCATATCAGCTCTTAAATTTAGAGTCAAATGTCATTATTGAATCTAGAGATGTTGAATTCTTTGAACAATTATTAACTAAAGGTAATAGGTTTTAAAACCCTCCTAGTGGTGAAGCACTAGGAGAACCATCTCAAGATATTGTTGAGCAACCTAGGTCATAAATGATTGATCAACAATCAAATGAACAAAGGAAAAGTAAAAGGGTACGAAAAGCAAAATCTTTAGGACCTAATGAGATCGAGTCTCAACGTATTTCTTTTTACCTTGTAGAAGTTAATAGAGATGAAGTTGTGAGAATGATCCCTATAGTTCTTCATGTGAAAGATGAGCCAAAGACGTTTAAAGAGGCTATGGCTTCTAGAGACACAATTTTTTTGTAAGGATGCTATTAGAGATGAAATGGATTCTATAATATCAAACCACACTTGGGAGCTTGTTGATTTGCCTTCTGGTTCTAAATCTATTGGCTGTAAGTGGGTGTTTCGTAGAAAGTATCATACCGATGGTACTTTGCACACCTTCAAGGCTAGGTTAGTGGCCAAAGGCTTTCGACAAAAACAAGGTATTGACTATTTTGACACATATGCACCATTAGCAAGAATAACTTCAGTCCGAATAATGTTTGCATTAGCTTCAATTTATAACTTATATGTTCATCAAATGGATGTCAAAACGACATTTCTCAATGGAGATCTCGATGAGGAGGTCTATATGGAACAACCAGAAGGGTTTGTCCTACCAGGAAATGAACTTAAAGTCTGTACATTAGTCAAGTATTTATATGGTTTAAAACAAGCACCTAAATAATGGCATGAGAAATTTGATAAAATAATTTCATCATATGGTTTTAAACATAATGTAGCTGATAAATGTGTTTATATCAGAACTTGTGATAATTATGTCGTGTTAATTTGCTTGTATGTTGATGACATGTTGATTGTAAGAAATCACGTTGAAGGAGTTATAGAAATGAAGAGGTTTATATCTTCTACATTTAAGATGAAGGATCTTGGACAAGTGGATACAATCCTTGGTATCAAGGTAAAAAGAAATAGTGGGGGATATGTATTGAGTCAATCTTATTACATTCAGAAAGTGCTAAAAAAATTCAGTCACTTAAAATTTAAAGAAGTAAGTACTCCTTTTGATCCAAGTATCAAGTTAATCAAGAATGATGGAAGAGCAGTAGCTCAATTAGAGTTCGCTAGTGCTATTGGAAGTCTTATGTATGCAACGCAATGCACAAGACCGGATATAACATTTGCAGTTAGTAAATTCAGTAGATTTACCATCAACCCAAGTATTGAGAATTGGAAGGCCATTGGTAGAGTTCTTGGATACCTTAAGAGAACTAAAGATTTAGGCCTACAATACTAAAATTTTCCTGGTATATTAGAAGGATATACCGACGCTAATTGGATATCGAGTTTAGGAGAAAGTAAATCCACTACTGGTTGGGTGTTTACCTTGGGAGGAAGTGCAATTTCTTGGAAATTCAAGAAACACACTTGTATAACACACTGAACTATGGAGTTAGAATTTGTTGCTTTAGCAGAAACTGGAAAAGAAGTTGAGTGGCTGAGTGACTTTCTTATAGAAATTCCGTTGACTTCTAAGAATATAAGTTCAGTCTCAATTCTTTGTGATAGTTAAGCCACTTTGGCTCGAGCATATAGTGAGACATACAATGGAAAGTCAAGAAATATTAGTCTTCAACATGATTATGTGAGGAAATTAATCAAGGATGGGATTATTTTGCTCACATATGTAAGATCTAGTGGGAATTTGGCCGATCCATTCACCAAACCTCTGTCGAGAGATATGGTGATAAAAACCTCAAATTTAATGGGGCTAAAACTCCTAAATTAATTCACCAATAACGACAACCCTACCTAACACTATGAAATGAGTAGTTTTGGGTTCAAAGGGTAACAACTAGTTATTGAAAAGTGAATGCTCAGTACTTAAACTAGTATGGCCACTTGAGATAAAAGTACTGGTTGCCATAGTTGGAGGGTTGAGATTTAATCTCTTAATGAAGTTCAGTTAGTGGAACAAGTGTCTAAAATATGACAAAGACACTGAAAGAACCTCACCTATATGAACTTAGAAGTGGTACCGCTTCGATTGAGATTTGGAGTTTATCTCATAAAAGTTTATCATGAATGTTAGATTAGCTTATGGCCTTACGAGAGCTGAGCGTGTGATTGTGTGGAATATGAGAATTCTTTGTGTTTGTGTGTGTGATGTCATCGATATTGTCACAAAGAATAACAAGTTCAAAGCTTTCATGCTACTTGGGATTTTGACTTTGTTTTGTGGCATTTACACTAAGGTAATATTCAAATCGAAAGATATATTACTGTATTCATCAACATAGTTTGATATTTTGGAGAAATTTTCATATTTGAATAAGTGGGGGATTGTTATAAATTATTCAAATAAGAAAATTATATTTCTTATTTAAAAAATAGTTATTAAAAGGTAGTTATTAAAAATAAGTTATTGGTAGTTATTAGTAGTTATTGGTAGCTATTTCTATTATAAATATATGAATTTTCATATTATTAAATGAGTTGATTTTTGTTGTTCAAACTATTATTTTCTCTCTAAAAAATTATCAAATTCTTATCTCATATTCCTAGTTTGAAGTTTTTCATTTTTGCTAAGTGCAAAACTTCTCAGGGCTTGTCATATCCACTAAGGCTATTTGCATTCATCCTATAGTAATAAAAAGGAGAGGGAGCAAATATTGCTTTTAGGAAAGCGATTTTACGCGTTTCAAGCAATTTTTCTACTTCAAGTTTATTTGTGTTCTTGGTTTTTTGATCCTTATTTCCATATTTTACTAACAAGAAATGATGCTAAATTTGGTGGTCAAAAAAATTAATTTATAGAAATTTAGATATATTAAAGTTTAATGTTTTAAAGTTAAAACATAAAATCATAAATTGCAAGTTGTATAAGTGAAAAACTTTAAGATTTACACTATGTTTCTGAGTCTAATTGGATAGAAAAGAAAAGAATAGAAAACTTAAAATAGAAAAGAAAAGAATAGAAAACTTGAAGTATTCTTTTGCGTTGTTTCTGAGTTTTTAATAGAAAAGAATAGAAAATTTAAAATTTTTTATTTCTTGCGTTTTGAGTTCTAATGAAAAAAGAAGAAAAATATTACTTTTAAATTTTCATAAAAAAACAAACTTTAGTCATTAAATAATTTTCTTACTTCACTTACATAAAACTAAAACGATTAATTTACGAAAAATCTTTTAGACTTGTCTAAAAAAATTATAAGAAAACCTTTTAATTAGACTTTAATAAAGTGAAAAAAATTTGTCCAGAAGAGTCAATCCACCCAATGAATTCTCAATTCTTACCTATTGTGGGCAAGGAAATCGTACCTTGCTAGGGTTAGGGTTTCGTGTTAGCTGAGGAGGAGAGAAATCCATGAAGCGCACGAAATTGATTGATTGATTGAAGAGGGGAGAACGATAGATGGACGATTACTCCAATGACGCGTGGCAGAACTCCTAGAATCAAGAATCGTGTTAGGGTTATTGGGTTTCCAAGAGCATTCTTCTTGAGTCTTTCTACTCCTAGAATCTGAAAACCTTGTTAGGTTTATTGGGATTCCAAGAGTCTTCTTGAGCGTTGAGAGAGAATGTCCAGGTCCTTCGATCTTCCAAGAGTCCAAGTCCTGCGTCTGAAGAGAGGTCCCCTTCCCAATGGAATGGAAGGGGTATTTATAGGGTTTTCTGGAAAGTAGTCATGTGCCAGGCACATGCTTTCAGGGAAATTCCAGAAATACCCTTTAATAATCAGAGTAATGCCCAGATCGTCCTGTCCTTCTAGCCACCAATCCAATCCCTCAATTAATTCTCAAAACGAGCTGCCTCCACGAGCCTTCTGTCTCGGGACCCGTGGAGGCTTCTCTCGGGTCTCGCATATTTATTGCCTGCTTTTCTGTCTTCATTCCATTAGGTTATGCGAATCTTAATTTGCATATTTAATGAGGTCGTGGAACCCTAATTGTCCATTTAATTCAATTAGGTCATGTGAACCCTAATTGTACACTTGGGCCCATATTTACCCCTTGTGCGAGAGTTGCATTGCCAAATAGATGATCGTGCAAGAATACTTCAAGCCTTTGAACGATTTTCCTTGGGCATACTGAGAAATCCTCCAAAAAACTTCCCATAGCTTGCCCAATATCTGTTTCCTTAATATTTTTTTTGGAAATTGAAACAAGAAAACATAATCAAATATTACCAAATAAAATTTAATCTAATAAAATTCTTTTTTTGGTAAACCAAATCTTTCCTTTTTACCAAATCAAATCTTATTTTTTTATTTGAAAATAAAATCAAATCTTAATAACATCAAATCTTAATTTTATTTCAGAAATAAAATAAAATCTTAATTTTATTTTTGAAATAAAATCAAATCTTTCTTTATTTGATTTTGACAATATTTTTTTATTTTTTACTTTTATCAAATCTTATTTTTCCTAGAAATAAAATAAATAAAGTCTTTACTTATCTTATTATGGAGAAGTAAGGAGTCGAGTCTCCACTCTCAAACCTTTCTTGCGCACGCCGTGAATCAAGGATAAAGACAACTAATTCAAACCCTTGCAGTTCAAGGATTTGTTTTTCCCACTACGAATATTTGCGCGAGGTTACCAAAAAATATACTACTTCTTGGATTGGAAGACCTTCGATTTCCTAAACTAATCATCAGGAACCCAAGTCCTCGTTCGCACTGACAAACCCAAGACTCGATTCTTTTTTTTTCCGAAGGTACAGGCTCAATCATAATCTTTTCATCATTAATCCAAATCATATAATCCATAATTCGTTTCGATTGTTAAGGTGACTTGCTTTTAAAATTCTCTTCATCACCAAAAGTGCCCTCTTTTCTTTCTTCCGTAGCTTAGACGTTGACAATATAACTCCGAGGCCTAGAAGGTGACAATATAACCCCGAAGTTTTGGAGCAGCTTTAATCCTCTCAAAAGAGTTCAAGGTAAATTGTGCTCTCTTTAATCACTGATTTTGTTCTCATAGTGAATGTCTTGGCCAGACACCTACGAGCAATAGGGTAATCATGCAACAGGTCTTGTTTTATATCACGATGAAGGCATATGGAGAACCACCATCCCTTCTTTACATGATCATACACAAATTATCATAGCCTTCGTTGGCCAATTCCTCATGATTGTTTCATCTATATATATATATACATACATACATATATATATTTTTCCCCAAAATAGGTATACATCACCTATTCTCGAGTTGTCAATACATGCTACGTAAACAACTACAACTTTATTATTACAACAAGAAATCGTGAGTTTGAATACAAATATTATCTTCTAGACAATATCTATACTCAAATAAATCCTCATCACATTTATTGATACATTATTTTAAAAAAATGGTGAGGACTACTAAACAATTCTTTCTAAAAACCTTCATTCCATACCCCGACTGCATTTCGCTATATTCTCGCCTCCCGAGAAGAAAAATGGAACAAAAAGGAAAAGGGTGAGCTCAACTAGCCCAAGAAAAGAATATTATGACTAAGATAATATACAACAAATTATCGTTAGTCTTCAACAGGAAAAAAATCTAATAGAATACAATAGACAACAAATTTTAAATCAATATTCGCAATGAAAATAATAATTCATTAGAAGAGTTAAGTAGAGAATGCAAACTACTATCTTCTATGTATGAATTTAAAAGTTCATCGCTCATCTTTTATCCTCGTAACATCAATCAATATACATCCGAATCAAATATTCATCTTTGCACTACAGCCAAAGATATTCATCACCGGTCATGTTCATCTAAACACTGCTCATCTTTGCACTACGGCCAAAGATATTCTTCAGAAATCATTCATCTTTGCACTACAAAGCAAAAGATATTCCATAATATCATCATTTAAGACCGAAGATGATGAAAATATTTTAAAGAAACGAATCCAAAGGAAACAAAATGACAAGGATTAAGGATTAAGGATTCGTATTTTGTTTTATCCACGTTCAAAAAATACCTCAAAAATAATCATAGTGGTGTAAAATTCAAGAATGATCAAAACATGGATACAATCAAAGCTAGTATCCGTAATAGATATTTTGGACAAAAAGAAGAAATTTTATTTTTCTATGAATAGTCAGATATCGTGAATAGTTATACGTGAATAAGAATTCACACACCAAAAGATAGAAATTTCCCAAAAAACATCTTCACGCTTAATTAATAGTACTCATGAATAAGAATCGTGAATAAGAACTCATGAATAGTAACTCGTGAATAGTAACTCATGAATAGTAACTCGTGAATAAGAACTCATGAATAGTAACACCAAAAAGTTCCAAATTTGATAAAAAGTTTCAACCAATATTTCAAAGATAATGATATTAAAGAAATAATATCATTCGAGAAAAAATAACATCCCTTACCTCGAAAGATTAAGATTTAAATTTAATAACGGATATAGTCTTTGAAGGAACTTGCACCGCCTAACAATACTCAAAGTATACTCAAAATACTCACAAGAATACGCCGATAATATAGAGAGAGAAAACTTCAGCTTCGTGTGATTTTCAATTCTAACCAAAGACCCTATTTATAGAAATTGCTAGAACACCAAAAGCAGTAAAATTTAATAATATTAATAATATATATATTATATAAATTTCCTACGCATGCCTAGAATCTGATTTCAGCCATCAAACACATGCCACATTCTAGAAAAAGTAAAAAAACGTTTTTCTTTTTTAAAATATTTTAAACTTCCAAAAATCAATTATTTTGAGCTTCTAACTTCAATAATTCATAATAAATAGCCCTTTCATCGTAAAAATTCAATCACGCGAGTTTTATATAGGAAATTCAATTCTCTACAACTTTGCGTAAGAAAGTTTTTCCAAATTCCAAATAGAAATTGACCAAATCCACAAACCAAGCGATTTTACAAAGCTATAATCAAATTTCAAATAATAAATGGGGTCCAATTTACATGTTTAACATGTTTTAAACATTTATTGCAACAAAAATACTCTTCCTCCTCAGATACTCATATATCCCACATTCGTTGTAAAAATATCACCATTATTATATTATTAAAATATAATAATATATTTAAATAAATTATTTTATCGTAAAAAGATAAAATTTCAATTTTCAACAATTGTCACATTAAAATTTTCTCCATCTATATCCACATAAAATCAATATTTTCCTCATCATATGAATCAATAATTAATTATTCACAAATAATATTACGTAATCACAATATCGACAACCGTGCGCCCTCCTGAGAAGAGGGGGCTTTCCAATAAGAATTTCTCCTTCATCGGCGCAAATTAGGTGACCAAACCTCTCCTTAGATGTAACTTTCTAGACATTGCCAATAATGTTATCTAATAATATTATTCAGATAATATGAATTATTGCTTCGATAATGAAAAATATTGTGTAAATGACAATTATCAAACAACAAGAATATAAAATATCAACGCAAAGAATTATTAAATCAATAAAATATCGAATAAGAATTATCGTAACCATTATTGAGTAGTGCCTTCTCACGTAAGAATCAATAATTGGTGCAATACCGCAAAGCTATCGTGTTTTAACCAATTTAGTATTTTAACAAGATTAATCTGTAATAACTACGCCCGTTATTTTTAAACAACTTATATTTGTCGCTTTCTTCATCCAATCGCTTTCAGCATGGGCCCACACATGGTCATACTGTCAGCATTTAATATTCCCCGACAAGATTTAATATTCCACGACCAAAAACGAATATTCCCCGACAACAATGAATATTTTATAACCACTTGCTTATTTTGAAATATTTATGTATTTTACCCTTAACTATCCACATTAATCAAATCAACCCTTACTATTTCAAAATAATAAATAGAAAATTAAATTTCATTAATAATAAGTTGGGGTCTTACAACCTCCCTCCTTATGAAATTTCGTCCCTCGAAATCGACGACGACTGGTGTTTTCAAAAGGTGAGGATACCTCGCTTTCATTTCCGCTTTCCAATTCCTGTGTCATTTCTCTATAAAGCATGATTCCTCCACAAAACTTTAACTTGTGGTATGACCTTTCATGCAGTAGGGACATGCTCCTTCCTATCTAAGATCTTGACAGTACCTCCTCATACGCTAAGTCTTCTGGCTATCTCGTCCTGCTTCTAACTCAATAACGTGGTTCGGGTCTTTCACATATTTACAAAGTACGATATGTGAAACACATTATGAACACGAGATATACTTTGAGGTAACGCGAGTCTATAGGCTACATTTCCTACTTCGGGCCAAGAATTTGAAATGGACCAATAAATCGTGGATCGAGCTTTCCTCTCTTCCCAAATCTTGTAACTCCCTTCCATGGAGCAACTCGCAACAATACATGATCCCCTACACTAAATTCCACGCCCTTTCGATGAAGATCCGCATAACTCTTTTGTCGATCTTGTGCCGCTTGTATACGCTGTCGAATCATTTGGATCTTTTCCGTAGTCATACGCATTAAACTCGGGTCCCAACAATGTTGCTTCACCCACCTCGTCCCCAACATACCGAGAGAGCGCACACTTTCGGCCCATATAATGCTTCAAATGGAGCCACACCTATATACTTGCTCGATAACTTGTTGTTGTAGGAGAATTCTACCAATGGTAAATACTTATCCCAACCGCCTTGAAGTCTAGGACACGTAGTCTTAATAAATCTTCAAGAGTTTGAATAGTCCTTTCGATTGTCCGTCTGCTTGAGGATGGTATGCGTCGAATCAATCGTAAATCCGCGCTCATAGCTTTTTGCAAGCTAACCCAAAATCTTGAAGTGAATCTTGGGTCACGATCCAAACTATGGATACGGCATGCCATGCAACCTCACAATCTCATTCACGTATATACTAGCAAGACGCTCAAGTGAATAAGTCTCCGATTCGGCAAGAAATGAGCGTACTTGGTTAATCTATCAACAATAACCCAAATAAGATTGATGCCTCGAGAAACCGTAGGAAGACCCGTAACGAAATCCATGGTAATGTGTTCCCACTTCCATTTCGAATCTCAAGTGGTTGCAACGGACCCTTAGGTACTAGATGCTCCGCCTTTACACGCCGACAAGTTAAACACATCGAGATAAACTTTGCAATCTCTCTCTTCATATTGTTCCACCAAAATGTATGTCAAGATCACGATACATTTTAGTACTTCCAGATGGATTGCAAATGGTGTATCAGGTGCCTCCATCATAATCTTGTACTTCAAATCGTAGTCGTTAGGAACACAAAGTCTAGAGTGGACTCAAGTATTCCTTCTTCATCAATTCTCGCCCTAATAGCTCCTTCTTGTACTTTCTTCTTCATACGCATCACCTCGGGCCTGCCGGCTCGAGCAACCTTAACTTTTTCTATTAAAGTTGGCTCTATGCGATACTTGACATCATCGCACTCATTCCCGCATATGATCTTCTACTCAACGCGCCGCCTACCACGCTCGCTTTTCCAGATGGTATCAATAGTGGTGGTCGTAGTCTTCAATAGCTCGAGCCAACGTCACGCACGCCGCATGTTGAGTTCTTTTTTTAGTGAAGAAATATTTAAGGCTTTTATGGTCCAATATATCTCCACTTTCTCCCATATAGATAGTGCCTCCATATCTTTAGAAGCTTAAAACGATCACGCTAACTCTAGATCATGAGTAGGATAATTCCTCTCATACTCTTTAAGTTGTCGCGAGGCATAGGCTATGACTTTTCCACGCTGCATGAGAACACATCCTAACCCTTTGCCTCAAGCATCATCAGAGATAACAAATCCATCCAAACCAGATGGTATTGTTAGAACAGTGCCAAATAAGTCTCCTCTTAAGCTCTTGAAACTTTTCTCGCATTCTTCGCTCCAAACGAATTTTGTATCCTTCCGAAGTTAGTCGAAGTTAATGGAGTAGCGATTCGAGAAAACCCTTCCACGAATCTCCGATAATAACCAATAAGCCCAAAAAGCTACGTGCTTCAATCACCGACTTCTTTGTTCTAACTTTGTATTGCTTCAATCTTCACGGATCAACAGATACTCCATGTTTCGACACCACGCGCCCAAGGAATGCTACTTCCTCAAGCCGTAACTCGCATTTCTTTAATTTGGCATATAGTTTGTTTTCACGGGCCTTTGAGTACCAAATTTTAAATGGTGCTCATGATCTTCACGACTTTTGAATATATAAGGATGTCATCAATAAAGACAACAACAAACCGATCCAAATATTCCTCAATACTTTGGTTCATCATATCCATGAAAGAAAGCCAGGAGCATTAGTCATCCGAAAGACACGACTAAGAATTCATAATGCCCGCATCGAGTTCTAAAGGCGCCTTTGAATATCCTCGCCTAATCTTCAAATGATGATATCCGTAATCTAAGATCGATTTTTTGAAAAGAATTGTGCCCTTGCAATCGGTCAAACAAGTCATCAATACGAGGTAGAGGGATACCTATTCTTGATGGTGACATGGTTCAATTCCTCGATAGTCAATACAAAGTCGCATACTCCCGCTCTTTCTTCTTTACAAATAAAACAGAGCACCCCAAGGAGATGTACTAGGATCGAATGAAACCGATGTCCAACAATTCCTCAGAGTTGGACCTTTAACTCCTCAAGTTCAATAGAGCCATTCGATATGGGGTTTTAGAAATGGGCTTTGTACCAAAGTTCAAGATCAATAAAGAATTCAACTTCACGCTCTAGGGTAGACCGGAAGTTCTTCGAAATACGCCAGAAAGTCAATAACAACAGAATATTATTCAAATTTGACGTGTCTTTATTCAAATCCATAACATGGGCTAAGAAAGCTTGACATCCGCTTTTCAATAAACGAATAGCTTTATGATTAGATATGACAAAGATTGATTTTAATGGTTTAGTTGCTTGAATTGCATAACAAAGTTGGTTAGGAATATGAAAACTAACAACCTTACGAAAAACAATCAATTTTGGCATGATGAGTAGTTAACCAATCAATCCCTAAAATCACATCAAAAGCAAGTATCTTTAAAGAGATAAGGTCAACAGTAAGGTGATGGTGCCAACTTGAATCAAACAAGATTTATAAACAAAGGATGTGATGAAAGTTTCTCCCAACTGAGTTTCCACAGATAGGTCAAAGTCTAATTTCTCCTGAGTCAAGTTTAAACGCTTGAGCACATGCAGAGAGATAAATGAATGGGTAAAGACCGTAGATCAAGTAAGGTATAAACTTCGCAAGAATTTATAAATAGCTTACCCGTGATCACCTCGTTTGGGTTCTCGATTATGACCACCACAACAAACGCTCTTCCCGAATCGCTGACTTTGACTTTTCTCGGGATACTTTTGAGTCACCGTCCCCGCATTAACTAGGTTTCGCCATCGCATAATCTCGAGCGATATGTCCTTCCTTTCCACAATTATAGCATACCTTGAATCTGCTGTGGGCGCTTTGACCGATATGTCCTCTTTTCCGCATTTGTAGCATATACGACCGGTGGTCGTTCTCCTCCTTAGAACCAGCTTGTCGCCAAGACCGCTGCCTTCACATGGTCGTTGTTAAATCTCCTCTTTTAAAAATCTCCTCCCGACTCGCTTTTCTATTTTCATGGCTATGATTACCACCAGAGTGGTTACCATTTTTGTCCGTCTCGCTTTTCTCCGCCGGTTATCATTATTCTGCGCTGATCGCTATCTCTGTATGATCCTCGTTATGGTCCTCAATTGACTGTACTCAAGTATCTCGCTTCTAATAATTGAGCCCTGCTTACAACATCTCGAATAGAGAGAAAATTTATGAGAAATGAGATATTATCGTATGCCGGGTTTCAAACCTCTCAAAACATCCGCCATATATATGCTCTCATTCTCCACCAAATGAGGTGCAAACTCGATAACTCGCAAACTTTGTCTCGCATCGAGACACCGCCATGTTGTTTTGTTCTAATCTGATGAACTCCACTTCCTTCATATGACGAACACTTTCGTGAAAGTATTTGTCATTAAATAATTTCAAATGTCTCCCAAGACATGCCGAAAAGCGGCCGATGGGTACGCTTCACGCATCTCTACCACCAGAGTCCGCTTCGCCACGGAACATAAAGGTGGCGAATGGAACCTTCGTTCTTCCGCGCATCCCAAGACATCGAATATCTTGGTAATTTGCTTGACCCATGTTTCCGCCATGATCGGATCTCGCTTTCCTTAAATTCGTGGTCCCAACTCTTTGAACGCTTGGTTGTGACAACCCGTGAATTGCTATCATTTCCTCCTCAGATTTTGAACACGAAGTCTCCCTCGTCTCGATTTTGTATGAACTCGCAAAAGCTTCTAAACATCCCCTCGCTCATCATCTCGCTCAGGTGGTGTTGTTCACAGGAGAACATTGCCACTTGCTGCAGACGCTTCTCCTCGCTGGTGAGTACAAAGCGCCTCTCCACTGCCTCTCATTTCCATTGTTAATATTCTCAATCGACATTCTCAAATACCGCCATAAAACAAGGGTTAATTAAGGAAATCAATATATCACATAATATCCTTATATAATCGACCAAACTAAAAAATAAGCTTAGTAGGACACACTAGCGAAGGATTTACTCGCCTCCCTCCTAGTTCTATTCCCCATCTCCGCCAGAGATCATATCCCTAAGCTCGATACCAACCGCGACGCCCCAAAATAGGTATACATCACCCATTCTCGAGTTGTCAATACATGGTATGTAAACAACTACAACTTTATTATTACAACAAGAAAACTGTGAGTTTGAATACAAATATTATCTTCTAGACAATATCTATACTCAAATAAATCCTCATCACATTTATTAATACATTATTTTACAAAATGGTGAGGACTACTAAACAATTCTTTCTAAAACCTTCATTCCATACCCCACTGCATCGCTTATATTCTCGCCTCCCGAGAAGAAAAAAATGGAACAAAAAGGAAAAGGGTGAGCTCAACTAGCCCAAGAAAAAAGAATATTATGACTAAGATAATATACAACAAATTATCGTTAGTCTTCAACAGGAAAAATCTAATAGAATACAATAGACAACAAATTTTAAATCAATATTCGCAATGGAAATAATAATTCATTAGAAGAGTTAAGTAGAGAATGCAAACTACTATCTTCTATGTATGAATTTAAAAGTTCATCGCTCTATCTTTTATCCCCGTAACATCAATCAATATACATCCGAATCAAATATTCATCTTTGCACTACAAAGCAAAGATATTCATCACCGGGTCATGTTCATCTAAACACTGCTCATCTTTGCACTACTACCAAAGATATTCTTCAGAATCATTCATCTTTTGCACTACAGTGCCAAAGATATTCCATAATATCATCATTTAAGACCGAGATGATGAAAAATATTTTTAAAGAAACGAATCCAAAGGAAACAAAATGACAAGGATTAAGGATTAAGGATTAAGGATTCGTACTTTGTTTTATCCACGCTCAAAAATACCTCAAAAAATAATCATAGTGGTGTAAAATTCAAGAATGATCAAAACATGGATACAATCAAAGCTAGTATCCGTAATAGATATTTTGACAAAAGAAGAAATTTTTTTTTCTATGAATAGTCTCAGATCGTGAATAGTGCAGTATATCGTGAATAGTAACTCACACCAAAAGATAGAAATTTCCCAAAAAAACATCTTCACGCTTCATGAATAGTACTCGTGAATAGTAACTCGTGAATAAGAACTCATGAATAATAAACTTCGTGAATAGTAACTCATGATAGTAACTCGTGAATAGTAACTCATGAATAAGAACCCACATGA
This sequence comes from Panax quinquefolius, assembly GCA_020205615.1. Classification (NCBI taxonomy): domain Eukaryota; kingdom Viridiplantae; phylum Streptophyta; class Magnoliopsida; order Apiales; family Araliaceae; genus Panax; species Panax quinquefolius. The sequence continues at coordinate 41,245,254 of CM035161.1, forward strand.
AAAAGTTCCAAATTTGATAAAAAGTTCCAACCAATATTTCAAAGATAATGATATCAAAGAAAATATCATTCGAGAAAAAATAACATCCCTTACCTCGAAAGATTAAGATTTAAAATGAATAATGGGATATAGTCTTCAAAGGAACTTGCACCGCCTAACAATACTCAAAGTATACTCAAAATACTCACAAGAATACGCTTCGATAATATAGAGAGAAAACTTCAGCTTCGTGTGATTTTCAATTTTAACCTAAGACCCTATTTATAGAAAATCGCTTAGAACACCAAAGCGTAAAATTTAATAAATTAATAATATAATTATATAAATTTCAACGCATGCCTAGAATCTGATTTCAGCCATCAAACACATGCCACATTCTAGAAAAAGTAAAAAAACGTTTTCTAATTTTAAATATTTTAAACTTCCAAAAATCAATTATTTCTAACTTCAACTTTCAATAATTCATAATAAATAGCCCTTTTTCATCGTAAAATTTGAATCTCATGAGTTTTTATAGGAAATTCAATTCTCTACAACTTGCAGTAAGAAAGTTTTTCTAAATTCCAAATAAAAATTGACCAAATCCACAAACCAAGCGATTTTACAAAGTGCTATAATCAAATTTCACCAATAAATGGGGTCCACCGACATGTTTAACATGTTTTAAACATTTATTGCAACAAAAATACTCTTCCTCCTCAGATACTCATATATCCCACATTCGTTGTAAAAATATCACCATTATTATATTATTAAAATATAATAATATATTTAAATGAATTATTTTATCGTAAAAAGATAAAATTTCAATTTTCAACAATTGTCACATTAAAATTTTCTCCATCTATATCCACATAAAATCAATATTTTCTCATCATATGAATCAATAATTAATTATTCACAAATAATATTACAGAATCACAATATCGACAACCAGTGCGCCCTCAGAAAGAGGGGCTTTCCAATAAGAATTTCTCCTCATCATGCGCCAAGCAATTAGGTGACCAAACCTCTCCTTAGATGTAACTTTCTAGACATTGCCAATAATGTTATCTAATAATATTATTCGATAATATGAATTATTGCTTCGATAATGAAAAATATTGTAAATGACAATTATCAAAACAACAAAGAATATAAAATATCAACGCAAAGAATTATTAAATCAATAAAATATCGAATAAAGAATTATCGTAACCATTATCGAGTAGTGCCTTCTTACGTAAGAATCAATAATTGGTGCAATACCGTAATGCTACCGTGTTTTAACCACCGGTATTTTAACAAGATAATTCAGAATAACTACGCCATTATTTTTAAACAACTTATATTTGTCGTTTTCTTCATCCAATCGCTTCAGTTATGGGGGCCCACACGGTCATCAAGGCCATTGCATTTAATATTCCCCGACAATGCATTTAATATTCCACGACCAAACGAATATTCCCCGACAACAATGAATATTTTATAACCACTTGCTTATTTTGAAGTATTTGCGTATTTTACCCTTAACTATCCACATTAATCAAATCAACCCTTACTATTTCAAAATAATAAATAGAAAATTAAATTTCATTAATAATAAGTTGGGGTCTTACATATTTTTTAAGGGATGAATGGAACAACCCCTAGGTGACCGAAGCCTACAGGGCTGAACCTTATAGAGTTTTTTTTTCCAGGACTCCCCAATCTTTCTTTTCTTCTGAGCCCCATTACTTTGATTACATCTTGGTTTTTTCCCTCGGATAATAAAGAAAGATTTGGTGGTTTTTCAAAGAAAAACACGAAGGAAGGAAAAAAAATGTTTTACATGCAGCAGAACCACCCTAGATAACTGAATCCTAGGGGGTGAACCCTAGTAGGACGAACCCTAGGGGGAAATCAATGTTTAAACGAAAAAAATGAAGTTCGAGAGGAGCAGTTACTATTTGGATCGTAACTTTTGATCTGTTTGGAGTTTCAGGTCCCATAATATATCACAACGAAGCTAGCAACGATCCATACAAAAATCATGGCCAACGGCCTTGAAATATGCCGTTATAAGTCCAAAAAGGGCTCCCAAGAATGATTCTGGGCTGTCCAAAAATTTTTGGCGAATTTTTTTTTCTTCTATAATTGCGATTCCTAACTCCTTCTAACATTGTTTTTTTTTCTTTTCAGGTGTCTTTAAAGTTAAATATTAGACTCCCTCTTTACCATAGTAAGCACTTCAAGCTCAAACACTTTCTTTGACATTCTTTCCTTACACTTTAGACCCCTTCTGCTGAATTCTTCTTATTTACAGGCTTTCTCCATTGAACATTCTGCAGACCTAGGAACCACTAACGAGGCACCATTTCTCAGTGATTAGGGAAGGGCTCCCCTCTTTTTGTCTTTCTGACGTCTTTTGGGAGCGAGTCCAGACTTATGTCCATATAACTCTTCCTCCGCCAGAGACAAAAGGCTTGTTTCTATATGCAACGACTTATGGAGGTTGGGATGGCTTTCCCCATTCCTATCGCATTCCCCGCATATGCATAGAGAAGTAAGAATACCCTTTCAGTCCCCTTCGTTTTCTGTCTGATTCATCTGGTCGCCTTCAAGGATGGCAGGATTAGACCAACAAGATCCTTGGAAACACTGATATACATGGATATACTCAAGAGTGCAGACATCTTTTATTGTGTTCAACTATGCAGAGACCTACGTATCCAATAGGACTATAACACCCTTGCTGTACTGATCTCACGATGGTGCTCCTCTACTTGCATATTCGTCACTACCTTGGGGGGGGGGGGAATGCTCCTCTACGCTGGAGGATGTCTATCCCATCTACAAGTAAGCATTTTATTTCCTACGCGTGAGTCACACCTTTTGTGAGATGATCGCGCAAAATATTTTAAGTGCTAAAGTCTTGATTCCATTTTTTGAACACTTCGCGGGGCTTAATGTTTTTTTAAGCCTCGAAAATAAAAGTCATAGGAGAGGGAACCTCTAGGGGAGCAAACCCGAGAAGGGCAAGCCTTAGAGGAGCTCTCTTGGGATATTTTGAAAATCTTAGATCTAATCCCATTGGGCTCTTTTGCGAGTATCGCAAATGGGGAAGCGGATATCGAGTCTTCTTCACCACATGATGATTGTATCAGTCTTGATGCTAGGGATTCTTTGTCTGATGTAAGCTTGGATGACCTGTTGTGGGTGATGCAGTGCTCTCTTCACGCCTTTTTACAACTTCTCCATATGACAGTTTTGAGACTCCTACTTTTTTTTAGGCGGAATCCTTCTGAGACTATTGCTGATGTTCATCCTCCCAAAGAGGATTCCGCCGAGTTGGTGATTTCTCGGGAGGGTATTGTGGATAGTACTCTGGGTGGGTTCAATGACCTTCTATCTCCCGTGGCATCTCCTAACTCTCCTTGGATATGTCTACCTTCCATGTGACGCCCCAAAAATTAGGTATACATCACCCATCTTGGGTAGTCAGATACATGGTACAGAATTTAAATATAACTTACTAATATAACTGTCGTGTACAATACGACATAAACTGTGAGTTTGAATACAAATATTGTCTACTAGATATTATACAAACTCAAAAGGAGTCCTCATTACAATTATTATCACACTATTTCACAGAATAGTGAGAACTACTAATGCTATCCTCTGGACCATTACTCCGTTCCCCGACTCGTCCCATCTATGTTCTCATTTCTTGAAGGGAACAAAGGAAAGAAAGGGTGAGCTCAACTAGCCCAAGAAGAAATATTATGACTAAGATAATGCGTAATAAATTATCAATAGCCTTCAACAAATGTTAAACCGATAAAATATAATAAACATCAAGTTTAACTGCAGTGAACAAGCAATCCATTAAAAGAGTCAAGTAGAAAATAAAATCTACTATCTTTTATGATTTAAAAGGTTTTTCATCACTGTTATAGCTGAGACTCAGCTTTAATAAATATTTCACATCATCGAATCACCCCTGCACTACGGCCAAGGATATTCTTTAGTATCACGACCACAATTATTCATGCACTACGGGCCAAGAATATTTGTGTATTCATTAATGGTCATAATCATGCCAACAACTCTCCATCAATGCACAACGGGCCACTGAAGATTTTTACCACATCATTTGTAACATTACGGTCATGATTACACCGAATAGTCTCTGGTCATAATCATACCAAGTCCATCTATGCACTACAGGCCACAGATGACTTTCAACATAATACAAACATAAGGATGATGACAATGATATAAGAATTCAATAAAACAAGTTCAAGAATTAATTTATCTAGGAACCAATAACATCCAAATCACAACATGATATCGCTTTGTAAAGTAAAATTCAAGAATATCGAGAAGAATATTTCCATGAAAGGATCTTTGGATGAAGCGCAAATATCAAGGATATTCCACTAATTTCATGGAGTATAGAAGTCAAAGTTTTAACTAATTTGGGTATAATAAAGAATGGAATAACAAAAGAAATCACCGATGCATGCGATGTATCGCATGACAGCGAGTTATTCCAATGTAATAATAAATAACGGAACCAGTCCCAAAGAAACGCATGCATGTGATGCTCCAATGTAATAATAAAGAATGGAACCAGTCCCATAAAAAACACATGCATGGGATATTCCAATGTAATAATAATAAAGATTTTAACCAGTCCGTTAAAAACACATGAGCGTGATGTTCCAACAGAATAACAATAAAGACGAAACCAGTCCTGTGTAAAACACACGCATGTGATGTTCCAACGTAATAACAATAAAGATTTTAACCAGTCCTGGTGTAAAACACACGATGTGGATGTTCCAAATGAAATAATAGAAGAATGTCACCAAGTATAGGGTAAACCACGTATACAGTTTATTCCAATGTAATAATAAGCAATGGAATAACAACAGCCTCTCTTCATGAATAAGAAAGAATAACACCCTTACTTTTGGTAGGAAATTGAATACTGCAGAGTGTAGTAACAAAATACTCTTCTTCTTTCTCTCTTTATTCTCTATACTTTCTCTCTCTAAAGCTTGAATGAATTCGTGAAAATAATGAAGCACTAGGCCTCTATTTATAGAAGATTTCTAGCTTAAGACCTACCATGTGTGAAAAGGCAAGTGGCTTGACGATCGGGTGATGTGAAAAGAAAAGTGGTTCAAACTCAAATGTGAAACGACAAGTGGTTTGGCGCTTTTGTAATGTGAAACGGCAAGTGGTTTGACGTCTGGTAAAGGTAATTACAATTGACGAAGGTAATTACTATTCACAAGGGTAATTACTATTGACGAAGGTAATTACTATTGACGAAGGTAAATACTATTGACGAAGGTAAATACTATTGACGAAGGTAATTACTATTCACAAAGGTAATTACTATTGACGAAGATAATTACTATTGACGAAGATAAATACTATTGACGAAGGTAAATACTATTGACGAAGGTAATTACTATTCACAAAGGTAATTACTATTGACGAAGAGACTCTTAGATGATGACATATGGGCCCCCCCATAAAATAATCAAACTTACCATAAACATCTCATAACAGACTCTTTATATACATTAAGGATTGAATAAATATTACCACAAATCATTTTATTTTTAATCAACACATTTTTAATCTTTCAACAATTATTAATCATTTATAACTTGTCGTCTCAATTAATAATATAACATATTATACAGATGATACTGTGACAATAATTGAATCAATAATATAAGAGATATGATGAGCAATTACTGTAGCAATAATTGAGTATAGCTAAGTGACTTCTCACGTAAGCATCAATAATCAATACTGTAGTGTCTACTATACAACTACGCCAGACATTACATTTTTTTTACTACCGGGTAGTTCAACAGCTTTAACGGTAACACCTCCGCCATTATTTTTATAGAAAGATAATTTTGTCGCTTTTCTACTACGACAACACTTCCGCTAGGGGTCCACTAATGATTGAGTAGGTCGTATTTAATATTCCCCGACAAAAAGAATATTCCCAACCAAACGAATATTTTATAACAACTTGCTTACTTTGCAAAATTTATAAATATTACCCACAACTATAACATTATATCAAATTTATTCCATAATATTCAAAAATAATATTTATAGAAAATTCATCTTTATTTATAAAAGTTGGGGTCTTACAACCTCCCTTCTTATGAAATTTAAGCCCTCGAAATTAGGGTACGATACTGGTATGTCGAAGAGGTAAGGATACCTTGATTTCATTTCATATTCTAACTCCCAAGTCATTTCTTCAACATCGTGGTTCCTCCACAAAACTTTGACTTGAGGTATAACCTTGAAGCGTAGAATATGTTCCTTCTTATCCAAGATTTGAACAGGAACCTCTTCATACGTCAAATCTTCCGCTATTTCGTCCGGTTCTAACTCAATAATATGGTTCGGGTCTTTCACATATTTACGTAACATGGATATGTGAAAAACGTTATGAACACGAGACATACTTGGCGGTAAAGCGAGTCTATAGCCCACGCCTTCCTACTCGATCGAGGATTAAAAATGGACCGATGAATCGAGGATTAAGTTTTCCTTTCTTTCCAAATCTTGTAACTCCTTTCCATGGAGCAACTCTTAACAACACATGATCTCCTATATCGAATTCCACGTCCTTTCGATGAAGATCAGCATAACTCTTTTGTCGATTTTGTGAGGTTTTTATACATTGTCGGATTGTTTGAATCTTTTCCGTAGTCATACGTACCAACTCCGGTCCCAACAATGTTGCTTCACCCACCTCATCCTAGTATACTGGAGAACGACACTTTCTTCCATACAACGCTTCGAATGGAGCCATGCCAATACTTGCTTGATAACTGTTGTTGTAGAAAAACTCCACCAATGGTAAGAACTTGTCCCAACTCCCCTTGAAATCAAGGACACAAAGTCTTAATAGATCTTCAAGAGTTTGAATAGTCCTCTCCGACTGTCCGTCCGTCTGAGGATGATATGTCGAGCTAAATATTAAGTCTGTGCCCATAGCTTTTTGCAAACTAACCCAAAATCGTGAAGTGAATCTTGGGTCTCGATCAGAAACTATGGATACCGGCATACCATGCAGTCTTACAATCTCGTTTATGTACATACGAGCAAGACATTCAAGTGTATAAGTTTCTCGTATCGGTAAGAAATGAGCAGACTTGGTCAATCTATCAACAATGACCCAAATCGCATCAATGCCTTGAGAAACCTTAGGAAGACCGGTAATGAAATCCATGGTAATGTGCTCCCACTTCCATTCGGAATTTCAAGTGGTTGCAATGGACCTTTTGGTACTTGATGCTCGCTTTAACTCGTTGACAAGTTAGACACCTTGAGATAAACAAATATCTATCTCTCTCTTCATATTGCTCCACCAAAATGTATGATTTAATATCATGCTACATTTTAGTACTCCCAAGATGGATTGCAAATGGTGTGTTGTGCGCCTCCATCATGATATTATACTTTAAATCAGGGTCGTTAGGAACACAAAGTCTGGAGTTGACTCAAAGTATTCCTTCTTCATCGATTCTTGCTTCCTCGCATAGCACCTTCTTGCACTTTCTTCCTCATACGCATCGCCTCCAGTGTCCAGTAGCTTGAAGCAGCGACTTTAACTTTATCGATTAAAGTTGGTTCTACTCAGATACTCGCTTATCATCACATGCGTCCCTGTAGTCTTTAACTCTATCTCCATCCTTTGCAAGTCACACAAAATGGGCCTTTGTGTTGACAATAACGCACTCGTCTTTGCATACGATCTTTTGCTCAATGCGTCGCCTACCACGCTCGCTTTTCGTGATGGTATTGGATGGTATGATCATAATCTTCCAACAGTTCAAGCCAACGTCGTTGTCGCGTGTTGAGTTCCTTTTGAGTGAAGAAATATTTGAGGCTTTTATGATCCGTAAAGATCTCCACTTTCTCCCCATACAAGTAATGCCTCCAAATTTTAAGTGCAAAAGATAACAAACCGCCAACTCTAGATCATGAGTAGGATAATTCCTCTCATATTCTTTGAGTTGTCGCGAGGCATAAAGCTATAACTTTTCCATGTTGCATGAGAACACATCCCAACCCTTTGCTCAAGCATCATCAGATATGACAAATCCTCCGAAGCCGAGATGGTATTGTGAGCATCAGTCTTGAAATAAGTCTCCTCTTGAGTTCTTGAAAACTCCTCTCACATTCTTCGCTCCAACCGAACTTTGTATCTTTCTCGAGTCACCGAGTCAATGGAGTAGCGATTCGAGAAAATTCTTCCACGAATCTCCGATAATAACCAAATTTAAACCGAGAAAGCTACGTACTTTGATCATCGATTTAGGTTGTTCCCGACTTTGAATAGCTTCAATCTTTCTTTGGGTCAACAGATATTCCATGACTTGATACCACGTGCCCAAGGAATGCTACTTCTTCAAGCCGAACTCACATTTCTTCAACTTGGCATAAAGCTTATATTCACGAAGCTTTTGAGTGTCGACCTCAAGTGTTGCTTTCATGATCTTCACGGCTTTTGGAATAAATAAGGATGTCATCAATAAAGATGACCACAAAGTGATCTAAATATTCTTTGAATACTTGGTTCATCATATCCATGAAGGCGGCGGGAGCATTAGTCAATCCAAAGGACACGACTAGGAATTCATAATGCCCGCATCTGAAGTTCGAAAGCCATCTTTGGAATGTCACGGCTTACAATCTTCAATTGGTGATATCCTAACGAAGATCAATCTTTGAAAAGAATTTGGCTCCTTGCAATCGCTCAAACAGTCATCAATACGTGGCAATGGATACCTATTTTTGATGGTGACATGATTCAACTCCCGATAATCAATACAAAGTCGCATACTCCCATCTTTCTTCTTCACGAATAGAACAGAGCACCCCAAGGAGAGTACTAGGACGAAATAAAGCCAATGTCTAACAATTCCTGCAGTTGGGTCTTTAACTCTCGAAGTTCAATAGAGCCATTCGATATGGGGCTTTGGAAATAGGTTTTGTACCGGGTTCAAGGTCGATACAAAATTCAATTTCACGCCTGGGGGTAGGCCGAAGTTCTTCGGGAATACGTCGTGAAATTTATTAACTATAGAAATATCGCTCAAAATCGGCGTATTTTTTGTTTAAATCGTGATATGAGCTAAGAAAGCTTGACATCCGCTTTTCAATAAACGAATAGCTTTATGGCTTGAGATGACCATGATTGATTTTAATGGTTTGGTCGTTTGAATTCGCATAATAGGTTGATTAGGAATATGAAAGCTAACAACCTTACGAAAACAATCAATTTTTGCATGATAAGTAGTTAACCAATCAATCCCTAGAATCACGCCAAATACAAGTATTTTTAATGAAATAAGATCGACAGTAATGTGAGGGTACCGATTTGAACCAAACAAGACTTATAAACAATGGATGTAATAAAGGTTTCTCCCAACGGAGTTTCCACCGATAAGTCAAAGTCTAATTTCTCCTGAGTCAAATTTAATCGATGAGCGCAAGTAGGAGAAATAAAAGAATGGGTAGAACCCAGATCAAATAAAGTATAGACTTCATTAGAGTTTATGATAAGCTTACCCGTGATGACCTCATTCGGTTCCTTGCTTTTCGGAGGTCACAACAAACGCCTCTCCTTGCACTACCGGGGGTTTGACTTTTTCTCGACTACCTTTGGTGCCTCCATCCTAGTTTTCGATTTGTCTTCTGTGAAACGATAAAATCGAGCTAAGTGACCTTCTCTTCCACAATTATAACATGCTTTGGACTGGATGATGCGCTTTGATCGATGTGTCCCTCTCCTCCGCATTTGAAGCATATGATAGGTGGTCTTTCTCCTTCCTTAACAACGGGTCTTTGGTCTTGACGTCTTTCCATCATTGTTGAATCTCCTTTTCTTGAAATGTCCATTCTTATTGTTTTAGCCTCGATTACCACCGGCGTGGTTACCATATCCGCCCGTTGATTCCCTCCACGCTTGTTGTCACCGCTCGATGACTACTCTCGCCGGTATTATAATTTTGCTTACCGCTTCTTTTAGTTATACTGACTCATTATCGCTACCCACTAATCGAGCCCTATTTACAACATCTCGAATACAAACACGCTTTATGAGAAATAAGATGTTGACGTATTCCCGGCTTCAAACCTCTTAAAAACATTCGCGCCATTCTCTTCATTATCCACCAAGTGGGACGAAACCGTGATAACTCATAATTTTGCCTCGTATTACTACGCATATATATTGTTTTGTTCCAACTTGATAAACTCCACCTCCTTCATGTGGCGAATACTTTCAAGAAAGTATTTGTCGTTAAATGACTCCCGAACTTCTCCCAAGATATCTTCAAGACAAAGAAGTTGAGTACGCTTTTACCGATTCCCACCAAGAATCCGCTCTCTCCTGCAACATAAAGGCGGCAAAGGGAACCTTTTGCTCCTCCGAGCATCCCAAGACATCAAATATCTTGGTAATCTGCTTTATCCATGCTTCCGCCAGAAGTGGTTTTGGCTCTCCCTTAAACTCCGGTGGTCCCAGCTCCTTGAATTGTTTAGCGGTGACCGCCCGAGAGTTTTTCGTGTTTCCACCTATGTTTTGGACAAGAGTCGCCTCTTTCATTGTTGCATAAATTGCATAAAGCCTCTGAACATTTGATCATTCATCATTTGGTCAATGTTGTTGTTTGCATGAGGATTGTCGCCTTCCTGATGCACATTATCCTGATTATTGATATGTGGTGAATCAACGATCGCCTGCGCTCCATTGCTATTCTCAACATTCTCAAATGTCATTTTCAGATACTTCTGGCTACAAAACAAAAGGTTAATTGACATGTAACAAATTATCCCTATCTTCTGACCAACCAATAAAATAGCACATAAACTTAGGTAGGTCATACTAGCGAAGGTATTCCCGCCTCTCCCTCCTAGTACTATTATCACATCTTAGCCAGGATCATATCCCTAAGCTCGATACCAACCGTGACGCCCCAAAATTAGGTATACATCACCCATCTTGGGTAGTCGACATACATGGTACGTAATTTAAATACAACTTAATAATATAACTGTCGGTATGCAATCTGACATAAACTATGAGTTTGAATACAAATATTGTCTACTAGATATTATACAAACTCAAAAGGAGTCCTCATTACAATTATTATCACACTCTTTCACGTAATAGTGAGGACTACTAATGCTATCCTCCGGACCATTACTCCGCTCCCCGACTCGTCCCAAATTTATGTTCTCAATTCCTCAAGAAAACAATGAAAAGAAAGGGTGAGCTCAACTAGCCCAAGAAGAAATATTATGACTAAGATAATGCGTAATAAATTATCAATAGCCTTCAACAAAGATGTTAAACCGATAAAATATAATAAACATCAAGTTTAATCATAAATGAACAAGCAATCCATTAAAAGAGTCAAGTAGAAAATAAAATCTACTATCTTTTATGATTTAAAAGGTTTTTCATCATCATTATAGTTGAGACTCGCCTTTAATAAATATTCCACATCATCGAATCACCCCTCGCTACTGACCAAGGATATTCTTTTAGTATCACGACCACAATTATTCATGCACTACGGGCAAGAATATTTGTGTATTTATTAATGGTCATGATCATGCCAACAACTCGTCCATCAATGCACTACGGGCCATCGAGGATTTTTACTACATCATTTGTAACATTACTGGTAAGTGATTACACCGAATAGTCTCTGGTCATAATCATACCAAGTCCATCTATGCACTACAGGCCACAGATGACTTTCAACATAATACAAACATGAGGATGATGACAATGATATAAGAATTCAATAAAACAAGTTCAAGAATTAATTTATCTAGGAACCAATAACATCCAAATTGTCAACATGATACTGCTTTGTAAAGTAAAATTCAAGAATACTGAGAAGAATATTTCCATGAAAGGATACTAGATGAAGCGCAAATATCAAGGATATTCCACTAATTTCATGGAGTATAGAAGTCAAAGTTTTAACCAACTGGGTATAATAAAGAATGGAATAACAAAAGAAATCACCATACATCCGCGATGGAGATCTCTGCATGCGGTTATTCATGCAGAATGTAATAAATAAATAATCGGAACTCAGTCCCACAGAAACGCATGCATGCGCATGATGTTCCAACAATAATAATAAAGAATGGAACCAAAGTCCGCAAAAGCGTAAAACACTTCATCAAAAGATGTTCCAATGTATTGAATAATAAAGATTTTAACCAGTCCTGTAAAACACATGCATGAAGATGTTCCAATGTAATAACAATAAAGACGGAGCCAACTTTAATCCGTGTAAAACACATGCATGTGGATGTTCCAGATGTATAAGGAGCTAAAGAGCGGAACCAGTGTCCTAAGGAAACACCACTCATTTGATGTTCCAACGACTCGATAATAGAAGAATGTCACCAAGTATAGGGTAAACCATCGTATACTGAAAATGTTATTCCAATGTAATAATAAGCAATGGAATAACAAAGTTTTCTCTTGTGTTTAATAAGAAAGAATAACACCCTTACTTTTGGTAGGAGATTGAATCTCCTGCAATGGAGTGTAGTAACAAAATAATCTTCTTCTCTTCTCTTATTCTCTATTTCTCTCTCTAAAGCTCAATGAATTAAGTGAAAATAATGAAGCACTAGGCCTCTATTTATAGAAGATTTCTAGCTTAAATTCCTACCACGTGAAAAGGCAAGTGAGGCTTGGCATGCGTATCCATAGTGATGTGAAAAGAAAAGTGGTTCGACGCAAAAAGCTGTGAAACGACAAGTGGTTTAATACCATCGTGAATGTGAAACAATCGAAGGACTATTGGTTTGACGTCTGGTAAAGGTAATTACAATTGACGAAGGTAATTACTATTCACAAGGGTAATTACAACAGCGATTATCGACGTAAGGTAATTACTTATATGACGAAAATGTAAATACTATATATGTTGATGAGGTGGGTGAAGGTAATTACTATTCACAAAATAGGTAATTACTATCGATTTAAAGATAATTACTATTATTGAAGGTAAATACTATCATGATTATTGCGAGGTAAATACTATTGGAAGAGAGGAAGGTAATTACTAATTCACAAAGGTAATTACTATCGACAAAGAGACTCTTAGATGATGACATATGGGCCCCCATAAAATAATCAAACTTACCATAAACGCCTCATAATGTACTAACGTTATATACATTAAGATTGAATAAATATGACCACAAATCATTTTATTTTTTGTGGAGGAACACATTTTTAATCTTTCAACAATTATTAATCATTTATAACTTATCGCCTCAATTAATAATATAACATATTATACGATGATAAATTTCATAAGAGGGAGACCTCAAAATTTTTAAATAAAAAGGAATTTCCTTTATTTATTATTTTGAAATAGTAAGGGTTGATTTGATTAATGTGGATAGTTAAGGGTTAAATACGCAAATATTTCAAAATAAGCAAGTGGTTATAAAATATTCATTATCGCTTGGGGAATATTCGTTTGGTCGTGGAATATTAAATCTTTGTCGGGAATATTAAATGCGACAGTGACCGACCGTATGTGGGCCCCATAACTTGAAAGCGATTGGATGAAGAAAACGACAAATATAAGTTGTTTTTAAATAACTGGCGTAGTTATTACTAATTATCTTGTTGGAATACCCTTGTTGGTTAAAACACACTAATATGCGTTGTTGAACAAGATAGCACACGGTATTGCACCAATTATTGATTCTTACGTGAAGGCACTACTCAATAATGGTTACGATAATTCTTTATTCAAAGATTTTATTGAGTTAATAATTCTTTGCGTTGATATTTTATATTCTTTGTTGTTTGATAATTGTCATTACAAGTATTTTCATTATCGAAGCAATAATTCATATTATCCTAATAATATTATTAGATAACATTATTGGCAATGTCTAGAAAGTTCTGCTCTAAGGAGAGGTTTGGTCACCTAATTGCGGCGAAGAAGAAGAAATTCTTATTGAAAGCCCCTCTTCCTCTGAACTGCACGTTTGTCAATATTGTGATTCAGTAATATTATTTGTGACTAATTAATTATTGATTTATATGATGAGGAAAATATTGATTTTATGTGGATATAGATGGAGAAAATTTTAAAATGACAATTGTTGAAAATTAATATTTTATCTTTTTTCGATAAAATAATTCATTTAAATATATTATTTTAATAATATATTAACTGTGATATTTTTACAACGAATGTGGGATATATGAGTATCTGAGGAGGAAGAGTATTTTTGTTGCAATAAATGTTTAAAACATGTTAAACATGTTGGTGGGACCCCATTTATTGATTGAAATTTGATTATAAACAGTAAAATCGCCTGCTTTGTGGATTTCGGTCAATTTCTATTTGGAATTTGGAAAAACTTTCTTCTGCAAAGTTGTAGAGAATTGAAATTCCTATAAAAATTCACGAGATTCAAATTTTCTGATGAAAGGGCTATTTATTATGAATTATTGAAGTTCCGAAGCTCAGAAATAATTGATTTTTGGGAGTTTAAAATATTTTTTGTAAGAAAAACGTTTTTGTTGCAATTGAGTGGCTCACATGTGTTATAAATGATCTAAAATCAGATTTCTAAGGTGGGCTTGAATATTTTAAGAAATATTATTATTTTATTAAATTTTACTTTTGGTGTTCTAAGCGTTTTCCTATAAATAGGGTGCTTAGGTTAGAATTGAAAATCACACCGAAATCAAGTTTTCTCTCTATATTATCGGCGTATTCTTGTGAGTATTTTGAGTATACTTTGAGTATTGCTAGACGATTGCAAGTTTCCTTCAACACTATACCCTATTCTAGCTAGAAATCTTGATCTTTCGAGGTAAGGGATATTATTTTTTTCGTAATGATATTATTTCTTCAATATCATTATCTTTGAAATGTTGATCTGAAGTTTTATCAAATTTGGAACTTTTTCATGTCGGGGTTACTATTCATGGGTTACTATTCACGAGTTACTATTCTATTTATGATTACTTTCTATTCACGAGTTACTATTCTACTATTCATGAAAGCGTGAAGATGTTTTTTGTGGAATTTCTATCTTTTGGTGTCGAGTTACTATTCACGATATCTGGCCTTATTCACGTATACTGGCACTATTCACGATATCTCTGTACTATTCAATTTAAATAAAATTTCTTCTTTTCGTCCAAACATATATTCGGATACTAACTCGATTGTATCCATGTTTTGATCATTCTTGAATTTTACACCACTATGATTATTTTTGAGGTATTTTTGACGTGGATAAAACCAAGTACTGAATCCTTAATCCTTAATCCTTGTCATTTTGTTTCAATTGGATTCGTTTCTTTAAAAAAATATTTTTCATCATCCTCGGTCTTAAATGATGATATTATGGAATATCTTTGGCACTTTAGTGGTGCAAAGATGAATGATTTCTTAAGAATATCTTTGGCACCGTAGTGCAAAGATGAATGATTTCTGAAGAATATCTTTGGCCCAGTAGTGCAAAAGATGAACAGTGTTTAAATGAACATGACCAATCGATGAATATCTTTGGCTGTGAGTGCAAAGATGAATATTTGATTCGGATGTATATTGATTGATGTTACAGGGGGATAAAAGATAGATGATGAACTTTTAAATTCATACATAGAAGATAGTAGTTTGCATTCTCTACTTAACTCTTCTAATGAATTATTATTTCAACTGCGAATATTGATTTAAAATTTGTTGTCTATTGTATTCTATTAGATTTTTCCTGTTGAAGACTAACGATAATTTGTTGTATATTATCTTAGTCATAATATTCTTCTTGAGCTAGTTGAGCTCACCTTTTCCTTTTTGTTCCATTTTTCTCGGGAGGCGAGAATATAGCGAGTGCTGAGTCTGGGTATGGAATGAAGGTTTTAGAAAGGATTGTTTAGTAGTCCTCACCATTTTTGTAAAATAATGTATCAATAAATGTGATGAGGATTTATTTGAGTATAGATATTATCTAGAAGATAATATTTGTATTCAAACTCACAGCTTTCTTGTTGTAATAATAAAGTTGTAGTTGTTTACATGCCATGTATTGACAACTCGAATAGGTGATGTATACCTATTTTGGGGGCGTCACGGTTAATATCGAGCTTAGGATATGATCTCTGGCGGAGATCGGGGAATAGAACTAGGAGGGAGGCAGAGTAAATCCTTCGCTAGTGTGTCCTACCTAAGCTTATTTGTTAGTTGGTCAAGATATAGGGATATTATGTGATATATTGATTTCCTTAATTAACCCTTATTTTATGACGATGTTTGAGAATGTCGAATGAGAATATTAACAATGGAAATGAGGCCGTGGAGACGCTCAGTACTCACCAACGAGGGAACGTAAACAGTCGGCAATGTTCCTCCCGTGAACAACACCACCGAAAGCGATGATGAACGAGGGGATGTTTAGAAGTTTTTGCGATTCATGCAAAATCGACGAGGAGACTTCGTGTTCAAAATACAGGAGGAAATGATTGCAATTCACGGGTTGTCACACGGCAAGCGCTTCAAAGAGTTGGGACCACCGAATTTAAGGGAAAGCCAGATCCGATCATGGCGGAAACATGGGTCAAACAAATTACCAAGATATTCGATGTCTTGGGATGCACGGAGGAACAGAAGGTTCCATTCGCCACCTTTATGTTCCGTGGCGAAGGCGGACTCTTCGGTGGAGTCTGCATGAAGCGTACCCATCCAAATTGCACTTTTCGGCATGTCTTGGGAGACGTTTGAGAGCTATTTAATGACAAATACTTTCCTGAAAGTGTTCGTCATATGAAGGAAGTGGAGTTCATCAGATTGGAACAAAACAACATGGCGGTGTCTCGAAGACGAGGCAAAGTTTGCGAGTTATCCGTGTTCAGACCTCATTTGGTGGAGAATGAGGAACGTATGACGCGGATGTTTCTTAGAGGTTTGAAACCCCGATACGTCGATATCTCATTTCTCATAAATTTTCTCTTTATTCGAGATGTTGTAAATGAGGCTCAATTATTAGAGCGAGATAACGAGTACGGTCAACCGAGGACCACAACGAGGATCGTGTCGAGATAGCGATCAATGAATAATGATAACTGCGGAGAAAGCAAACAGACGACGGACGAAATGGTAACCACTCTGTGGTAATCATGGCCATGAAAATAGAAGAAGCGAGTCGGGAGGAGATTTTAAAAAGGAGAGATTTAACAACGACCATGTGAAGATGACGGTCTTAAGTGAAAGAATCGGTTCTAAGGAGGAGAACGACCACCGGTCATTATATGCTACAAATGCGGAAAGAGGGACATATCGATCCAAACCGCCCACAACATTCAAGGTATGCTATAATTGTGGAAAGGAAGGACATATCGCTCGAGATTATACAAGATGCATGAAACCTAGTTCAATGGGGACGGTGACTCAAAAAGATCGTCCCCGAAAAAGTCAAAGTCAACGATTCCGGAAGAAGCGTTTGTTGTGGATCCGTCATAATGCGAGAACCCAAGCGAGGTGATCACGAGTAAGCTATTTATAAATTCTTGCGAAGTTTATACCTTACTTGATACCAAGCTTACCATTCATTTATCTCTCTGCGCATGTGCTCAACGTTTAAACTTGACTCGGAGAAAATAGACTTTGACCTATCTGTGGAAACTCCGTTAGGAGAAACTTTCATCATCATCCACCGCTTATAAATCTTGTTTGATTCAAGTTGGCACCATTACCTTACCGTTGACCTTATCTCTTTAAAGATACTTGCTTTTGATGTGATTTTAGGGATTGATTGGTTAACTACTCATCATGCCAAAATTGATTATTTTCGTAAGGTTGTTAGTCTTCATATTCCTAACCAACTTTGTTGTAAATTCAAGCAACTAAACCATTAAAATCGATCACCATCATATCTAATCATAAAGCTATTCGCTTATTAAAAAAGCGGATGTCAAGCTTTCTTAGCCCATGTTATGGATTTGAATAAAGACACGTCAAATTTGAATAATATTCCTGTTGTTATTGACTTTCCCGACGTATTTCCGAAGAACTTCCGGTGCCTACCCCGAACGTGAAGTTGAATTCTTTATTGATCTTGAACACAGTACAAAGCCCATTTCTAAGACCCCATATCGAATGGCTCCTATTGAACTTCGAGGAGTTAAAGGTCCAACTACGAAATTGTTGGACATCGGTTTCATCTGGTCCTAGTACATCTCCTTGGGGGTGCTCCTGTTTTATTTGTAAAGAAGAAAGACGGGAGTATGCGACTTTGTATTGACTATCGGAATTGAACCATGTCACCATCAAGAATAGGTATCCTCTACCTCGTATTGATGACTTGTTTGACCAAATTCTGAGGGGCACAATTCTTTTCAAAAATCGATCTTAGCTTACGGATATCATCACCAAGATTAGAATCGAGGATATTCCAAAACCGCCTTGAACTTCGGTATGGGCATTATGAATTCTTAGTCATGTCTTTCGGACTAACTAATGCTCCTGCGGCTTTCATGGATATGATGAACCGAGTATTCAAGGAATATTTGGATCAATTTGTTGTTGTCTTTATTGATGACATCCTCATATATTCTAAAAGCCGTGAAGATCATGAGCACCATTTGAAGCTGGTACTCTAAAGGCTTCGTGAAAACCAACTATATGCCAAATTGAAGAAATGCGAGTTACGGCTTGAGGAAGTAGCATTCCTTGGGCACGTGGTGTCGAAACATGGAGTATCTGTTGATCCGAAGATTGAAGCAATACAAAGTTAGAGCAACCGGGTTCGGTGGTCAAGTACGTAGCTTTTTGGGCTTAGTTGGTTATTATCGGAGATTCGTGGAAGGGTTTTCTCGAATCGCTACTCCATTAACTCACTTAACTCGGAAGGATACAAAATTCATTTGGAGCGAAGAATGCGAGAAAAGTTTCCAAGAGCTTAAGAGGAGACTTATTTATTTTGTTCTAACAATACCATCCGGTTCGGATGGATTTGTTATCTACAAATGATGCTTCGAGCAAAGGGTTAGGATGTGTTCTCATGCAACGTGGGAAAGTCATAGCCTATGCCTCGCGACAACTTAAAGAGTATGAGAGGAATTATCCTACTCATGATCTAGAGTTAGCGGCGATGTCTTTTTATGCTAAAAAAATATGGAGGCACTATCTATATGGGGAGAAAGTGGAGATATATTGGACCATAAAAGCCTTAAATATTTCTTCACTCAAAAGAACTCAACATGCGGCGAACGCGTTGGCTCGAGCTATTGAAAGACTACGACCACACTATTCAATACCATCCCGGTAAAGCGAACGTGGTAGTGACGCATTGAGTAGAAGATCATATCACGAGAACGAATGCGATGATGTCAAGTATCGATAGAGCCAACTTTAATAGAAAAAGTTAAGGTTGCTCAAGCCACCGAATCAGGAGGCGATGCGTATGAAGAAGAAAGTACAAGAAGGAGCTATTAGGAGCGAGAATTGATGAAGAAGGAATACTTGAGTCCACTCTAGACTTTGTGTTCCTAACGACTACGATTTGAAGTACAAGATTATGATGGAGGCACACAATCGCCATTTGCAATCCATCCTGGAAGTACTAAAATGTATCGTGATCTTCGACATACATTTTGGCAGAACAATATGAAGAGAGAGATTGCAAAGTTTATCTCGATGTGTTTAACTTGCCAACGTGTAAAGGCGGAGCATCTTGTACCTAAGGGTCCGTTGCAACCACTTGAGATTCCTAATGGAAGTGGGAACACATTACTATGGATTTCACATTCGGGTCTTCCTACGGTTTCTCAGGCATCAATGCTATTTGGGTTATTGTTGATAGATTAACCAAGTCTCGCTCATTTCTTGCCGATCGGAGACTTATTCCTTGAGCGTCTTGCTAGTATATGCGTGAATGAGATTGTGAGGTTGCATGGCATGCCTGTATCCATAGTTTTGGATCGTGACCCAAGATTCACTTCAAGATTTTGGGTTAGCTTGCAAAAAGCTATGGGCACAGATTTGCGATTTAGTTCGGCATACCATCCCCAAACGGACGGACAATCAGAGAGGACTATTCAAACTCTTGAAGATCTATTAAGACTCTATGTCCTAGACTTCAAGGGTAGTTGGGATAAGTATTTACCATTGGTGGAATTCTCCTACAACAACAGTTATCAGGCAAGTATAGGTGTGGCTCCATTTGAAGCATTATATGGACGAAAATGTCGTTCTCCAATATGTTGGGATGAGGTGGGTGAAGCAACATTGTTGGGACCCGAGTTAGTGCGTATGACTACCGAAAAGATCCAAATGATTCGACAACGCGTAAAAGCGGCACAAGATCGACAAAAAGAGTTATGCGGATCTTCATTGAAAGGACGTGGAATTTAATGTAGGGATCATGTATTATTGCGAGTTGCTCCATGGAAGGGAGTTACAAGATTTGGGAAGAGAGGAAAGCTCAATCCACGATTTATTGGTCCATTTCAAATTTTTGACCGAGTAGGAAATGTAGCCTATAGACTTGCGTTACCTCAAGTATGTCTCGTGTTCATAATGTGTTTCACATATCGTATTTAAATAAATATGTGAAAGACCGAACCACGTTATTGAGTTAGAACCCAGACGAGATAGCCAAGACTTAACGTATGAGGAGGTACTGTCAAGATCTTGGATAGGAAGGAGCATGTCCTACGCCAAGAAAGGTCATACCACAAGTTAAAGTTTTGTGGAGGAATCATGCTATAGAGAAATGACACAGGAATTGGAAAGCGGAAATGAAAGCGAGGTATCCTCACCTTTTCAAACACACCAGTCGTCACGTCAATTTCGAGGACGAAATTTCATAAGGAGGGAGGTTGTAAGACCGAAATTTTTAAATAAAAAGGAATTTTCTTTATTTATTATTTTGAAATAGTAAGGGTTGATTTGATTAATGTAGATAGTTAAGGGTTAAATACGCAAATATTTCAAAATAAGCAAGTGGTTATAAAATATTCATTATCGTCGGGAATATTCGTTTGGTCGTGGAATATTAAATCTTTTCGAAGAATATTAAATGACGGTAGCGATGACCATGTGGGGCCCATGTGAAAGCGATTGGATGAAGAAAACGACAAATATAAGTTGTTTTTAAATAACGGCGTAGTTATTCTCAGATTAATCTTGTTGGAATACCCGGTGGTTAAAACACACTAATGGCGTTGTTGAGCAATGAAGCACCAGTATTGCACCAATTATTGATTCTTACGTAAGAAGGCACTACTCGATAATGGTTACTGATTAATTCTTTATTCGATTTTTATTGAGTTAATAATTGCTGCGTTGATATTTTATATTCTTTGTTGTTTCAATAATTGTCATTACACAAGATTTTTCATTATCGAAGCAATAATTCATATTATCTCGAATAATATTATTAGATAACATTATTGGCAATGTCTAGAAAGTTACATCTAAGGAGAGGTTTGGTCACCTAATTGCGGCGCCAAGATGAAGAAATTCTTATTGAAAGCCCCCTCTTTCCAGAACCGCTGCACAGTTGTCAATATTGTGATTCTGTAATATTATTTGTGAATAATTAATTATTGATTTATATGATGAGGAAAATATTGATTTTATGTGGATATAGATGGAGAAAATTTTTAAAATGACAATTGTTGAAAATTAATATTTTATCTTTTACGATAAAATAATTCATTTAAATATATTATTTTAATAATATATTAACGGTGATATTTTTTTAACGAATGTGGGATATATGAGTATACGAGGAGGAGGAAGATTTTTGTTGCAATAAATGTTTAAAACATGTTAAACATGTCTCATTGGGACCCCATTTATTGGTTGAAATTTGATTATAAATTTGTAAAATCGCCTGCTTTGTGGATTTCGGTCCAATTTCTATTTGGAATTTGGAAAAAATTTCTTCTGCAAAGTTGTAGAGAATTGAAATTCCTATAAAAACACGCGAGATTCGAATTTTCTGATGAAAGGGCTATTTATTATGAATTATTGAAGTTCCGAAGCTCCGAAATAATTGATTTTTGGGAGTTTAAAATATTTTTTGTAAGAAAAACGTTTTTTGTTGCAATTGAGTGGCTCACATGTGTTATAAATGATCTAAAATCAGATTTCTAAGGTGGGCTTGAATATTTTTAAGAAATATTATTATTTTATTAAATTTTCTGCTTTGGTGTTCTAAGCATTTTCCTATAAATAGGGTGCTTAGGTTAGAATTGAAAATCACACCAGAAACTGAAGTTTTCTCTCTCTATATTATCGAGCGTATTCTTGTGAGTATTTTGAGTATACTTTGAGTATTGCTAGACGGTGCAAGTTTCCTTCAGCACTATACCCGGTATTCTAGCTAGAAGTACTGATCTTTCGAGGTAAGGGATATTATTTTTTTTCGTAATGATATTATTTCTTCAATATCATTATGCTGAAATGTTGATCTGAAGTTTTTATCAAATTTGGAACTTTTTCATGCTCTGGGTTACTATTCATGGGTTACTATTCACGAGTTACTATTCATGAGTTACTATTCACGAGTTACTATTCACGATACTATTCAATTCATGAAGCGTGAAGATGTTTTTGTGGAATTTCTATCTTTTGGTGTCGAGTTACTATTCACGTATCTGGCACTATTCACGATATCTGACACTATTCACGTGTACTGGTCTATTCAATAGAAAAATAAAATTTCTTCTTTTCGTCCAAAACATATATTCGGATACTAACTCGATTGTATCCATGTTTTGAACATTTCTTGAATTTTACACCACTATGATTATTTTTGAGGTATTTTTGGACGTGGATAAAACCAAGTACGAATCCTTAATCCTTAATCCTTCCTCATTTTGTTTCACCGGATTCGTTTCTTTAAAAAAATATTTTCATCATCCTCGGTCTTAAATGATGATATTATGGAATATCTTTGGCTTGTAGTGCAAAGATGAATGATTTCTTAAGAATATCTTTGGCCTGTAGTGCAAAGATGAATGATTTTTGAAGAATATCTTTGGCCCGTAGTGCAAAGATGAACATGTGTTTAAATGAACATGACCAATCGATGAATATCTTTGGCTCAGTAGTGCAAAGATGAATATTTGATTCCGATGTATATTGATTGATGTTACGAGGATAAAAGATAGATGATGAACTTTTAAATTCATACATAGAAGATAGTAGTTTGCATTCTCTACTTAACTCTTCTAATGAATTATTATTTCCATTGCGAATATTGATTTAAAATTTGTTGTCTATTGTATTCTATTAGATTTTTCCTGTTGAAGACTAACGATAATTTGTTGTATATTATCTTAGTCATAATATTCTTTTCTTGAGCTAGTTGAGCTCACCCTTTTCCTTTTGTTCCATTTTTCTCGGGGCGCGAGAATATAGCGAGTACGCAGTGGGGTATGGAATGAAGGTTTTAGAAAAGATTGTTTAGTAGTCCTCACCATTTTGTAAAATAATGTATCAATAAATGTGATGAGGATTTATTTGGGTATAGATATTGTCTAGAAGATAATATTTGTATTCAAACTCACAGTTTCTTGTTGTAATAATAAAGTTGTAGTTGTTTCGCATGCCATGTATTGACAACTCAGAATAGGTGATGTATACCTATTTTGGGGGCGGCACAGAATCTTGTGACAATAATTGAATCAATAATATAAGAGATATGATGCAGCAATTACTGTAGCAATAATTGAGTATAGCTAAGTGACTTCTCACGTAAGCATCAATAATCAATACCGTGTGCTACTATACAACTACGCGTATTACTGTACTTTTACTACCGGGTAGTTCAACAGTTTTAACGGTAACACCTCTGCCATTATTTTTATAGAAAGATAATTTTGTCGTTTTCTAACTACGACAACACTTCCGTTGTGGGGTCCACCAATGATTGAGTCGTCGTACGAATATTCCCCGACAAAAAGAATATTCCCCGACCAAACGAATATTTTATAACAACTTGCTTACTTTGCAAAATTTATAAATATTACCCACAACTATAACATTATATCAAATTTATTCCATAATATTCAAAAATAATATTTATAGAAAATTCATCTTTATTTATAAAAGTTGGGGTCTTACATTCCATACTAGGTTGGATCTCTTTATTTTCAATCATCATGTTGTTGCACTTTGTTTAGAAGTCACTTCACGTCACCATGAGAATGACTTACTTTATTTAGAGCTTTAGGAGCTTTAAGATGCCATGGATAAATTGAAGACCAAGCTTTTGGGAAATTAAGTTAGCTGCCCTAGTCCTTTAAGGCCTGATAGCCTTGAAGGCCTGATATCCTCGAGGGACTGATAGCCTCCAAGGCCTGATAGCATTGAAGGTTTGAAAGCATTGAAGACCTGATAGCCTCAAAGGCCTGATAGCATTGAAGGCCTGATAGCCTCGAAGGCCTGATAGCATTGAAGACCTGATAGCCTCGAAGACCTGATAGCCTTGAAGGCCTGATAGCATTGAAACCCTGATAGCCTTAAAGGTCTGATAGCCTTGAAGGCCTGATAGCCTTGAAGACCAAGCTTTAGCTATTCCCCTCTCTTCAGTTCGACAGGTCATGGCCTTTAGATCATAAACTTTCGTAGTTTTTTCCATTTCCTGTATCAGAAAATTCATGTACATAAATTTCATTCATCAAATTGTAGTTTCTTTTATCCTTATTGATTGCCTTTAATTTGAAAGATTCCTTAAAACTCAATATTCAACATTGGATCTTAAGTTACCCAAATTAATACTCCAAGACAACAATAGGCCTCATAAATTTTGTTAAAGAGAAAACATGTTTTTTTTATGCAAACCAACACTTGAATCTATACTTTTCTTTTTAATAAATTAGAAAAAAATATTCAAGTATAAGTGAAGATTTGACAAATTTATTGATAATCAAATTGTTTTTAATGAAAAGCATAACATTTTATATAATAAACCTTACTTTTTGTCAGAGAAAGCACAACGTTCACCACTTTTAGAGATAAAGTGTAACTTTTTCAGGTTTGAGGGCTTATACTCAGGTGCCTTAATTACTTTTAAAGTTAAAGTATAACTTTTTGGTCTGAAGACTAATAGTCAGGTGCCTTATTCACTTTTAATGATAAAGTGTAACACTTAGGTGCCTCGTCACTTGGGTCATCCAATTTCTTGGTAAGTGCGGTCTACGAGAACTTGAAATCGGGTGCCTCGTCACTTGGGTCGTCCAATTTCTTGGCAAGTGCAGTCTACGAGAACTTGAAATTGGGTGCCTCATCACTTGGGTCGTCCAATTTTTTGGCAAGTGCAGTCTACGAGGACTTGAAATCGGGTGTCTCGTCACTTGGGTCATCCAATTTCTTGGCAAGTGCAGTCTACGAGGACTTGACCACCATTTAGAGTGGACAACCGTATTGGGTGGATTTTTTTTTATTTTGTCAATTCTTGTGCCTCTTCCTTTGGCCATCTAATTACTTGGCAAGAGATACTTTTGAGGACTTGAACCACCATTTTTGGTGGACCACCATCTTGGGTGGATTTTTAATTCATCAACTCTTGTATCTGTAGTTCAGAGTTCTTTTGATGGTAGAGCCAGTATTTGGGTTCTTGATTTCTAGGACTGCACCCTGGGTGATAGTGTTGCATGTTTCTTTTTCTAGTTCAATCTCCTCGGCTGCCAGCTTCTCATGGTATATCCTCCACAAACTGTAATAGTCCATTGTGGAATGTCCTGCGTATTGGTGGTATACACAGAAGTCTGGTCTTCTTTTCATCTCTTCCGTTACAACCAACCGGGGCCTTGGAGGCTTCACCACTTCGTGCTCAACCCATTGTTCATACAGGCTCTTGAATGCCTCCTCGCTGCATGTGATAGCCTCTGAAACTGGCATGATAGTATACTTATTCTGTTGCCTTTCTCTGCTTCACTCAAATTTCTCATTCTTCTCCCTCTTGCCCCCTTTTGGTTTTGATTGAGAATCTGCGAAAGCCATAGTTGTTGTCTTCTTTCCCTTCCATGTAACCATCGCATGGTTGGTTGGCAATGTCATGATTCCTCCCAAGTCTTGTGAAAATGATGAGAGGGTCGCAAATGAATCACAAGCTTTGGTTATGAGATGGGGCTTGAAGGTGTCTAAAGCACCATTGTTACATATTCTAACCAAGTTCTTTTCTTCAATTGGCTCTGCACACTTCTGTGCTTAAGCCCTAAACCTATCCACGTAATCTGAAAGCTCCTCGTTTAGATTCTGCTTGAATCGTATGAGCTCTATGATGGTTACCTATTTCTGCACATAGAAAAATTTCTTAAAAAATTATAATTATAGATCATCCCAATTATGGACTGATCCCTTCTCCAAGTTATAGTACCAACTGAAGGCATTATCCATCAAAGTCTTGTTGAATTCCCTCATCAACAAATTGTGATTGTTTATTTTATCATATCCTAACCATGGAGACATCGAATCCATGAACCTGGCAATGTGTTCCCTGGCATTTCCTTTCTCCCCATTGTATTTTGGAAATTATGGGGGATGCTCGATATACCCTGTCGGGTAAAGTTGTCTCCGAATATGTGCCGAGTAAGGTGGAGTAAAGTCTAACTCTGAAGGTCGGGATGTCTACCTGTGAAGTTGATTGATCACATCAATCATATCATCTTTTGTCACATATTGGCTCGCGGTATGGACTCTTTGTGGTGTTGTGATGTATGGCGGCATTGGTCGTGTGTATGGTACAGAAATTGGTTGATGTACACTAGCATCATAAAAATTCGGTATCGGTTGTACTTGTAAGCTGGTTTGTTAGACGAGGCTTGGGATGGTTGGTATCTGCACTTGTGAAAATGCGGGGATAGTAGTCAAAATGACGTTTGTCAGAGGCTAGCTGACTTCCAGTCTGGGTTGTGGCATGTCACCACTGTTATGAGATTCCAAGCGGATGATTGGAATGGACTGATTCTCCGTCAATGGAGGTGCAGTCTGATTCTCCTTATTGTTGTTATCGTTGTTTTTGTCTTCCACTCCTGCTTGTTCACCCTGCGAACTGCCTGGGAACATGGCCTTGAAGGTGGGGATCTGCATCAACTGCTAGCGAAAATTCCCCATTTCCTCTTGATTCCTCTACATCTCCAGAATCATGGCCATCATCATCCCTTTTCCTTCTCGTGCTTCCTTCAACGCCTTGAGCATCTCTAATTGCACAACATTTGCCTGCTCTCCGCTTGCATCTTCGTCTTGCCTTCCTGCGTTGGTTTGTTATTGATTGGCCATGTATGGTGATGTTAAACTCCCTTCCGAAACATCTTCAATAAGTGGTTGATCAAAATCCAGGTTTGCGCCTTGGAAAGCTTGAGTTGCTTTCCTTGGAACTGGATCAGGTGAGGTAATGCTATTTATTGGTGAAGCAACTCTTCCTGTAGTTCTCCCACTTTGAGTTATGGGCATACCCTTCATGAATTCTACACCTCTCCAGCAGAGTCGCCAAAGAATTATGGGCAAGGAAATCGTACCTTGCTAGGGTTAGGGTTTCGTGTTGGCTGAGGAGGAAAGAAATCCACGAAGAGCACGAAATTGATTGATTGATTGAAGAGGGGAGAACGAGAGGTGGGCGATTACTCTAATGATGCGTGGCAGAACTCATAGAATCTGGAAACCGTGTTAGGGTTATTAGGATTCTAAGAGCCTTCTTCTTGAGTCCTTCCACTCCTAGAATCTAGAAACCTTGTTAGGGTTATTGGGATTCCAAGAGTCTTCGATCTTCCAAGAGTCCAAGTCCTGCGTCTGAAGAAAGGTCCCCTTCCCAATGGAATGGAATGGGTATTTATAGGGTTTTCTGGAAAGCAGTCATGTCCCAGACACATGCTTTCAGGGAAATTCCAAAAATACCCTTTAATCATCAGAGTAATGTCCAGACCATCCTGTCCTTCTAGCCACCAATCCAATCCCTCAATCAATTCCCAAAATGAGTTGCCTCCACGAGCCTTCTGCCTCGAGACCTGTGGAGGCTTCTCTCGGGTCTCACCTATTTATTTTTGGCTTTTCGGTCTTCATACCATTAGGTTATGTGAACCCTAATTTGTACATTTAATAAGGTCGTAAAACCCTAATTGTGCATTTAATTCAATTAGGTCATGTGAACCCTAATTTTACACTTGGGCCCACACCTACTTTTTTTCTGACCTAGATCCTACTTCATGACAGCTTCTTAATTATATTAATTTCTAGCTTCTTCTCCTCATTGTGTCGATTTATGAACCCTACACTACACGTTTCCAGTCGCTTTAATCACCAGTCCACTTAACCTGTCACTACACGAGTGTAATAATAAACAAATTAGTAGTATAAAATAATGGGTAATAATTCATAACATGTATTTGTTATAAATTTTTATAGAACATACACCATTTATATCATTGAAAATAAGAAGGAACGACCATAATTAGAAATTAAAAATAAAAAAAAAAACACTTGGCGTTCGCTACTAATCATGGTCGTTAATTTTCATTTTCAATAGTATAGATGGTGTGTAAGACTCCAACTTTTTATGAATAAATATTTAATTTCTCTAATTATTATTTTGAATAATAAGGTGTTGATTTGATATAATGCAAATATGGGTGAAATGTGCAAATTTTGCAAAGTAAGCAAGTGGTCATAAAATATTCGTTTGGTCGGGGAATATTCTTTTTGTCGGGGAATATCCGTACGATGGCGCAATCATTGGTGGACCACATAACGGAATAATATCGGATATAGAAAGCGACAAAAATAAAATTTTTATAAAAAAATAATGGCAAAACTTTTACCGCTAACTGTTGAAATACCCGGTGATAAAAGTACAATAATACGCGTGGTGGCACAGTAGCACACAATATTGTACAGTGTCTCTGATTTTTGATTCTTACGTAAGAAGTCACTCAGTTTTATTTAATAATTTCCACAGTAATTGTTACACAATATCTCATATTATTGATTTAATTATTGTCACAGTATCATCTACACAATATTTATATTATTAGTTAGCATTATTGGCAATGTCTAGAAAGTTCTGTCAAAGAAAGAGATTAGGTTATATAATTACGCGCCATTAAGGATAAATCCTTATCGGAAAAGAAAAAAGGATAAAGAGTGGACATGGAAGACCAGAAATTGGATATTTATAAATTTTATTAACTATTCATATCCTATATATGGGGAGGTAAGCTGTGATGCCCCCAAAATAGGTATACATCATCCATTCTGAGTCGTCAAATACATGGTACAGAAACAACTACAACTTCATTAATACAATTATCGTGGAAAATACGACAACACATATACTGTGAGTTTAAATACAAATATTATCTTTTAAACAATATCCACACTCAGATAAAGTCCTCATTACAATTATTGATGCACTATTTTACAAAATAGTGAGAACGACTAAAATAACTATCTTAAACCATCACTCCATACCCCGGCTAGTTCTTGTTAAATTCTCACCTCCTGAGAAGAAAAATGGAACAAAAAGGAAAATGGTGAGCTCAACTAGCCTAGTAAGAAATATTATGACTAAGATAATGTAGAATAAATTATCCTTAGCCTTCAACAGTATAACAACTGATAGAATATAATAGACAACAAGTTTTAGATCAACAACTGCAGCGGAACAAGCAATCCATTAGAAGAGTCAAGTAGAACATAAAATCTACTATCTTCTATGATTTAAGAGTTTATTATCAATTTTATCGCTGAGACTCAGCTTAATAAATAATCCACATCACTGAATTATCCATGCACTACGGGCCAAGGATATTCGTGTAATCATTAATGGTCATGATCATGCCAACCACTATCTATCAATGCACTACGGGCCAATGAGGACTTTTACCACATCATTTGTAATATTATGTTCATGATTATACCGAA